>JAUMJK010001121.1:342500-345000 GCA_033558105.1 Coccyzus lansbergi
CACTCACTCATCCCTCAAGTCCAAAGCCTCCTCCCTCCCTCACTCACTCACTCGTCCCTCAAGTCCAAAGCCTCCTCCCTCCCTCACTCACTCACTCGTCCCTCAAGTCCAAAGCCTCCTCCCTCCCTCACTCACTCACTCACTCGTCCCTCAATTCCAAAGCCTCCTCCCTCCCTCACTCACTCACTCGTCCCTCAAGTCCAAAGCCTCCTCCCTCCCTCACTCACTCACTCACTCGTCCCTCAAGTCCAAAGCCTCCTCCCTCCCTCCCTCACTCACTCACTCGTCCCTCAAGTCCAAAGCCTCCTCCCTCCCTCACTCACTCACTCACTCGTCCCTCAAGTCCAAAGCCTCCTCACTCACTCATTCACTCACTCACTCACTCGTCCCTCAAGTCCAGAGCCTCCTCCCTCCCTCACTCACTCACTCACTCCTCCCTCAAGTTCAAAGCCTCCTCCCTCCCTCACTCACTCACTCACTCGTCCCTCAAGTCCAAAGCCTCCTCCCTCCCTCCCTCACTCACTCACTCGTCCCTCAAGTCCAAAGCCTCCTCCCTCACTCACTCACTCACTCGTCCCTCAAGTCCAAAGCCTCCTCCCTCACTCACTCACTCACTCGTCCCTCAAGTCCAAAGCCTCCTTCCTCACTCAGTCACTCACTCACTCGTCCCTCAAGTCCAAAGCCTCCTCCCTCACTCACTCACTCACTCGTCCCTCAAGTCCAAAGCCTCCTCCCTCACTCACTCTCTCACTCGTCCCTCAAGTCCAAAGCCTCCTTCCTCACTCAGTCACTCACTCACTCGTCCCTCAAGTCCAAAGCCTCCTCCCTCACTCACTCACTCACTCGTCCCTCAAGTCCAAAGCCTCCTCCCTCCCTCACTCACTCACTCGTCCCTCAAATCCAAAGCCTCCTCCCTCCCTCACTCACTCACTCACTCGTCCCTCAAGTCCAAAGCCTCCTTCCTCACTCACTCACTCACTCACTCGTCCCTCAAGTCCAAAGCCTCCTCCCTCACTCACTCACTCACTCACTCGTCCCTCAAGTCCAAAGACTCCTTCCTCACTCACTCACTCACTCACTCGTCCCTCAAGTCCAAAGCCTCCTCCCTCACTCGCTCACTCACTCACTCGTCCCTCAAGTCCAAAGCCTCCTCCCTCACTCACTCACTCACTCGTCCCTCAAGTCCAAAGCCTCCTCCCTCACTCACTCACTCACTCGTCCCTCAAGTCCAAAGCCTCCTTCCTCACTCAGTCACTCACTCACTCGTCCCTCAAGTCCAAAGCCTCCTCCCTCACTCACTCACTCACTCGTCCCTCAAGTCCAAAGCCTCCTCCCTCCCTCACTCACTCACTCGTCCCTCAAGTCCAAAGCCTCCTCCCTCCCTCACTCACTCACTCACTCGTCCCTCAAGTCCAAAGCCTCCTCCCTCCCTCACTCACTCACTCCTCCCTCAAGTCCAAAGCCTCCTCCCTCCCTCCCTCCCTCACTCCTCCCTCAAGTCCAAAGCCTCCTCCCTCCCTCACTCACTCACTCACTTGTCCCTCAAGTCCAAAGCCTCCTCCCTCCCTCACTCACTCACTCACTCGTCCCTCAAGTCCAAAGCCTCCTCCCTCACTCACTCACTCACTCGTCCCTCAAGTCCAAAGCCTCCTTCCTCATTCACTCACTCACTCACTCGTCCCTCAAGTCCAAAGCCTCCTCCCTCACTCACTCACTCACTCACTGACTCGTCCCTCAAGTCCAAAGACTCCTTCCTCACTCACTCACTCACTCACTCGTCCCTCAAGTCCAAAGCCTCCTCCCTCACTCGCTCACTCACTCACTCGTCCCTCAAGTCCAAAGCCTCCTCCCTCCCTCACTCACTCACTCGTCCCTCAAGTCCAAAGACTCCTCCCTCACTCACTCGTCCCTGAAGTCCAAAGCCTCCTCACTCACTCACTCACTCACTCGTCCCTCAAGTCCAAAGCCTCCTCCCTCCCTCCCTCACTCACTCACTCGTCCCTCAAGTCCAAAGCCTCCTCCCTCCCTCACTCACTCACTCACTCGTCCCTCAAGTCCAAAGCCTCCTCACTCACTCATTCACTCACTCACTCACTCGTCCCTCAAGTCCAGAGCCTCCTCCCTCCCTCACTCACTCACTCACTCCTCCCTCAAGTTCAAAGCCTCCTCCCTCCCTCACTCACTCACTCACTCGTCCCTCAAGTCCAAAGCCTCCTCCCTCCCTCCCTCACTCACTCACTCGTCCCTCAAGTCCAAAGCCTCCTCCCTCACTCACTCACTCACTCGTCCCTCAAGTCCAAAGCCTCCTCCCTCACTCACTCACTCACTCGTCCCTCAAGTCCAAAGCCTCCTTCCTCACTCAGTCACTCACTCACTCGTCCCTCAAGTCCAAAGCCTCCTCCCTCACTCACTCACTCACTCGTCCCTCAAGTCCAAAGCCTCCTCCCTCACTCACTCTCTCACTCGTCCCTCAAGTCCAAAGCCTCCTTCCTCACTCAGT
>JAUMJK010001121.1:347500-412500 GCA_033558105.1 Coccyzus lansbergi
CACTCACTCACTCATCCCTCAAGTCCAAAGCCTCCTCCCTCCCTCACTCACTCACTCGTCCCTCAAGTCCAAAGCCTCCTCCCTCCCTCACTCACTCACTCGTCCCTCAAGTCCAAAGCCTCCTCCCTCCCTCACTCACTCACTCACTCGTCCCTCAAGTCCAAAGCCTCCTCCCTCCCTCACTCACTCACTCACTCGTCCCTCAAGTCCAAAGCCTCCTCCCTCCCTCACTCACTCACTCACTCGTCCCTCAAGTCCAGAGCCTCCTCCCTCCCTCACTCACTCACTCACTCCTCCCTCAAGTTCAAAGCCTCCTCCCTCCCTCCCTCACTCACTCACTCACTCCTCCCTCAAGTCCAAAGCCTCCTCCCTCCCTCCCTCACTCACTCACTCGTCCCTCAAGTCCAAAGCCTCCTCCCTCCCTCCCTCACTCACTCACTCATCCCTCAAGTCCAAAGCCTCCTCCCTCCCTCACTCACTCATTCAGTCGTCCCTCAAGTCCAAAGCCTCCTCCCTCACTCACTCACTCACTCGTCCCTCAAGTCCAAAGCCTCCTCCCTCCCTCCCTCACTCACTCGTCCCTGAAGTCCAAAGCCTCCTCCCTCCCTCACTCACTCACTCGTCCCTCAAGTCCAAAGCCTCCTCCCTCCCTCACTCACTCACTCACTTGTCCCTCAAGTCCAAACCCTCCTCCCTCACTCACTCACTCACTCACTCGTCCCTCAAGTCCAAAGCCTCCTCCCTCCCTCCCTCACTCACTCACTCGTCCCTCAAGTCCAAAGCTTCCTCACTCACTCACTCACTCACTCGTCCCTCAAGTCCAAAGCCTCCTCCCTCACTCACTCACTCACTCGTCCCTCAAGTCCAAAGCTTCCTCACTCACTCACTCACTCACTCGTCCCTCAAGTCCAAAGCCTCCTCCCTCCCTCACTCACTCACTCGTCCCTCAAGTCCAAAGCCTCCTCCCTCCCTCACTCACTCACTCACTCATACCTCAAGTCCAAAGCCTCCTCCCTCCCTCACTCACTCACTCGTCCCTCAAGTCCAAAGCCTCCTCCCTCCCTCCCTCCCTCACTCACTCACTCACTCACTCGTCCCTCAAGTCCAAAGCCTCCTCCCTCACTCACTCACTCACTCGTCCCTCAAGTCCAAAGCCTCCTCCCTCACTCACTCACTCACTCGTCCCTCAAGTCCAAAGCCTCCTCCCTCACTCACTCACTCACTCACACACTCGTCCCTCAAGTCCAAAGCCTCCTCCCTCACTAACTCACTCAATCGACCCTCAAGTCCAAAGCCTCCTCCCTCACTCACTCACTCACTCGTCCCTCAAGTCCAAAGCCTCCTCCCTCACTCACTCACTCACTCGTCCCTCAAGTCCAAAGCCTCCTCCCTCACTCACTCACTCACTCGTCCCTCAAGTCCAAAGCCTCCTCCCTCCCTCCCTCACTCACTCGTCCCTCAAGTCCAAAGCCTCCTCACTCACTCACTCACTCACTCGTCCCTCAAGTCCAAAGCCTCCTCACTCACTCACTCACTCACTCGTCCCTCAAGTCCAAAGCCTCCTCCCTCACTCACTCACTCACTCACTCACTCGTCCCTCAAGTCCAAAGCCTCCTCCCTCACTCACTCACTCACTCACTCGTCCCTCAAGTCCAAAGCCTCCTCCCTCACTCACTCACTCACTCACTCATTCGTCCCTCAAGTCCAAAGCCTCCTCCCTCACTCACTTACTCACTCACTCGTCCCTCAAGTCCAAAGCCTCCTCCCTCACTCACTTACTCACTCACTCGTCCCTCAAGTCCAAAGCCTCCTCACTCACTCACTCACTCACTCACTCGTCCCTCAAGTCCAAAGCCTCCTCACTCACTCACTCACTCACTCGTCCCTCAAGTCCAAAGCCTCCTCACTCACTCACTCACTCACTCACTCACTCACTCGTCCCTCAAGTCCAAAGCCTCCTCCCTCCCTCCCTCACTCACTCACTCGTCCCTCAAGTCCAAAGCCTCCTCCCTCACTCACTAACTCACTCACTCACTCGTCCCTCAAGTCCAAAGCCTCCTCCCTCACTCACTCACTCACTCGTCCCTCAAGTCCAAAGCCTCCTTCCTCACTCACTCACTCACTCACTCACTCACTCACTCGTCCCTCAAGTCCAAAGCCTCCTCCCTCCCTCCTTCACTCACTCGTCCCTCAAGTCCAAAGCCTCCTTCCT
Source organism: Coccyzus lansbergi (assembly GCA_033558105.1). Classification (NCBI taxonomy): domain Eukaryota; kingdom Metazoa; phylum Chordata; class Aves; order Cuculiformes; family Coccyzidae; genus Coccyzus; species Coccyzus lansbergi. The sequence continues at coordinate 349,713 of JAUMJK010001121.1, forward strand.
CACTCACTCACTCACTCACTCACTCACTCACTCACTCACTCACTCACTCACTCGTCCCTCAAGTCCAAAGCCTCCTCCCTCCCTCCCTCACTCACTCGTCCCTCAAGTCCAAAGCCTCCTCACTCACTCACTCACTCACTCGTCCCTCAAGTCCAAAGCCTCCTCACTCACTCACTCACTCACTCGTCCCTCAAGTCCAAAGCCTCCTTCCTCACTCACTCACTCACTCACTCGTCCCTCAAGTCCAAAGCCTCCTGACTCACTCAATCACTCACTCGTCCCTCAAGTTCAAAGCTTCCTCACTCACTCACTCACTCACTCGTCCCTCAAGTCCAAAGCCTCCTCCCTCACTCACTCACTCACTCGTCCCTCAAGTTCAAAGCCTCCTCCCTCCCTCCCTCACTCACTCGTCCCTCAAGTCCAAAGCCTCTTCACTCACTCACTCACTCACTCGTCCCTCAAGTCCAAAGCCTCCTCCCTCACTCACTCACTCACTCACTCGTCCCTCAAGTCCAAAGCCTCCTCCCTCCCTCACTCACTCACTCACTCGTCCCTCAAGTCCAAAGCCTCCTCCCTCCCTCACTCACTCACTCACTCGTCCCTCAAGTCCAAAGCCTCCTCCCTCACTCACTCACTCACTCACTCGTCCCTCAAGTCCAAAGCCTCCTCCCTCCCTCACTCACTCACTCACTCGTCCCTCAAGTCCAAAGCCTCCTCCCTCCCTCACTCACTCACTCGTCCCTCAAGTTCAAACCTTCCTCACTCACTCACTCACTCACTCACTCGTCCCTCAAGTCCAAAACCTCCTCCCTCACTCACTCACTCACTCGTCCCTCAAGTTCAAAGCCTCCTCCCTCCCTCACTCACTTACTCACTCGTCCCTCAAGTCCAAAGCCTCCTCCCTCCCTCACTCACTCACTCACTCGTCCCTCAAGTCCAAAGCCTCCTCCCTCCCTCCCTCACTCACTCACTCGTCCCTCAAGTCCAAAGCCTCCTCCCTCACTCACTCACTCACTCAGTCGTCCCTCAAGTCCAAAGCCTCCTCCCTCACTCACTCACTCACTCGTCCCTCAAGTCCAAAGCCTCCTCCCTCACTCACTCACTCACTCGTCCCTCAAGTCCAAAGCCTCCTCCCTCCCTCCCTCACTCACTCACTCACTCACTCGTCCCTCAAGTCCAAAGCCTCCTCCCTCACTCACTCACTCATTCACTCGTCCCTCAAGTCCAAAGCCTCCTCCCTCACTCACTCACTCACTCGTCCCTCAAGTCCAAAGCCTCCTCCCTCACTCACTCACTCACTCACACACTCGTCCCTCAAGTCCAAAGCCTCCTCCCTCACTAACTCACTCAATCGTCCCTCAAGTCCAAAGCCTCCTCCCTCACTCACTCACTCACTCGTCCCTCAAGTCCAAAGCCTCCTCCCTCACTCACTCACTCACTCGTCCCTCAAGTCCAAAGCCTCCTCCCTCACTCACTCACTCACTCGTCCCTCAAGTCCAAAGCCTCCTCCCTCCCTCCCTCACTCACTCGTCCCTCAAGTCCAAAGCCTCCTCACTCACTCACTCACTCACTCGTCCCTCAAGTCCAAAGCCTCCTCACTCACTCACTCACTCACTCGTCCCTCAAGTCCAAAGCCTCCTCCCTCACTCACTCACTCACTCGTCCCTCAAGTCCAAAGCCTCCTCCCTCCCTCCCTCACTCACTCGTCCCTTTAGTCCAAAGCCTCCTCCCTCCCTCACTCACTCACTCGTCCCTCAAGTCCAAAGCCTCCTCCCTCTCTCACTCACTCACAGGTCCCTCAAGTCCAAAGCCTCCTCCCTCACTCACTCATTCACTCGTCCCTCAAGTCCAAAGCCTCCTCCCTCACTCACTCACTCACTCGTCCCTCAAGTCCAAAGCCTCCTCCCTCACTCACTCACTCACTCCTCCCTCAAGTCCAAAGCCTCCTCCCTCACTCTCTCACTCACTCGTCCCTCAATTCCAAAGCCTCCTCCCTCCCTCCCTCACTCACTCGTCGCTCAAGTCCAAAGCCTCCTCACTCACTCACTCACTCGTCCCTCAAGTCCAACGCCTCCTCCCTCACTCACTCACTCACTCACTCGTCCCTCAAGTCCAAAGACTTTTTCCTCACTCACTCACTCACTCGTCCCTCAAGTCCAAAGCCTCCTCCCTCACTCGCTCACTCACTCACTCGTCCCTCAAGTCCAAAGCCTCCTCCCTCACTCACTCACTCACTCGTCCCTCAAGTCCAAAGCCTCCTCCCTCACTCACTCACTCACTCGTCCCTCAAGTCCAAAGCCTCCTCCCTCACTCACTCACTCACTCACTCACTCGTCCCTCAAGTCCAAAGCCTCCTCCCTCCCTCCCTCACTCACTCACTCGTCCCTCAAGTCCAAAGCCTCCTCCCTCCCTCACTCACTCACTCACTCGTCCCTCAAGTCCAAAGCCTCCTCCCTCCCTCACTCACTCACTCACTCACTCGTCCCTAAAGTCCAAAGCCTCCTCCCTCACTCACTCACTCACTCACTCGTCCCTCAAGTCCAAAGCCTCCTCCCTCACTCAATCACTCACTCACTCGTCCCTCAAGTCCAAAGCCTCCTCCCTCACTCACTCACTCACTCACTCGTCCCTCAAGTCCAAAGCCTCCTCCCTCACTCACTCACTCACTCACTCGTCCCTCAAGTCCAAAGCCTCCTCCCTCACTCACTCCCTCACTCACTCACTCACTCGTCCCTCAAGTCCAAAGCCTCCTCCCTCACTCACTCACTCACTCGTCCCTCAAGTCCAAAGCCTCCTTCCTCACTCACTCACTCACTCACTCGTCCCTCAAGTCCAAAGCCTCCTCCCTCACTCACTCACTCACTCACTCGTCCCTCGAGTCCAAAGACTCCTTCCTCACTCACTCACTCACTCACTCGTCCCTCAAGTCCAAAGCCTACTCCCTCACTCGCTCACTCACTCACTCGTCCCTCAAGTCCAAAGCCTCCTCCCTCACTCACTCACTCACTCACTCGTCCCTCAAGTCCAAAGCCTCCTCCCTCACTCACTCACTCACTCACTCGCCCCTCAAGTCCAAAGCCTCCTCCCTCACTCACTCACTCTCTCGTCCCTCAAGTCCAAAGCCTCCTTCCTCACTCAGTCACTCACTCACTCGTCCCTCAAATCCAAAGCCTCCTCCCTCACTCACTCACTCACTCGTCCCTCAAGTCCAAAGCTTCCTCGCTCACTCACTCACTCACTCGTCCCTCAAGTCCAAAGCCTCCTCCCTCACTCACTCACTCACTCGTCCCTCAAGTCCAAAGCCTCCTCCCTCCCTCACTCACTCACTCACTCGTCCCTCAAGTCCAAAGCCTCCTCCCTCCCTCACTCACTCACTCGTCCCTCAAGTCCAAAGCCTCCTCCCTCCCTCACTCACTCACTCACTCGTCCCTCAAGTCCAAAGCCTCCTCCCTCCCTCACTCACTCACTCACTCGTCCCTCAAGTCCAAAGCCTCCTCCCTCCCTCACTCACTCACTCACTCGTCCCTCAAGTCCAAAGCCTCCTCCCTCCCTCCCTCACTCACTCGTCCCTCAAGTCCAAAGCCTCCTCACTCACTCACTCACTCACTCGTCCCTCAAGTCCAAAGCCTCCTCACTCACTCACTCACTCACTCGTCCCTCAAGTCCAAAGCCTCCTCCCTCACTCACTCACTCACTCGTCCCTCAAGTCCAAAGCCTCCTCCCTCCCTCCCTCACTCACTCGTCCCTTTAGTCCAAAGCCTCCTCCCTCCCTCACTCACTCACTCGTCCCTCAAGTCCAAAGCCTCCTCCCTCTCTCACTCACTCACAGGTCCCTCAAGTCCAAAGCCTCCTCCCTCACTCACTCATTCACTCGTCCCTCAAGTCCAAAGCCTCCTCCCTCACTCACTCACTCACTCGTCCCTCAAGTCCAAAGCCTCCTCCCTCACTCACTCACTCACTCCTCCCTCAAGTCCAAAGCCTCCTCCCTCACTCTCTCACTCACTCGTCCCTCAATTCCAAAGCCTCCTCCCTCCCTCCCTCACTCACTCGTCGCTCAAGTCCAAAGCCTCCTCACTCACTCATTCAGTCGTCCCTCAAGTCCAAAGCCTCCTCCCTCACTCACTCACTCACTCACTCGTCCCTCAAGTCCAAAGACTTTTTCCTCACTCACTCACTCACTCACTCACTCGTCCCTCAAGTCCAAAGCCTCCTCCCTCACTCGCTCACTCACTCACTCGTCCCTCAAGTCCAAAGCCTCCTCCCTCACTCACTCACTCACTCGTCCCTCAAGTCCAAAGCCTCCTCCCTCACTCACTCACTCACTCGTCCCTCAAGTCCAAAGCCTCCTCCCTCACTCACTCACTCACTCACTCACTCGTCCCTCAAGTCCAAAGCCTCCTCCCTCCCTCCCTCACTCACTCACTCGTCCCTCAAGTCCAAAGCCTCCTCCCTCCCTCACTCACTCACTCACTCGTCCCTCAAGTCCAAAGCCTCCTCCCTCCCTCACTCACTCACTCACTCACTCGTCCCTAAAGTCCAAAGCCTCCTCCCTCACTCACTCACTCACTCACTCGTCCCTCAAGTCCAAAGCCTCCTCCCTCACTCAATCACTCACTCACTCGTCCCTCAAGTCCAAAGCCTCCTCCCTCACTCACTCACTCACTCACTCGTCCCTCAAGTCCAAAGCCTCCTCCCTCACTCACTCACTCACTCACTCACTCACTCGTCCCTCAAGTCCAAAGCCTCCTCCCTCACTCACTCCCTCACTCACTCACTCACTCGTCCCTCAAGTCCAAAGCCTCCTCCCTCACTCACTCACTCACTCGTCCCTCAAGTCCAAAGCCTCCTTCCTCACTCACTCACTCACTCACTCGTCCCTCAAGTCCAAAGCCTCCTCCCTCACTCACTCACTCGTCCCTCGAGTCCAAAGACTCCTTCCTCACTCACTCACTCACTCACTCGTCCCTCAAGTCCAAAGCCTACTCCCTCACTCGCTCACTCACTCACTCGTCCCTCAAGTCCAAAGCCTCCTCCCTCACTCACTCACTCACTCACTCGTCCCTCAAGTCCAAAGCCTCCTCCCTCACTCACTCACTCACTCACTCGCCCCTCAAGTCCAAAGCCTCCTCCCTCACTCACTCACTCTCTCGTCCCTCAAGTCCAAAGCCTCCTTCCTCACTCAGTCACTCACTCACTCGTCCCTCAAATCCAAAGCCTCCTCCCTCACTCACTCACTCACTCGTCCCTCAAGTCCAAAGCTTCCTCACTCACTCACTCACTCACTCGTCCCTCAAGTCCAAAGCCTCCTCCCTCACTCACTCACTCACTCGTCCCTCAAGTCCAAAGCCTCCTCCCTCCCTCACTCACTCACTCACTCGTCCCTCAAGTCCAAAGCCTCCTCCCTCCCTCACTCACTCACTCGTCCCTCAAGTCCAAAGCCTCCTCCCTCCCTCACTCACTCACTCACTCGTCCCTCAAGTCCAAAGCCTCCTCCCTCCCTCACTCACTCACTCACTCGTCCCTCAAGTCCAAAGCCTCCTCACTCACTCACTCACTCACTCACTCACTCGTCCCTCAAGTCCAGAGCCTCCTCCCTCCCTCACTCACTCACTCACTCCTCCCTCAAGTTCAAAGCCTCCTCCCTCCCTCACTCACTCACTCACTCGTCCCTCAAGTCCAAAGCCTCCTCCCTCCCTCCCTCACTCACTCACTCGTCCCTCAAGTCCAAAGCCTCCTCCCTCCCTCACTCACTCACTCGTCCCTCAAGTCCAAAGCCTCCTCCCTCACTCACTCACTCACTCGTCCCTCAAGTCCAAAGCCTCCTTCCTCACTCACTCACTCACTCACTCGTCCCTCAAGTCCAAAGCCTCCTCCCTCACTCACTCACTCACTCACTCGTCCCTCAAGTCCAAAGACTCCTTCCTCACTCACTCACTCACTCACTCGTCCCTCAAGTCCAAAGCCTCCTCCCTCACTCGCTCACTCACTCACTCGTCCCTCAAGTCCAAAGCCTCCTCCCTCACTCACTCACTCACTCGTCCCTCAAGTCCAAAGCCTCCTCCCTCACTCACTCACTCACTCGTCCCTCAAGTCCAAAGCCTCCTTCCTCACTCAGTCACTCACTCACTCGTCCCTCAAGTCCAAAGCCTCCTCCCTCACTCACTCACTCACTCGTCCCTCAAGTCCAAAGCCTCCTCCCTCCCTCACTCACTCACTCGTCCCTCAAATCCAAAGCCTCCTCCCTCCCTCACTCACTCACTCACTCGTCCCTCAAGTCCAAAGCCTCCTCCCTCCCTCCCTCACTCACTCACTCGTCCCTCAAGTCCAAAGCCTCCTCCCTCCCTCACTCACTCACTCACTCGTCCCTCAAGTCCAAAGCCTCCTCCCTCCCTCACTCACTCACTCCTCCCTCAAGTCCAAAGCCTCCTCCCTCCCTCACTCACTCACTCCTCTCTCAAGTCCAAAGCCTCCTCCCTCCCTCACTCACTCACTCACTTGTCCCTCAAGTCCAAAGCCTCCTCCCTCCCTCACTCACTCACTCACTCGTCCCTCAAGTCCAAAGCCTCCTCCCTCCCTCCCTCACTCACTCACTCGTCCCTCAAGTCCAAAGCCTCCTCCCTCCCTCCCTCACTCACTCAGTCGTCCCTCAAGTCCAAAGCCTCCTCCCTCACTCACTCACTCACTCGTCCCTCAAGTCCAAAGCCTCCTCCCTCACTCACTCACTCACTCGTCCCTCAAGTCCAAAGCCTCCTCTCTCACTCACTCACTCACTCGTCCCTCAAGTCCAAAGCCTCCTCCCTCACTCACTCACTCACTCGTCCCTCAAGTCCAAAGCCTCCTCCCTCCCTCCCTCACTCACTCGTCCCTCTAGTCCAAAGCCTCCTCCCTCACTCACTCACTCACTCGTCCCTCAAGTCCAAAGCCTCCTCCCTCACTCACTCACTCACTCGTCCCTCAAGTCCAAAGCCTCCTCCCTCACTCACTCACTCACACGTCCCTCAAGTCCAAAGCCTCCTCCCTCACTCACTCATTCACTCGTCCCTCAAGTCCAAAGCATCCTCCCTCACTCACTCACTCACTCGTCCCTCAAGTCCAAAGCCTCCTCCCTCACTCACTCACTCACTCCTCCCTCAAGTCCAAAGCCTCCTCCCTCACTCACTCACTCACTCGTCCCTCAAGTCCAAAGCCTACTCCCTCCCTCCCTCACTCACTCGTCCCTCAAGTCCAAAGCCTCCTCACTCACTCACTCACTCGTCCCTCAAGTCCAACGCCTCCTCACTCACTCACTCACTCACTCACTCGTCCCTCAAGTCCAAAGCCTCCTCCCTCACTCACTCACTCACTCACTCGTCCCTCAAGTCCAAAGCCTCCTCCCTCACTCAATCACTCACTCACTCGTCCCTCAAGTCCAAAGCCTCCTCCCTCACTCACTCACTCACTCACTCGTCCCTCAAGTCCAAAGCCTCCTCCCTCACTCACTCACTCACTCACTCGTCCCTCAAGTCCAAAGCCTCCTCCCTCACTCACTCACTCACTCACTCACTCACTCACTCGTCCCTCAAGTCCAAAGCCTCCTCCCTCACTCACTCACTCACTCGTCCCTCAAGTCCAAAGCCTCCTTCCTCATTCACTCACTCACTCACTCGTCCCTCAAGTCCAAAGCCTCCTCCCTCACTCACTCACTCACTCACTGACTCGTCCCTCAAGTCCAAAGACTCCTTCCTCACTCACTCACTCACTCACTCGTCCCTCAAGTCCAAAGCCTCCTCCCTCACTTGCTCACTCACTCACTCGTCCCTCAAGTCCAAAGCCTCCTCCCTCACTCACTCACTCACTCGTCCCTCAAGTCCAAAGCCTCCTCCCTCACTCACTCACTCACTCGTCCCTCAAGTCCAAAGCCTCCTCCCTCCCTCCCTCACTCATTCACTCGTCCCTCAAGTCCAAAGCCTCCTCCCTCCCTCCCTCACTCACTCAGTCGTCCCTCAAGTCCAAAGCCTCCTCCCTCACTCACTCACTCACTCGTCCCTCAAGTCCAAAGCCTCCTCCCTCACTCACTCACTCACTCGTCCCTCAAGTCCAAAGCCTCCTCTCTCACTCACTCACTCACTCGTCCCTCAAGTCCAAAGCCTCCTCCCTCACTCACTCACTCACTCGTCCCTCAAGTCCAAAGCCTCCTCCCTCCCTCCCTCACTCACTCGTCCCTCTAGTCCAAAGCCTCCTCCCTCACTCACTCACTCACTCGTCCCTCAAGTCCAAAGCCTCCTCCCTCACTCACTCACTCACTCGTCCCTCAAGTCCAAAGCCTCCTCCCTCACTCACTCACTCACACGTCCCTCAAGTCCAAAGCCTCCTCCCTCACTCACTCATTCACTCGTCCCTCAAGTCCAAAGCATCCTCCCTCACTCACTCACTCACTCGTCCCTCAAGTCCAAAGCCTCCTCCCTCACTCACTCACTCACTCCTCCCTCAAGTCCAAAGCCTCCTCCCTCACTCACTCACTCACTCGTCCCTCAAGTCCAAAGCCTACTCCCTCCCTCCCTCACTCACTCGTCCCTCAAGTCCAAAGCCTCCTCACTCACTCACTCACTCGTCCCTCAAGTCCAACGCCTCCTCACTCACTCACTCACTCACTCACTCACTCGTCCCTCAAGTCCAAAGCCTCCTCCCTCACTCACTCACTCACTCACTCGTCCCTCAAGTCCAAAGCCTCCTCCCTCACTCAATCACTCACTCACTCGTCCCTCAAGTCCAAAGCCTCCTCCCTCACTCACTCACTCACTCACTCGTCCCTCAAGTCCAAAGCCTCCTCCCTCACTCACTCACTCACTCACTCGTCCCTCAAGTCCAAAGCCTCCTCCCTCACTCACTCACTCACTCACTCACTCACTCACTCGTCCCTCAAGTCCAAAGCCTCCTCCCTCACTCACTCACTCACTCGTCCCTCAAGTCCAAAGCCTCCTTCCTCATTCACTCACTCACTCACTCGTCCCTCAAGTCCAAAGCCTCCTCCCTCACTCACTCACTCACTCACTGACTCGACCCTCAAGTCCAAAGACTCCTTCCTCACTCACTCACTCACTCGTCCCTCAAGTCCAAAGCCTCCTCCCTCACTTGCTCACTCACTCACTCGTCCCTCAAGTCCAAAGCCTCCTCCCTCACTCACTCACTCACTCGTCCCTCAAGTCCAAAGCCTCCTCCCTCACTCACTCACTCACTCGTCCCTCAAGTCCAAAGCCTCCTTCCTCACTCAGTCACTCACTCACTCGTCCCTCAAGTCCAAAGCCTCCTCCCTCACTCACTCACTCACTCGTCCCTCAAGTCCAAAGCCTCCTCCCTCCCTCACTCACTCACTCGTCCCTCAAATCCAAAGCCTCCTCCCTCCCTCACTCACTCACTCACTCGTCCCTCAAGTCCAAAGCCTCCTCCCTCCCTCCCTCACTCACTCACTCGTCCCTCAAGTCCAAAGCCTCCTCCCTCCCTCACTCACTCACTCACTCGTCCCTCAAGTCCAAAGCCTCCTCCCTCCCTCACTCACTCACTCCTCCCTCAAGTCCAAAGCCTCCTCCCTCCCTCACTCACTCACTCCTCCCTCAAGTCCAAAGCCTCCTCCCTCCCTCACTCACTCACTCACTTGTCCCTCAAGTCCAAAGCCTCCTCCCTCCCTCACTCACTCACTCACTCGTCCCTCAAGTCCAAAGCCTCCTCCCTCCCTCCCTCACTCACTCACTCGTCCCTCAAGTCCAAAGCCTCCTCCCTCCCTCCCTCACTCACTCAGTCGTCCCTCAAGTCCAAAGCCTCCTCCCTCACTCACTCACTCACTCGTCCCTCAAGTCCAAAGCCTCCTCCCTCACTCACTCACTCACTCGTCCCTCAAGTCCAAAGCCTCCTCTCTCACTCACTCACTCACTCGTCCCTCAAGTCCAAAGCCTCCTCCCTCACTCACTCACTCACTCGTCCCTCAAGTCCAAAGCCTCCTCCCTCCCTCCCTCACTCACTCGTCCCTCTAGTCCAAAGCCTCCTCCCTCACTCACTCACTCACTCGTCCCTCAAGTCCAAAGCCTCCTCCCTCACTCACTCACTCACTCGTCCCTCAAGTCCAAAGCCTCCTCCCTCACTCACTCACTCACACGTCCCTCAAGTCCAAAGCCTCCTCCCTCACTCACTCATTCACTCGTCCCTCAAGTCCAAAGCATCCTCCCTCACTCACTCACTCACTCGTCCCTCAAGTCCAAAGCCTCCTCCCTCACTCACTCACTCACTCCTCCCTCAAGTCCAAAGCCTCCTCCCTCACTCACTCACTCACTCGTCCCTCAAGTCCAAAGCCTACTCCCTCCCTCCCTCACTCACTCGTCCCTCAAGTCCAAAGCCTCCTCACTCACTCACTCACTCGTCCCTCAAGTCCAACGCCTCCTCACTCACTCACTCACTCACTCACTCGTCCCTCAAGTCCAAAGCCTCCTCCCTCACTCACGCACTCACTCACTCGTCCCTCAAGTCCAAAGCCTCCTCCCTCACTCAATCACTCACTCACTCGTCCCTCAAGTCCAAAGCCTCCTCCCTCACTCACTCACTCACTCACTCGTCCCTCAAGTCCAAAGCCTCCTCCCTCACTCACTCACTCACTCACTCGTCCCTCAAGTCCAAAGCCTCCTCCCTCACTCACTCACTCACTCACTCACTCACTCACTCACTCGTCCCTCAAGTCCAAAGCCTCCTCCCTCACTCACTCACTCACTCGTCCCTCAAGTCCAAAGCCTCCTTCCTCATTCACTCACTCACTCACTCGTCCCTCAAGTCCAAAGCCTCCTCCCTCAATCACTCACTCACTCACTGACTCGTCCCTCAAGTCCAAAGACTCCTTCCTCACTCACTCACTCACTCACTCGTCCCTCAAGTCCAAAGCCTCCTCCCTCACTTGCTCACTCACTCACTCGTCCCTCAAGTCCAAAGCCTCCTCCCTCCCTCACTCACTCACTCGTCCCTCAAGTCCAAAGACTCCTCCCTCACTCACTCGCCCCTCAAGTCCAAAGCCTCCTCCCTCACTCACTCACTCACTCGTCCCTCAAGTCCAAAGCCTCCTTCCTCACTCAGTCACTCACTCACTCGTCCCTCAAGTCCAAAGCCTCCTCCCTCACTCACTCACTCACTCGTCCCTCAAGTCCAAAGCTTCCTCACTCACTCACTCACTCACTCGTCCCTCAAGTCCAAAGCCTCCACCCTCCCTCACTCACTCACTCATCCCTCAAGTCCAAAGCCTCCTCCCTCCCTCACTCACTCACTCGTCCCTCAAGTCCAAAGCCTCCTCCCTCCCTCACTCACTCACTCGTCCCTCAAGTCCAAAGCCTCCTCCCTCCCTCACTCACTCACTCACTCGTCCCTCAAGTCCAAAGCCTCCTCCCTCCCTCACTCACTCACTCACTCGTCCCTCAAGTCCAAAGCCTCCTCCCTCCCTCACTCACTCACTCACTCGTCCCTCAAGTCCAGAGCCTCCTCCCTCCCTCACTCACTCACTCACTCCTCCCTCAAGTTCAAAGCCTCCTCCCTCCCTCCCTCACTCACTCACTCCTCCCTCAAGTCCAAAGCCTCCTCCCTCCCTCCCTCACTCACTCACTCGCCCCTCAAGTCCAAAGCCTCCTCCCTCCCTCACTCACTCACTCACTCATCCCTCAAGTCCAAAGCCTCCTCCCTCCCTCACTCACTCATTCAGTCGTCCCTCAAGTCCAAAGCCTCCTCCCTCACTCACTCACTCACTCGTCCCTCAAGTCCAAAGCCTCCTCCCTCCCTCCCTCACTCACTCGTCCCTGAAGTCCAAAGCCTCCTCCCTCCCTCACTCACTCACTCGTCCCTCAAGTCCAAAGCCTCCTCCGTCCCTCACTCACTCACTCACTTGTCCCTCAAGTCCAAACCCTCCTCCCTCACTCACTCACTCACTCACTCGTCCCTCAAGTCCAAAGCCTCCTCCCTCCCTCCCTCACTCACTCACTCGTCCCTCAAGTCCAAAGCTTCCTCACTCACTCACTCACTCACTCGTCCCTCAAGTCCAAAGCCTCCTCCCTCACTCACTCACTCACTCGTCCCTCAAGTCCAAAGCTTCCTCACTCACTCACTCACTCACTCGTCCCTCAAGTCCAAAGCCTCCTCCCTCCCTCACTCACTCACTCGTCCCTCAAGTCCAAAGCCTCCTCCCTCCCTCACTCACTCACTCACTCATCCCTCAAGTCCAAAGCCTCCTCCCTCCCTCACTCACTCACTCGTCCCTCAAGTCCAAAGCCTCCTCCCTCCCTCCCTCACTCACTCACTCACTCACTCGTCCCTCAAGTCCAAAGCCTCCTCCCTCACTCACTCACTCACTCGTCCCTCAAGTCCAAAGCCTCCTCCCTCACTCACTCACTCACTCGTCCCTCAAGTCCAAAGCCTCCTCCCTCACTCACTCACTCACTCACACACTCGTCCCTCAAGTCCAAAGCCTCCTCCCTCACTAACTCACTCAATCGTCCCTCAAGTCCAAAGCCTCCTCCCTCACTCACTCACTCACTCGTCCCTCAAGTCCAAAGCCTCCTCCCTCACTCACTCACTCACTCGTCCCTCAAGTCCAAAGCCTCCTCCCTCCCTCCCTCAGTCACTCGTCCCTCAAGTCCAAAGCCTCCTCACTCACTCACTCACTCACTCGTCCCTCAAGTCCAAAGCCTCCTCACTCAGTCACTCACTCACTCACTCGTCCCTCAAGTCCAAAGCCTCCTCCCTCACTCACTCACTCACTCGTCCCTCAAGTCCAAAGCCTCCTCCCTCACTCACTCACTCACTCGTCCCTCAAGTCCAAAGCCTCCTCCCTCCCTCAGTCACTCACTCACTCGTCCCTCAAGTCCAAAGCCTCCTCCCTCACTCACTCACTCACTCACTCGTCCCTCAAGTCCAAAGCTTCCTCACTCACTCACTCCCTCACTCACTCGTCCCCCAAGTCCAAAGCCTCCTCCCTCACTCACTCACTCGTCCCTCAAGTCCAAAGCCTCCTTCCTCACTCACTCACTCGTCCCTCAAGTCCAGAGCCTCCTCCCTCCCTCACTCACTCACTCACTCGTCCCTCAAGTCCAAAGCCTCCTCCCTCCCTCCCTCCCTCACTCGTCCCTCAAGTCCAAAGCCTCCTAACTCACTCACTCACTCGTCCCTCAAGTCCAAAGCCTCATAACTCACTCACTCGTCCCTCAAGTCCAAAGCCTCCTTCCTCACTCACTCACTCACTCACTCGTCCCTCAAGTCCAAAGCCTCCTTCCTCACTCACTCACTCACTCGTCCCTCAAGTCCAAAGCCTCCTTCCTCACTCACTCACTCACTCACTCACTCGTCCCTCAAGTCCAAAACCTCCTCCCTCACTCACTCACTCACTCACTCGTCCCTCAAGTCCAAAGCCTCCTCCCTCCCTCACTCACTCACTCACTCGTCCCTCAAGTCCAAAGCCTCCTCCCTCCCTCCCTCACTCACTCGTCCCTCAAGTCCAAAGCCTCCTCACTCACTCACTCACTCACTCACTCGTCCCTCAAGTCCAAAGCCTCCTCCCTCACTCACTCACTCACTCACTCGTCCCTCAAGTCCAAAGCCTCCTCCCTCCCTCACTCACTCACTCACTCGTCCCTCAAGTCCAAAGCCTCCTCCCTCCCTCACTCACTCACTCACTCGTCCCTCAAGTCCAAAGCCTCCTCCCTCCCTCACTCACTCACTCACTCGTCCCTCAAGTCCAAAGCCTCCTCCCTCCCTCCCTCACTCACTCGTCCCTCAAGTACAAAGCCTCCTCACGCACTCACTCACTCACTCACTCGTCCCTCAAGTCCAAAGCCTCCTCCCTCCCTCACTCACTCACTCACTCGTCCCTCAAGTCCAAAGCCTCCTTCCTCCCTCCCTCACTCACTCGTCCCTCAAGTCCAAAGCCTCCTCACTCACTCACTCACTCACTCACTCGTCCCTCAAGTCCAAAGCCTCCTCCCTCACTCACTCACTCACTCACTCAGTCGTCCCTCAAGTCCAAAGCCTCCTCCCTCACTCACTCACTCACTCACTCGTCCCTCAAGTCCAAAGCCTCCTCCCTCACTCACTCACTCACTCGTCCCTCAAGTCCAAAGCCTCCTCCCTCCCTCCCTCCCTCCCTCCCTCCCTCACTCACTCGTCCCTCAAGTCCAAAGCCTCCTCACTCACTCACTCACTCGTCCCTCAAGTCCAAAGCCTCCTCCCTCACTCACTCACTCACTCGTCCCTCAAGTCCAAAGCCTCCTTCCTCACTCACTCACTCACTCACTCACTCACTCGTCCCTCAAGTCCAAAGCCTCCTCCCTCACTCACTCACTCACTCACTCGTCCCTCAAGTCCAAAGCCTCCTCCCTCCCTCCCTCATTCACTCGTCCCTCAAGTCCAAAGCCTCCTCACTCACTCACTCACTCACTCGTCCCTCAAGTCCAAAGCCTCATCCCTCACTCACTCACTCACTCGTCCCTCAAGTCCAAAGCCTCCTCCCTCACTCACTCACTCACTCACTCACTCGTCCCTCAAGTCCAAAGCCTCCTCCCTCACTCACTCACTCACTCGTCCCTCAAGTCCGAAGCCTCCTTCCTCACTCACTCACTCACTCACTCACTCACTCGTCCCTCAAGTCCAAAGCCTCCTCCCTCCCTCCCTCACTCACTCGTCCCTCAAGTCCAAAGCCTCCTTCCTCACTCACTCACTCACTCATTCGTCCCTCAAGTCCAAAGCCTCCTCCCTCCCTCCCTCACTCACTCGTCCCTCAAGTCCAAAGCCTCCTCACTCACTCACTCACTCACTCGTCCCTCAAGTCCAAAGCCTCCTACCTCACTCACTCACTCACTCGTCCCTCAAGTCCAAAGCCTCCTTCCTCACTCACTCACTCACTCACTCGTCCCTCAAGTCCAAAGCCTCCTCCCTCACTCACTCACTCACTCGTCCCTCAAGTTCAAATCTTCCTCACTCACTCACTCACTCACTCGTCCCTCAAGTCCAAAGCCTCCTCCCTCACTCACTCACTCACTCGTCCCTCAAGTTCAAAGCCTCCTCCCTCCCTCCCTCACTCACTCGTCCCTCAAGTCCAAAGCCTCCTCCCTCACTCACTCACTCACTCACTCACTCGTCCCTCAAGTCCAAAGCCTCGTCCCTCACTCACTCAATCACTCACTCACTCACTCGTCCCTCAAGTCCAAAGCCTCCTCCCTCCCTCACTCACTCACTCACTCGTCCCTCAAGTCCAAAGCCTCCTCCCTCACTCACTCACTCACTCACTCACTCGTCCCTCAAGTCCAAAGCCTCGTCCCTCACTCACTCAATCACTCACTCACTCACTCGTCCCTCAAGTCCAAAGCCTCCTCCCTCCCTCACTCACTCACTCACTCGTCCCTCAAGTCCAAAGCCTCCTCCCTCACTCACTCACTCACTCACTCACTCGTCCCTCAAGTCCAAAGCCTCGTCCCTCACTCACTCAATCACTCACTCACTCACTCGTCCCTCAAGTCCAAAGCCTCCTTCCTCACTCACTCACTCACTCACTCGTCCCTCAAGTCCAAAGCCTCCTCCCTCACTCACTCACTCACTCACTCACTCACTCGTCCCTCAAGTCCAAAGCCTCCTCCCTCCCTCCCTCACTCACTCGTCCCTCAAGTCCAAAGCCTCCTCCCTCACTCACTCACTCACTCGTCCCTCAAGTCCAAAGCCTCCTCCCTCACTCACTCACTCACTCGTCCCTCAAGTCCAAAGCCTCCTCCCTCCCTCAGTCACTCACTCACTCGTCCCTCAAGTCCAAAGCCTCCTCCCTCCCTCACTCACTCACTCACTCGTCCCTCAAGTCCAAAGCTTCCTCACTCACTCACTCACTCACTCACTCGTCCCTCAAGTCCAAAGCCTCCTCCCTCACTCACTCACTCGTCCCTCAAGTCCAAAGCCTCCTTCCTCACTCACTCACTCGTCCCTCAAGTCCAGAGCCTCCTCCCTCACTCACTCACTCACTCGCCCCTCAGGTCCAAAGCCTCCTCCCTCACTCACTCACTCACTCGTCCCTCAAGTCCAAAGCCTCCTAACTCACTCACTCACTCGTCCCTCAAGTCCAAAGCCTCCTAACTCACTCACTCGTCCCTCAAGTCCAAAGCCTCCTTCCTCACTCACTCACTCACTCACTCGTCCCTCAAGTCCAAAGCCTCCTTCCTCACTCACTCACTCACTCGTCCCTCAAGTCCAAAGCCTCCTCCCTCCCTCACTCACTCACTCACTCGTCCCTCAAGTCCAAAGCCTCCTCCCTCCCTCCCTCCCTCACTCACTCGTCCCTCAAGTCCAAAGCCTCCTCACTCACTCACTCACTCACTCACTCACTCACTCGTCCCTCAAGTCCAAAGCCTCCTCCCTCACTCACTAACTCACTCACTCGTCCCTCAAGTCCAAAGCCTCCTCCCTCACTCACTCACTCACTCACTCGTCCCTCAAGTCCAAAGCCTCCTCCCTCACTCACTCACTCACTCACTCGTCCCTCAAGTCCAAAGCCTCCTTCCTCACTCACTCACTCACTCACTCGTCCCTCAAGTCCAAAGCCTCCTCCCTCACTCACTCACTCACTCGTCCCTCAAGTCCAAAGCCTCCTCCCTCCCTCCCTCACTCACTCGTCCCTCAAGTCCAAAGCCTCCTAACTCACTCACTCACTCGTCCCTCAAGTCCAAAGCCTCATAACTCACTCACTCGTCCCTCAAGTCCAAAGCCTCCTTCCTCACTCACTCACTCACTCACTCGTCCCTCAAGTCCAAAGCCTCCTTCCTCACTCACTCACTCACTCGTCCCTCAAGTCCAAAGCCTCCTTCCTCACTCACTCACTCACTCACTCACTCGTCCCTCAAGTCCAAAACCTCCTCCCTCACTCACTCACTCACTCGTCCCTCAAGTCCAAAGCCTCCTCCCTCCCTCCCTCACTCACTCGTCCCTGAAGTCCAAAGCCTCCTCACTCACTCACTCACTCACTCGTCCCTCAAGTCCAAAGCCTCCTCCCTCCCTCACTCACTCACTCACTCGTCCCTCAAGTCCAAAGCCTCCTCCCTCCCTCACTCACTCACTCACTCGTCCCTCAAGTCCAAAGCCTCCTCCCTCACTCACTCACTCACTCACTCGTCCCTCAAGTCCAAAGTCTCCTCCCTCCCTCACTCCCTCACTCACTCGTCCCTCAAGTCCACAGCCTCCTCCCTCCCTCCCTCCCTCCCTCACTCACTCGTCCCTCAAGTCCAAAGCCTCCTCCCTCACTCACTCACTCACTCGTCCCTCAAGTCCAAAGCCTCCTCCCTCACTCACTCACTCACTCACTCGTCCCTCAAGTCCAAAGCCTCCTCCCTCACTCACTCACTCACTCACTCGTCCCTCAAGTCCAAAGCCTCCTCCCTCCCTCCCTCACTCACTCGTCCCTCAAGTCCAAAGCCTCCTAACTCACTCACTCACTCGTCCCTCAAGTCCAAAGCCTCCTAACTCACTCACTCGTCCCTCAAGTCCAAAGCCTCCTTCCTCACTCACTCACTCACTCACTCGTCCCTCAAGTCCAAAGCCTCCTTCCTCACTCACTCACTCACTCGTCCCTCAAGTCCAAAGCCTCCTCCCTCACTCACTCACTCACTCGTCCCTCAAGTCCAAAGCCTCCTCCCTCACTCACTCACTCACTCGTCCCTCAAGTCCAAAGCCTCCTCCCTCCCTCACTCACTCAGTCGTCCCTCAAGTCCAAAGCCTCCTCCCTCCCTCCCTCCCTCACTCACTCGTCCCTCAAGTCCAAAGCCTCCTCACTCACTCACTCACTCACTCGTCTCTCAAGTCCAAAGCCTCCTCCCTCACTCACTCACTCACTCACTCACTCGTCCCTCAAGTCCAAAGCCTCCTTCCTCACTCACTCACTCACTCACTCGTCCCTCAAGTCCAAAGCCTCCTCCCTCCCTCCCTCACTCACTCGTCCCTCAAGTCCAAAGTCTCCTCCCTCACTCACTCACTCACTCACTCGTCCCTCAAGTCCAAAGCCTCCTCCCTCACTCACTCACTCACTCGTCCCTCAAGTCCAAAGCCTCCTCCCTCCCTCCCTCACTCACTCGTCCCTCAAGTCCAAAGCCTCCTCACTCACTCACTCACTCACTCGTCCCTCAAGTCCAAAGCCTCATCCCTCATTCACTCACTCACTCGTCCCTCAAGTCCAAAGCCTCCTTCCTCACTCACTCACTCACTCACTCGTCCCTCAAGTCCAAAGCCTCCTCCCTCACTCACTCACTCACTCGTCCCTAAAGTCCAAAGCTTCCTCACTCACTCACTCACTCACTCGTCCCTCAAGTCCAAAGCCTCCTCCCTCCCTCACTCACTCACTCACTCGTCCCTCAAGTCCAAAGCCTCCTTCCTCACTCACTCACTCACTCACTCGTAACCTCAAGTCCAAAGCCTCCTCCCTCACTCACTCACTCACTCGTCCCTCAAGTCCAAAGCCTCCTTCCTCACTCACTTACTCACTCACTCACTCGTCCCTCAAGTCCAAAGCCTCCTCCCTCACTCACTCACTCACTCATCCCTCAAGTCCAAAGCCTCCTCCCTCCCTCCCTCCCTCACTCACTCGTCCCTCAAGTCCAAAGCCTCCTCACTCACTCACTCACTCACTCGTCCCTCAAGTCCAAAGCCTCCTCCCTCCCTCCCTCACTCACTCGTCCCTCAAGTCCAAAGCTTCCTCACTCACTCACTCACTCACTCACTCACTCGTCCCTCAAGTCCAAAGCCTCCTCCCTCACTCACTAACTCACTCACTCGTCCCTCAAGTCCAAAGCCTCCTTCCTCACTCACTCACTCACTCACTCGTCCCTCAAGTCCAAAGCCTCCTCCCTCACTCACTCACTCACTCGTCCCTCAAGTCCAAAGCCTCCTCCCTCACTCACTCACTCACTCGTCCCTCAAGTCCAAAGCCTCCTCACTCACTCACTCACTCACTCACTCGTCCCTCAAGTCCAAAGCCTCCTCCCTCACTCACTCACTCACTCACTCGTCCCTCAAGTCCAAAGCCTCCTCCCTCACTCACTCACTCACTCACTCGTCCCTCAAGTCCAAAGCCTCCTTCCTCACTCACTCACTCACTCACTCGTCCCTCAAGTCCAAAGCCTCCTCCCTCACTCACTCACTCACTCGTCCCTCAAGTCCAAAGCCTCCTCCCTCCCTCCCTCACTCACTCGTCCCTCAAGTCCAAAGCCTCCTCACTCACTCACTCACTCACACGTCCCTCAAGTCCAAAGTCTCCTTCCTCACTCACTCACTCACTCACTCGTCCCTCAAGTCCAAAGCCTCCTCCCTCACTCACTCACTCACTCACTCGTCCCTCAAGTCCAAAGCCTCCTTCCTCACTCACTCACTCACTCACTCACTCACTCGTCCCTCAAGTCCAAAGCCTCCTTCCTCACTCACTCACTCACTCGTCCCTCAAGTCCAAAGCCTCCTCCCTCACTCACTCACTCACTCGTCCCTCAAGTCCAAAGCCTCCTCCCTCCCTCACTCACTCACTCGTCCCTCAAGTCCAAAGCCTCCTCCCTCCCTCCCTCACTCACTCGTCCCTCAAGTCCAAAGCCTCCTCCCTCACTCACTCACTCACTCACTCACTCGTCCCTCAAGTCCAAAGCCTCCTCCCTCACTCACTCACTCACTCACTCGTCCCTCAAGTCCAAAGCCTCCTGACTCACTCACTCACTCACTCACTCGTCCCTCAAGTCCAAAGCCTCCTCACTCACTCACTCACTCACTCGTCCCTCAAGTCCAAAGCCTCCTCCCTCACTCACTCACTCACTCACTCGTCCCTCAAGTCCAAAGCCTCCTGACTCACTCACTCACTCGTCCCTCAAGTCCAAAGCCTCCTCACTCACTCACTCACTCACTCGTCCCTCAAGTCCAAAGCCTCCTCACACACTCACTCACTCACTCACTCACTCACCCACTCGTCCCTCAAGTCCAAAGCCTCCTCCCTCCCTCACTCACTCACTCACTCGTCCCTCAAGTCCAAAGCCTCCTCCCTCACTCACTCACTCACTCACTCACTCACTCACTCGTCCCTCAAGTCCAAAGCCTCCTCCCTCTCTCACTCACTCACTTGTCCCTCAAGTCCAAAGCCTCCTTCCTCACTCACTCACTCACTCACTCACTCACTCGTCCCTCAACTCCAAAGCCTCCTCCCTCACTCACTCACTCACTCATCCCTCAAGTCCAAAGCCTCCTCCCTCCCTCCCTCACTCACTCGTCCCTCAAGTCCAAAGCCTCCTCACTCACTCACTCACTCACTCGTCCCTCAAGTCCAAAGCCTCCTCCCTAACTCACTCACTCACTCGTCCCTCAAGTCCAAAGCCTCCTTCCTCACTCACTCACTCACTCACTCACTCGCCCCTCAAGTCCAAAGCCTCCTCCCTCACTCACTCACTCACTCGTCCCTCAAGTCCAAAGCTTCCTCACTCACTCACTCACTCACTCACTCACTCACTCACTCACTCGTCCCTCAAGTCCAAAGCCTCCTCCCTCACTCACTCACTCACTCGTCCCTCAAGTCCAAAGCCTCCTCACTCACTCACTCACTCACTCGTCCCTCAAGTCCAAAGCCTCATCCCTCCCTCCCTCACTCACTCGTCCCTCAAGTCCAAAGCCTCCTCCCTCCCTCCCTCCCTCACTCACTCGTCCCTCAAGTCCAAAGCCTCCTCACTCACTCACTCACTCACTCGTCCCTCAAGTCCAAAGCCTTTTCCCTCACTCACTCACTCACTGACTCGTCCCTCAAGTCCAAAGCCTCCTTCCTCACTCACTCACTCACTCACTCGTCCCTCAAGTCCAAAGCCTCCTCCCTCCCTCCTTCACTCACTCGTCCCTCAAGTCCAAAGCCTCCTTCCTCACTCACTCACTCACTCACTCGTCCCTCAAGTCCAAAGCCTCCTTCCTCACTCACTCACTCACTCACTCGTCCCTCAAGTCCAAAGCCTCCTCCCTCACTCACTCACTCACTCGTCCCTCAAGTCCAAAGCCTCCTTCCTCACTCACTCACTCACTCACTCGTCCCTCAAGTCCAAAGCCTCCTCCCTCACTCACTCACTCACTCGTCCCTCAAGTCCAAAACTTCCTCACTCACTCACTCACTCGTCCCTCAAGTCCAAAGCCTCCTGCCTCACTCACTCACTCACTCGTCCCTCAAGTCCAAAGCTTCCTCACTCACTCACTCACTCACTCGTCCCTCAAGTCCAAAGCCTCCTCCCTCACTCACTCACTCACTCGTCCCTCAAGTCCAAAGCCTCCTCCCTCACTCACTCACTCACTCACTCGTCCCTCAAGTCCAAAGCCTCCTCCCTCACTCACTCACTCACTCACTCGTCCCTCAAGTCCAAAGCCTCCTTCCTCACTCACTCACTCACTCACTCGTCCCTCAAGTCCAAAGCCTCCTCCCTCACCCACTCACTCACTCATCCCTCAAGTCCAAAGTCTCCTCCCTCCCTCCCTCCCTCACTCGTCCCTCAAGTCCAAAGCCTCCTCACTCACTCACTCACTCACTCGTCCCTCAAGTCCAAAGCCTCCTCCCTCACTCACTCACTCACTCGTCCCTCAAGTCCAAAGCCTCCTCCCTCACTCACTCACTCACTCGTCCCTCAAGTCCAAAGCCTCCTCCCTCACTCACTAACTCACTCACTCGTCCCTCAAGTCCAAAGCCTCCTTCCTCACTCACTCACTCACTCACTCGTCCCTCAAGTCCAAAGCCTCCTCCCTCACTCACTCACTCACTCGTCCCTCAAGTCCAAAGCCTCCTCCCTCCCTCCCTCCCTCACTCGTCCCTCAAGTCCAAAGCCTCCTCACTCACTCACTCACTCACTCACTCGTCCCTCAAGTCCAAAGCCTCCTCCCTCACTCACTCACTCACTCACTCGTCCCTCAAGTCCAAAGCCTCCTCCCTCACTCACTCACTCACTCACTCACTCGTCCCTCAAGTCCAAAGCCTCCTTCCTCACTCACTCACTCACTCACTCGTCCCTCAAGTCCAAAGCCTCCTCCCTCACTCACTCACTCACTCGTCCCTCAAGTCCAAAGCCTCCTCCCTCCCTCCCTCACTAACTCGTCCCTCAAGTCCAAAGCCTCCTCACTCACTCACTCACTCACACGTCCCTCAAGTCCAAAGTCTCCTTCCTCACTCACTCACTCACTCACTCACTCACTCGTCCCTCAAGTCCAAAGCCTCCTCCCTCACTCACTCACTCACTCACTCGTCCCTCAAGTCCAAAGCCTCCTCCCTCACTCACTCACTCACTCACTCACTCGTCCCTCAAGTCCAAAGCCTCCTCCCTCACTCACTCACTCACTCACTCGTCCCTCAAGTCCAAAGCCTCCTTCCTCACTCACTCACTCAGTCACTCGTCCCTCAAGTCCAAAGCCTCCTCCCTCCCTCACTCACTCACTCACCCGTCCCTCAAGTTCAAAGCCTCCTCCCTCCCTCCCTCACTCACTCGTCCCTCAAGTCCAAAGCCTCCTAACTCACTCACTCACTCGTCCCTCAAGTCCAAAGCCTCCTAACTCAATCACTCGTCCCTCAAGTCCAAAGCCTCCTAACACACTCACTCGTCCCTCAAGTCCAAAGCCTCCTTCCTCACTCACTCACTCACTCACTCGTCCCTCAAGTCCAAAGCCTCCTTCCTCACTCACTCACTCACTCGTCCCTCAAGTCCAAAGCCTCCTCCCTCACTCACTCACTCACTCGTCCCTCAAGTCCAAAGCCTCCTCCCTCACTCACTCACTCACTCGTCCCTCAAGTCCAAAGCCTCCTCCCTCACTCACTCACTCACTCGTCCCTCAAGTCCAAAGCCTCCTCCCTCACTCACTCACTCACTCGTCCCTCAAGTCCAAAGCCTCCTCCCTCACTCACTCACTCACTCGTCCCTCAAGTCCAAAGCCTCCTCCCTCCCTCACTCACTCACTCGTCCCTCAAGTCCAAAGCCTCCTCCCTCCCTCCCTCACTCACTCGTCCCTCAAGTCCAAAGCCTCCTCCCTCACTCACTCACTCACTCACTCGTCCCTCAAGTCCAAAGCCTCCTCCCTCACTCACTCACTCACTCACTCGTCCCTCAAGTCCAAAGCCTCCTTCCTCACTCACTCACTCACTCACTCGTCCCTCAAGTCCAAAGCCTCCTCACTCACTCACTCACTCACTCGTCCCTCAAGTCCAAAGCCTCCTCCCTCACTCACTCACTCACTCACTCGTCCCTCAAGTCCAAAGCCTCCTCACTCACTGACTCACTCGTCCCTCAAGTCCAAAGCCTCCTCACTCACTCACTCACTCACTCGTCCCTCAAGTCCAAAGCCTCCTCCCTCACTCACTCACTCACTCGCCCCTCAAGTCCAAAGCCTCCTCCCTCACTCACTCACTCACTCGTCCCTCAAGTCCAAAGCTTCCTCACTCACTCACTCACTCACTCACTCACTCACTCGTCCCTCAAGTCCAAAGCTTCCTCACTCACTCACTCACTCACTCGTCCCTCAAGTCCATAGCCTCCTCCCTCACTCACTCACTCACTCGTCCCTCAAGTCCAAAGCCTCCTCCCTCCCTCCCTCACTCACTCGTCCCTCAAGTCCAAAGCCTCCTCCCTCCCTCCCTCCCTCACTCACTCGTCCCTCAAGTCCAAAGCCTCCTCACTCACTCACTCACTCACTCGTCCCTCAAGTCCAAAGCCTCCTCCCTCACTCACTCACTCACTCACTCGTCCCTCAAGTCCAAAGCCTCCTTCCTCACTCACTCACTCACTCACTCGTCCCTCAAGTCCAAAGCCTCCTCCCTCCCTCCCTCACTCACTCGTCCCTCAAGTCCAAAGCCTCCACCCTCACTCACTCACTCACTCACTCGTCCCTCAAGTCCAAAGCCTCCTTCCTCACTCACTCACTCACTCACTCGTCCCTCAATTCCAAAGCCTCCTCCCTCACTCACTCACTCACTCGTCCCTCAATTCCAAAGCCTCCTCCCTCCCTCCCTCACTCACTCGTCCCTCAAGTCCAAAGCCTCCTCACTCACTCACTCACTCACTCGTCCCTCAAGTCCAAAGCCTCATCCCTCATTCACTCACTCACTCGTCCCTCAAGTCCAAAGCCTCCTTCCTCACTCACTCACTCACTCACTCACTCGTCCCTCAAGTCCCAAGCCTCCTCCCTCACTCACTCACTCACTCGTCCCTAAAGTTCAAAGCTTCCTCACTCACTCACTCACTCACTCGTCCCTCAAGTCCAAAGCCTCCTCCCTCACTCAATCACTCACTCGTCCCTCAAGTCCAAAGCCTCCTCCCTCCCTCACACACTCACTCACTCGTCCCTCAAGTCCAAAGCCTCCTTCCTCACTCACTCACTCACTCACTCGTCCCTCAAGTCCAAAGCCTCCTCCCTCCCTCAGTCACTCACTCACTCGTCCCTCAAGTCCAAAGCCTCCTTCCTCACTCACTCACTCACTCACTCGTCCCTCAAGTCCAAATCCTCCTCCCTCACTCACTCACTCACTCGTCCCTCAAGTCCAAAACTTCCTCACTCACTCACTCACTCACTCACTCGTCCCTCAAGTCCAAAGCCTCCTTCCTCCCTCCCTCCCTCCCTCACTCGTCCCTCAAGTCCAAAGCCTCCTCCCTCACTCACTCACTCACTCGTCCCTCAAGTCCAAAGCTTCCTCACTCACTCATTCACTCACTCATCCCTCAAGTCCAAAGTCTCCTCCCTCACTCACTCACTCACTCGTCCCTCAAGTCCAAAGCCTCCTCCCTCACTCACTCACTCACTCACTCGTCCCTCAAGTCCAAAGCCTCCTCCCTCACTCACTCACTCACTCACTCGTCCCTCAAGTCCAAAGCCTCCTTCCTCACTCACTCACTCACTCACTCACTCACTCGTCCCTCAAGTCCAAAGCCTCCTCCCTCACTCACTCACTCACTCGTCCCTCAAGTCCAAAGCCTCCTCCCTCCCTCCCTCACTCACTCGTCCCTCAAGTCCAAAGCCTCCTCACTCACTCACTCACTCACTCGTCCCTCAAGTCCAAAGCCTCCTCCCTCACTCACTCACTCACTCGTCCCTCAAGTCCAAAGCCTCCTCCATCCCTCACTCACTCACTCGTCCCTCAAGTCCAAAGCCTCCTCACTCACTCACTCACTCGTCCCTCAAGTCCAAAGCCTCCTCCCTCACTCACTCACTCACTCGTCCCTCAAGTCCAAAGCCTCCTCCCTCCCTCACTCACTCACTCACTCGTCCCTCAAGTCCAAAGCCTCCTCCCTCACTCACTCACTCACTCGTCCCTCAAGTCCAAAGCCTCCTTCCTCCCTCCCTCCCTCCCTCACTCGTCCCTCAAGTCCAAAGCCTCCTCCCTCACTCACTCACTCACTCGTCCCTCAAGTCCAAAGCTTCCTCACTCACTCATTCACTCACTCATCCCTCAAGTCCAAAGCCTCCTCCCTCACTCACTCACTCACTCGTCCCTCAAGTCCAAAGCCTCCTCCCTCACTCACTCACTCACTCACTCGTCCCTCAAGTCCAAAGCCTCCTCCCTCACTCACTCACTCACTCGTCCCTCAAGTCCAAAGCCTCCTTCCTCACTCACTCACTCACTCACTCACTCACTCGTCCCTCAAGTCCAAAGCCTCCTCCCTCACTCATTCACTCACTCGTCCCTCAAGTCCAAAGCCTCCTCCCTCCCTCCCTCACTCACTCGTCCCTCAAGTCCAAAGCCTCCTCACTCACTCACTCACTCACTCGTCCCTCAAGTCCAAAGCCTCCTCCCTCACTCACTCACTCACTCGTCCCTCAAGTCCAAAGCCTCCTTCCTCACTCACTCACTCACTCACTCGTCCCTCAAGTCCAAAGCCTCCTCCCTCACTCACTCACTCACTCACTCACTCACTCGTCCCTCAAGTCCAAAGCCTCCTCCCTCACTCACTCACTCACTCGTCCCTCAAGTCCAAAGCCTCCTTCCTCACTCACTCACTCACTCACTCGTCCCTCAAGTCCAAAGCCTCCTCCCTCACTCACTCACTCACTCACTCACTCACTCGTCCCTCAAGTCCAAAGCCGCCTTCCTCAATCACTCACTCACTCACTCACTCGTCCCTCAAGTCCAAAGCCTCCTCCCTCACTCACTCACTCACTTGTCCCTCAAGTCCAAAGCCTCCTCCCTCCCTCCCTCACTCACTCGTCCCTCAAGTCCAGAGCCTCCTCCCTCACTCACTCACTCACTTGTCCCTCAAGTCCAAAGCCTCCTTCCTCCCTCACTCACTCACTCACTCACTCACTCGTCCCTCAAGTCCAAAGCCTCCTCACTCACTCACTCACTCACTCGTCCCTCAAGTCCAAAGCTTCCTCACTCACTCACTCACTCACTCACTCGTCCCTCAAGTCCAAAGCCTCCTCCCTCACTCACTCACTCACTCGTCCCTCAAGTCCAAAGCTTCCTCACTCACTCACTCACTCACTCACTCACTCACTCAC
Organism: Coccyzus lansbergi; assembly: GCA_033558105.1. NCBI lineage: Eukaryota > Metazoa > Chordata > Aves > Cuculiformes > Coccyzidae > Coccyzus > Coccyzus lansbergi. Next base: position 376,209 of record JAUMJK010001121.1, read on the forward strand.
TCGTCCCTCAAGTCCAAAGCCTCCTCCCTCCCTCCCTCACTCACTCGTCCCTCAAGTCCAAAGCCTCCTCACTCACTCACTCGTCCCTCAAGTCCAAAGCCTCCTCCCTCACTCACTCACTCACTCGTCCCTCAAGTCCAAAGCCTCCTTCCTCCCTCCCTCCCTCACTCACTCGTCCCTCAAGTCCAAAGCCTCCTAACTCACTCACTCGTCCCTCAAGTCCAAAGACTCCTTCCTCACTCACTCACTCACTCACTCACTCGTCCCTCAAGTCCAAAGCCTCCTTCCTCACTCACTCACTCACTCACTCGTCCCTCAAGTCCAAAGCCTCCTCCCTCCCTCACTCACTCGTCCCTCAAGTCCAAAGCCTCCTCACTCACTCACTCACTCACTCGTCCCTCAAGTCCAAAGCCTCCTCCCTCACTCACTCACTCACTCGTCCCTCAAGTCCAAAGTCTCCTTCCTCACTCACTCACTCACTCGTCCCTCAAGTCCAAAGCCTCCTCCCTCCCTCCCTCACTCACTCGTCCCTGAAGTCCAAAGACTCCTCACTCACTCACTCACTCACTCGTCCCTCAAGTCCAAAGCCTCCTCCCTCACTCACTCACTCACTCGTCCCTCAAGTCCAAAGCCTCCTTCCTCCCTCACTCACTCACTCACTCGTCCCTCAAGTCCAAAGCCTCCTCACTCACTCACTCACTCACTCGTCCCTCAAGTCCAAAGCTTCCTCACTCACTCACTCACTCACTCACTCGTCCCTCAAGTCCAAAGCCTCCTCCCTCCCTCACTCACTCACTCACTCGTCCCTCAAGTCCAAAGCCTCCTCCCTCCCTCCCTCACTCACTCGTCCCTCAAGTCCAAAGCCTCCTCACTCACTCACTCACTCACTCACTCGTCCCTCAAGTCCAAAGCCTCCTCCCTCCCTCACTCACTCACTCACTCGTCCCTCAAGTCCAAAGCCTCCTCCCTCCCTCACTCACTCACTCACTCACTCGTCCCTCAAGTCCAAAGCCTCCTCCCTCCCTCACTCACTCACTCACTCGTCCCTCAAGTCCAAAGCCTCCTCCCTCCCTCACTCACTCACTCACTCATCCCTCAAGTCCAAAGCCTCCTCCCTCCCTCACTCACTCACTCACTCGTCCCTCAAGTCCAAAGCCTCATCCCTCACTCACTCACTCACTCGTCCCTCAAGTCCAAAGCCTCCTTCCTCACTCACTCACTCACTCACTCGTCCCTCAAGTCCAAAGCCTCCTCCCTCACTCACTCACTCACTCACTCGTCCCTCAAGTCCAAAGCTTCCTCACTCACTCACTCACTCACTCGTCCCTCAAGTCCAAAGCCTCCTCCCTCACTCACTCACTCACTCGTCCCTCAAGTCCAAAGCCTCCTCCATCCCTCCCTCACTCACTCGTCCCTCAAGTCCAAAGACTCCTTCCTCACTCACTCACTCACTCGTCCCTCAAGTCCAAAGCCTCCTTCCTCACTCACTCACTCACTCGTCCCTCAAGTCCAAAGCCTCCTCCCTCCCTCACTCACTCACTAACTCGTCCCTCAAGTCCAAAGCCTCCTCCCTCACTCACTCACTCACTCGTCCCTCAAGTCCAAAGCCTCCTTCCTCCCTCCCTCCCTCACTCGTCCCTCAAGTCCAAAGCCTCCTCCCTCACTCACTCACTCACTCGTCCCTCAAGTCCAAAGCTTCCTCACTCACTCATTCACTCACTCGTCCCTCAAGTCCAAAGCCTCCTCCCTCACTCACTCACTCACTCGTCCCTCAAGTCCAAAGCCTCCTCCCTCCCTCACTCACTCACTCACTCGTCCCTCAAGTCCAAAGCCTCCTCCCTCACTCACTCACTCACTCACTCGTCCCTCAAGTCCAAAGCCTCCTTCCTCACTCACTCACTCACTCACTCACTCACTCACTCGTCCCTCAAGTCCAAAGCCTCCTCCCTCACTCACTCACTCACTCGTCCCTCAAGTCCAAAGCCTCCTCCCTCCCTCCCTCACTCACTCGTCCCTCAAGTCCAAAGCCTCCTCACTCACTCACTCACTCACTCACTCGTCCCTCAAGTCCAAAGCCTCCTCCCTCACTCACTCACTCACTCGTCCCTCAAGTCCAAAGCCTCCTTCCTCACTCACTCACTCACTCACTCGTCCCTCAAGTCCAAAGCCTCCTCCCTCACTCACTCACTCACTCACTCACTCACTCACTCACTCGTCCCTCAAGTCCAAAGCCTCCTCCCTCACTCACTCACTCACTCGTCCCTGAAGTCCAAAGCCTCCTTCCTCACTCACTCACTCACTCGTCCCTCAAGTCCAAAGCCTCCTCCCTCACTCACTCACTCACTCGTCCCTCAAGTCCAAAGCCTCCTAACTCACTCACTCGTCCCTCAAATCCAAAGACTCCTTCCTCACTCACTCACTCACTCACTCACTCGTCCCTCAAGTCCAAAGCCTCCTTCCTCACTCACTCACTCACTCGTCCCTCAAGTCCAAAGCCTCCTTCCTCACTCACTCACTCGTCCCTCAAGTCCAAAGCCTCCTCCCTCCCTCACTCACTCGTCCCTCAAGTCCAAAGCCTCCTCCCTCACTCACTAACTCACTCGTCCCTCAAGTCCAAAGCCTCCTTCCTCACTAACTCACTCACTCGTCCCTCAAGTCCAAAGCCTCCTTGCTCACTCACTCACTCACACTCTCGTCCCTCAAGTCCAAAGCCTCCTCCCTCCCTCCCTCACTCACTCGTCCCTGAAGTCCAAAGACTCCTCACTCACTCACTCACACACTCGTCCCTCAAGTCCAAAGCCTCCTTCCTCCCTCACTCACTCACTCACTCATCCCTCAAGTCCAAAGCCTCCTCACTCACTCACTCACTCACTCGTCCCTCAAGTCCAAAGCTTCCTCACTCACTCACTCACTCACTCACTCGTCCCTCAAGTCCAAAGCCTCCTCCCTCCCTCACTCACTCACTCACTCACTCGTCCCTCAAGTCCAAAGCCTCCTCCCTCCCTCCCTCACTCACTCGTCCCTCAAGTCCAAAGCCTCCTCACTCACTCACTCACTCACTCACTCGTCCCTCAATTCCAAAGCCTCCTCCCTCCCTCACTCACTCACTCACTCGTCCCTCAAGTCCAAAGCCGCCTCCCTCCCTCACTCACTCACTCACTCGTCCCTCAAGTCCAAAGCCTCCTCCCTCCCTCACTCACTCACTCACTCGTCCCTCAAGTCCAAAGCCTCCTCCCTCCCTCACTCACTCACTCACTCACTCACTCACTCGTCCCTCAAGTCCAAAGCCTCATCCCTCACTCACTCACTCACTCGTCCCTCAAGTCCAAAGCCTCCTTCCTCACTCACTCACTCACTCACTCGTCCCTCAAGTACAAAGCCTCCTCCCTCACTCACTCACTCACTCGTCCCTCAAGTCCAAAGCTTCCTCACTCACTCACTCACTCACTCGTCCCTCAAGTCCAAAGCCTCCTCTCTCACTCACTCACTCACTCGTCCCTCAAGTCCAAAGCCTCCTCCATCAATCCCTCACTCACTCGTCCCTCAAGTCCAAAGCCTCCTCACTCACTCACTCACTCGTCCCTCAAGTCCAAAGCCTCCTCCCTCACTCACTCACTCACTCGTCCCTCAAGTCCAAAGCCTCCTCCCTCCCTCACTCACTCACTCACTCGTCCCTCAAGTCCAAAGCCTCCTCCCTCACTCACTCACTCACTCGTCCCTCAAGTCCAAAGCCTCCTTCCTCCCTCCCTCCCTCCCTCACTCGTCCCTCAAGTCCAAAGCCTCCTCCCTCACTCACTCACTCACTCGTCCCTCAAGTCCAAAGCTTCCTCACTCACTCATTCACTCACTCGTCCCTCAAGTCCAAAGCCTCCTCCCTCACTCACTCACTCACTCGTCCCTCAAGTCCAAAGTCTCCTCCCTCACTCACTCACTCACTCACTCGTCCCTCAAGTCCAAAGCCTCCTAACTCACTCACTCACTCACTCACTCGTCCCTCAAGTCCAAAGCCTCCTTCCTCACTCACTCACTCACTCACTCACTCACTCACTCGTCCCTCAAGTCCAAATCCTCCTCCCTCACTCACTCACTCACTCGTCCCTCAAGTCCAAAGCCTCCTCCCTCCCTCCCTCACTCACTCGTCCCTCAAGTCCAAAGCCGCCTCACTCACTCACTCACTCACTCGTCCCTCAAGTCCAAAGCCTCCTCCCTCACTCACTCACTCACTCGTCCCTCAAGTCCAAAGCCTCCTTCCTCACTCACTCACTCACTCACTCGTCACTCAAGTCCAAAGCCTCCTCCCTCAATCACTCACTCACTCACTCACTCACTCACTCGTCCCTCAAGTCCAAAGCCTCCTCCCTCACTCACTCACTCACTCGTCCCTCAAGTCCAAAGCCTCCTTCCTCACTCACTCACTCACTCACTCGTCCCTCAAGTCCAAAGCCTCCTCCCTCACTCACTCACTCACTCACTCGTCCCTCAAGTCCAAAGCCTCCTCCCTCACTCACTCACTCACTTACTCACTCGTCCCTCAAGTCCAAAGCCTCCTTCCTCAATCACTCACTCACTCACTCACTCGTCCCTCAAGTCCAAAGCCTCATAACTCACTCACTCACTCACTTGTCCCTCAAGTGCAAAGCCTCCTCCCTCCCTCCCTCACTCACTCGTCCCTCAAGTCCAGAGCCTCCTCCCTCACTCACTCACTCACTCGTCCCTCAAGTCCAAAGCCTCCTTCCTCCCTCACTCACTCACTCACTCGTCCCTCAAGTCCAAAGCCTCCTCACTCACTAACTCACCCACTCGTCCCTCAAGTCCAAAGCTTCCTCACTCACTCACTCACTCACTCACTCGTCCCTCAAGTCCAAAGACTCCTCCCTCACTCACTCACTCAATCATCCCTCAAGTCCAAAGCTTCCTCACTCACTCACTCACTCACTCACTCACTCACTCGTCCCTCAAGTCCAAAGCCTCCTCCCTCACTCACTCGTCCCTCAAGTCCAAAGCCTCCTTCCTCACTCACTCACTCACTCACTCACTCACTCACTCGTCCCTCAAGTCCAAAGCTTCCTCACTCACTCACTCACTCACTCACTCACTCACTCGTCCCTCAAGTCCAAAGCCTCCTCCCTCACTCACTCGTCCCTCAAGTCCAAAGCCTCCTTCCTCACTCACTCACTCACTCACTCACTCACTCACTCACTCGTCCCTCAAGTCCAAAGCCTCCTCCCTCACTCACTCACTCACTCGTCCCTCAAGTCCAAAGCCTCCTTCCTCACTCACTCACTCACTCACTCGTCCCTCAAGTCCAAAGCCTCCTTCCTCACTCACTCACTCACTCGTCCCTCAAGTCCAAAGACTCCTTCCTCACTCACTCACTCACTCACTCACTCGTCCCTCAAGTCCAAAGCCTCCTTCCTCACTCACTCACTCACTCGTCCCTCAAGTCCAAAGCCTCCTTCCTCACTCACTCACTCACTCACTCGTCCCTCAAGTCCAAAGCCTCCTCCCTCACTCACTCACTCACTCACTCGTCCCTCAAGTCCAAAGCTTCCTCACTCACTCACTCACTCACTCGTCCCTCAAGTCCAAAGCCTCCTCCCTCACTCACTCACTCACTCGTCCCTCAAGTCCAAAGCCTCCTCACTCACTCACTCACTCACTCGTCCCTCAAGTCCAAAGCCTCCTCAGTCACTCACTCACTCGTCCCTCAAGTCCAAAGCCTCCTCCCTCACTCGCTCACTCACTCGTCCCTCAAGTCCAAAGCCTCCTCCCTCCCTCACTCACTCACTCACTCGTCCCTCAAGTCCAAAGCCTCCTCCCTCACTCACTCACTCACTCGTCCCTCAAGTCCAAAGCCTCCTTCCTCCCTCCCTCCCTCCCTCCCTCGTCCCTCAAGTCCAAAGCCTCCTCCCTCACTCACTCACTCACTCGTCCCTCAAGTCCAAAGCTTCCTCACTCACTCATTCACTCACTCGTCCCTCAAGTCCAAAGCCTCCTCCCTCACTCACTCACTCACTCGTCCCTCAAGTCCAAAGCCTCCTCCCTCCCTCACTCACTCACTCACTCGTCCCTCAAGTCCAAAGCCTCCTCCCTCACTCACTCACTCACTCACTCGTCCCTCAAGTCCAAAGCCTCCTTCCTCACTCACTCACTCACTCACTCACTCACTCACTCGTCCCTCAAGTCCAAAGCCTCCTCCCTCACTCACTCACTCACTCGTCCCTCAAGTCCAAAGCCTCCTCCCTCCCTCACTCACTCGTCCCTCAAGTCCAAAGCCTCCTCACTCACTCACTCACTCACTCACTCGTCCGTCAAGTCCAAAGCCTCCTCCCTCACTCACTCACTCACTCGTCCCTCAAGTCCAAAGCCTCCTCCCTCACTCACTCACTCACTCGTCCCTCAAGTCCAAAGCCTCCTCACTCACTCACTCACTCACTCGTCCCTCAAGTCCAAAGCCTCCTTCCTCACTCACTCACTCACTCATCCCTCAAGTCCAAAGCCTCCTCCCTCACTCACTCACTCACTCACTCACTCACTCGTCCCTCAAGTCCAAAGCCTCCTTCCTCACTCACTCACTCACTCGTCCCTCAAGTCCAAAGCCTCCTCCCTCACTCACTCACTCACTCGTCCCTCAAGTCCAAAGCCTCCTCCCTCCCTCCCTCACTCACTCGTCCCTCAAGTCCAAAGCCTCCTCACTCACTCACTCACTCACTCGTCCGTCAAGTCCAAATCCTCCTCCCTCACTCACTCACTCACTCACTCACTCACTCACTCGTCCCTCAAGTCCAAAGCCTCCTCCCTCACTCACTCACTCACTCACTCACTCGTCCCTCAAGTCCAAAGCCTCCTTCCTCACTCACTCACTCACTCACTCACTCACTCACTCGTCCCTCAAGTCCAAAGCCTCCTCCCTCACTCACTCACTCACTCGTCCCTCAAGTCCAAAGCCTCCTCCCTCCCTCCCTCACTCACTCGTCCCTCAAGTCCAAAGCCTCCTCACTCACTCACTCACTCACTCGTCCGTCAAGTCCAAAGCCTCCTCCCTCACTCACTCACTCACTCGTCCCTCAAGTCCAAAGCCTCCTCCCTCCCTCACTCACTCGTCCCTCAAGTCCAAAGCCTCCTCCCTCACTCACTCACTCACTCACTCACTCACTCACTCGTCCCTCAAGTCCAAAGCCTCCTTCCTCACTCACTCACTCACTCACTCGTCCCTCAAGTCCAAAGCCTCCTCCCTCACTCACTCACTCACTCGTCCCTAAAGTCCAAAGCCTCCTCCCTCCCTCCCTCACTCACTTGTCCCTCAAGTCCAAAGCCTCCTCCCTCCCTCCCTGCCTCACTCACTCGTCCCTCAAGTCCAAAGCCTCCTCACTCACTCACTCACTCACTCGTCCCTCAAGTCCAAAGCCTCCTCCCTCACTCACTCACTCACTCACTCGTCCCTCAAGTCCAAAGCCTCCTCCCTCACTCACTCACTCACTCACTCGTCCCTCAAGTCCAAAGCTTCCTCACTCACTCACTCACTCACTCACTCGTCCCTCAAGTCCAAAGCTTCCTCACTCACTCACTCACTCACTCGTCCCTCAAGTCCAAAGCTTCCTCACTCACTCACTCACTCACTCGTCCCTCAAGTCCAAAGCCTCCTCCCTCACTCACTCACTCACTCGTCCCTCAAGTCCAAAGCCTCCTCCCTCCCTCACTCACTCACTCACTCGTCCCTCAAGTCCAAAGCCTCCTCCCTCACTCACTCACTCACTCACTCGTCCCTCAAGTCCAAAGCCTCCTTCCTCACTCACTCACTCACTCACTCACTCACTCACTCGTCCCTCAAGTCCAAAGTCTCCTCCCTCACTCACTCACTCACTCGTCCCTCAAGTCCAAAGCCTCCTCCCTCCCTCCCTCACTCACTCGTCCCTCAAGTCCAAAGCCTCCTCACTCACTCACTCACTCACTCACTCGTCCCTCAAGTCCAAAGCCTCCTCCCTCACTCACTCACTCACTCGTCCCTCAAGTCCAAAGCCTCCTTCCTCACTCACTCACTCACTCACTCGTCCCTCAAGTCCAAAGCCTCCTCCCTCACTCACTCACTCACTCACTCACTCACTCACTCGTCCCTCAAGTCCAAAGCCTCCTCCCTCACTCACTCACTCACTCGTCCCTCAAGTCCAAAGCCTCCTTCCTCACTCACTCACTCACTCGTCCCTCAAGTCCAAAGCCTCCTCCCTCACTCACTCACTCACTCGTCCCTCAAGTCCAAAGCCTCCTAACTCACTCACTCGTCCCTCAAATCCAAAGACTCCTTCCTCACTCACTCACTCACTCACTCACTCGTCCCTCAAGTCCAAAGCCTCCTTCCTCACTCACTCACTCACTCGTCCCTCAAGTCCAAAGCCTCCTTCCTCACTCACTCACTCGTCCCTCAAGTCCAAAGCCTCCTCCCTCCCTCACTCACTCGTCCCTCAAGTCCAAAGCCTCCTCCCTCACTCACTAACTCACTCGTCCCTCAAGTCCAAAGCCTCCTTCCTCACTAACTCACTCACTCGTCCCTCAAGTCCAAAGCCTCCTTGCTCACTCACTCACTCACACTCTCGTCCCTCAAGTCCAAAGCCTCCTCCCTCCCTCCCTCACTCACTCGTCCCTGAAGTCCAAAGCTTCCTCACTCACTCACTCACTCACTCGTCCCTCAAGTCCAAAGCCTCCTCCCTCACTCACTCACTCACTCGTCCCTCAAGTCCAAAGCCTCCTCCCTCCCTCACTCACTCACTCACTCGTCCCTCAAGTCCAAAGCCTCCTCCCTCACTCACTCACTCACTCACTCGTCCCTCAAGTCCAAAGCCTCCTTCCTCACTCACTCACTCACTCACTCACTCACTCACTCGTCCCTCAAGTCCAAAGTCTCCTCCCTCACTCACTCACTCACTCGTCCCTCAAGTCCAAAGCCTCCTCCCTCCCTCCCTCACTCACTCGTCCCTCAAGTCCAAAGCCTCCTCACTCACTCACTCACTCACTCACTCGTCCCTCAAGTCCAAAGCCTCCTCCCTCACTCACTCACTCACTCGTCCCTCAAGTCCAAAGCCTCCTTCCTCACTCACTCACTCACTCACTCGTCCCTCAAGTCCAAAGCCTCCTCCCTCACTCACTCACTCACTCACTCACTCACTCACTCGTCCCTCAAGTCCAAAGCCTCCTCCCTCACTCACTCACTCACTCGTCCCTCAAGTCCAAAGCCTCCTTCCTCACTCACTCACTCACTCGTCCCTCAAGTCCAAAGCCTCCTCCCTCACTCACTCACTCACTCGTCCCTCAAGTCCAAAGCCTCCTAACTCACTCACTCGTCCCTCAAATCCAAAGACTCCTTCCTCACTCACTCACTCACTCACTCACTCGTCCCTCAAGTCCAAAGCCTCCTTCCTCACTCACTCACTCACTCGTCCCTCAAGTCCAAAGCCTCCTTCCTCACTCACTCACTCGTCCCTCAAGTCCAAAGCCTCCTCCCTCCCTCACTCACTCGTCCCTCAAGTCCAAAGCCTCCTCCCTCACTCACTAACTCACTCGTCCCTCAAGTCCAAAGCCTCCTTCCTCACTAACTCACTCACTCGTCCCTCAAGTCCAAAGCCTCCTTGCTCACTCACTCACTCACACTCTCGTCCCTCAAGTCCAAAGCCTCCTCCCTCCCTCCCTCACTCACTCGTCCCTGAAGTCCAAAGACTCCTCACTCACTCACTCACACACTCGTCCCTCAAGTCCAAAGCCTCCTTCCTCCCTCACTCACTCACTCACTCATCCCTCAAGTCCAAAGCCTCCTCACTCACTCACTCACTCACTCGTCCCTCAAGTCCAAAGCTTCCTCACTCACTCACTCACTCACTCACTCGTCCCTCAAGTCCAAAGCCTCCTCCCTCCCTCACTCACTCACTCACTCACTCGTCCCTCAAGTCCAAAGCCTCCTCCCTCCCTCCCTCACTCACTCGTCCCTCAAGTCCAAAGCCTCCTCACTCACTCACTCACTCACTCACTCGTCCCTCAATTCCAAAGCCTCCTCCCTCCCTCACTCACTCACTCACTCGTCCCTCAAGTCCAAAGCCGCCTCCCTCCCTCACTCACTCACTCACTCGTCCCTCAAGTCCAAAGCCTCCTCCCTCCCTCACTCACTCACTCACTCGTCCCTCAAGTCCAAAGCCTCCTCCCTCCCTCACTCACTCACTCACTCACTCACTCGTCCCTCAAGTCCAAAGCCTCATCCCTCACTCACTCACTCACTCGTCCCTCAAGTCCAAAGCCTCCTTCCTCACTCACTCACTCACTCACTCGTCCCTCAAGTACAAAGCCTCCTCCCTCACTCACTCACTCACTCGTCCCTCAAGTCCAAAGCTTCCTCACTCACTCACTCACTCACTCGTCCCTCAAGTCCAAAGCCTCCTCTCTCACTCACTCACTCACTCGTCCCTCAAGTCCAAAGCCTCCTCCATCAATCCCTCACTCACTCGTCCCTCAAGTCCAAAGCCTCCTCACTCACTCACTCACTCGTCCCTCAAGTCCAAAGTCTCCTCCCTCACTCACTCACTCACTCGTCCCTCAAGTCCAAAGCCTCCTCCCTCCCTCACTCACTCACTCACTCGTCCCTCAAGTCCAAAGCCTCCTCCCTCACTCACTCACTCACTCGTCCCTCAAGTCCAAAGCCTCCTTCCTCCCTCCCTCCCTCCATCACTCGTCCCTCAAGTCCAAAGCCTCCTCCCTCACTCACTCACTCACTCGTCCCTCAAGTCCAAAGCTTCCTCACTCACTCATTCACTCACTCGTCCCTCAAGTCCAAAGCCTCCTCCCTCACTCACTCACTCACTCGTCCCTCAAGTCCAAAGTCTCCTCCCTCACTCACTCACTCACTCACTCGTCCCTCAAGTCCAAAGCCTCCTAACTCACTCACTCACTCACTCACTCGTCCCTCAAGTCCAAAGCCTCCTTCCTCACTCACTCACTCACTCACTCACTCACTCACTCGTCCCTCAAGTCCAAATCCTCCTCCCTCACTCACTCACTCACTCGTCCCTCAAGTCCAAAGCCTCCTCCCTCCCTCCCTCACTCACTCGTCCCTCAAGTCCAAAGCCGCCTCACTCACTCACTCACTCACTCGTCCCTCAAGTCCAAAGCCTCCTCCCTCACTCACTCACTCACTCGTCCCTCAAGTCCAAAGCCTCCTTCCTCACTCACTCACTCACTCACTCGTCCCTCAAGTCCAAAGCCTCCTCCCTCACTCACTCACTCACTCACTCACTCACTCGTCCCTAAAGTCCAAAGCCTCCTCCCTCACTCACTCACTCACTCGTCCCTCAAGTCCAAAGCCTCCTTCCTCACTCACTCACTCACTCACTCGTCCCTCAAGTCCAAAGCCTCCTCCCTCACTCACTCACTCACTCACTCGTCCCTCAAGTCCAAAGCCTCCTCCCTCACTCACTCACTCACTTACTCACTCGTCCCTCAAGTCCAAAGCCTCCTTCCTCAATCACTCACTCACTCACTCACTCGTCCCTCAAGTCCAAAGCCTCCTCCCTCACTCACTCACTCACTTGTCCCTCAAGTGCAAAGCCTCCTCCCTCCCTCCCTCACTCACTCGTCCCTCAAGTCCAGAGCCTCCTCCCTCACTCACTCACTCACTCGTCCCTCAAGTCCAAAGCCTCCTTCCTCCCTCACTCACTCACTCACTCGTCCCTCAAGTCCAAAGCCTCCTCACTCACTAACTCACCCACTCGTCCCTCAAGTCCAAAGCTTCCTCACTCACTCACTCACTCACTCACTCGTCCCTCAAGTCCAAAGACTCCTCCCTCACTCACTCACTCAATCATCCCTCAAGTCCAAAGCTTCCTCACTCACTCACTCACTCACTCACTCACTCACTCGTCCCTCAAGTCCAAAGCCTCCTCCCTCACTCACTCGTCCCTCAAGTCCAAAGCCTCCTTCCTCACTCACTCACTCACTCACTCACTCACTCACTCACTCGTCCCTCAAGTCCAAAGCCTCCTCCCTCACTCACTCACTCACTCGTCCCTCAAGTCCAAAGCCTCCTTCCTCACTCACTCACTCACTCACTCGTCCCTCAAGTCCAAAGCCTCCTTCCTCACTCACTCACTCACTCGTCCCTCAAGTCCAAAGACTCCTTCCTCACTCACTCACTCACTCACTCACTCGTCCCTCAAGTCCAAAGCCTCCTTCCTCACTCACTCACTCACTCGTCCCTCAAGTCCAAAGCCTCCTTCCTCACTCACTCACTCACTCACTCGTCCCTCAAGTCCAAAGCCTCCTCCCTCACTCACTCACTCACTCACTCGTCCCTCAAGTCCAAAGCTTCCTCACTCACTCACTCACTCACTCGTCCCTCAAGTCCAAAGCCTCCTCCCTCACTCACTCACTCACTCGTCCCTCAAGTCCAAAGCCTCCTCACTCACTCACTCACTCACTCATCCCTCAAGTCCAAAGCCTCCTCAGTCACTCACTCACTCGTCCCTCAAGTCCAAAGCCTCCTCCCTCACTCGCTCACTCACTCGTCCCTCAAGTCCAAAGCCTCCTCCCTCCCTCACTCACTCACTCACTCGTCCCTCAAGTCCAAAGCCTCCTCCCTCACTCACTCACTCACTCGTCCCTCAAGTCCAAAGCCTCCTCCCTCCCTCCCTCCCTCCCTCGTCCCTCAAGTCCAAAGCCTCCTCCCTCACTCACTCACTCACTCGTCCCTCAAGTCCAAAGCTTCCTCACTCACTCATTCACTCACTCGTCCCTCAAGTCCAAAGCCTCCTCCCTCACTCACTCACTCACTCACTCGTCCCTCAAGTCCAAAGCCTCCTCCCTCCCTCACTCACTCACTCACTCGTCCCTCAAGTCCAAAGCCTCCTCCCTCACTCACTCACTCACTCACTCGTCCCTCAAGTCCAAAGCCTCCTTCCTCACTCACTCACTCACTCACTCACTCACTCGTCCCTCAAGTCCAAAGCCTCCTCCCTCACTCACTCACTCACTCGTCCCTCAAGTCCAAAGCCTCCTCCCTCCCTCCCTCACTCACTCGTCCCTCAAGTCCAAAGCCTCCTCACTCACTCACTCACTCACTCACTCGTCCGTCAAGTCCAAAGCCTCCTCCCTCACTCACTCACTCACTCGTCCCTCAAGTCCAAAGCCTCCTCCCTCACTCACTCACTCACTCGTCCCTCAAGTCCAAAGCCTCCTCACTCACTCACTCACTCACTCGTCCCTCAAGTCCAAAGCCTCCTTCCTCACTCACTCACTCACTCATCCCTCAAGTCCAAAGCCTCCTCCCTCACTCACTCACTCACTCACTCACTCACTCGTCCCTCAAGTCCAAAGCCTCCTTCCTCACTCACTCACTCACTCGTCCCTCAAGTCCAAAGCCTCCTCCCTCACTCACTCACTCACTCGTCCCTCAAGTCCAAAGCCTCCTCCCTCCCTCCCTCACTCACTCGTCCCTCAAGTCCAAAGCCTCCTCACTCACTCACTCACTCACTCGTCCGTCAAGTCCAAATCCTCCTCCCTCACTCACTCACTCACTCACTCACTCACTCACTCGTCCCTCAAGTCCAAAGCCTCCTCCCTCACTCACTCACTCACTCACTCGTCCCTCAAGTCCAAAGCCTCCTTCCTCACTCACTCACTCACTCACTCACTCACTCACTCACTCGTCCCTCAAGTCCAAAGCCTCCTCCCTCACTCACTCACTCACTCGTCCCTCAAGTCCAAAGCCTCCTCCCTCCCTCCCTCACTCACTCGTCCCTCAAGTCCAAAGCCTCCTCACTCACTCACTCACTCACTCGTCCGTCAAGTCCAAAGCCTCCTCCCTCACTCACTCACTCACTCGTCCCTCAAGTCCAAAGCCTCCTCCCTCCCTCACTCACTCGTCCCTCAAGTCCAAAGCCTCCTCCCTCACTCACTCACTCACTCACTCACTCACTCGTCCCTCAAGTCCAAAGCCTCCTTCCTCACTCACTCACTCACTCACTCGTCCCTCAAGTCCAAAGCCTCCTCCCTCACTCACTCACTCACTCGTCCCTAAAGTCCAAAGCCTCCTCCCTCCCTCCCTCACTCACTTGTCCCTCAAGTCCAAAGCCTCCTCCCTCCCTCCCTGCCTCACTCACTCGTCCCTCAAGTCCAAAGCCTCCTCACTCACTCACTCACTCACTCGTCCCTCAAGTCCAAAGCCTCCTCCCTCACTCACTCACTCACTCACTCGTCCCTCAAGTCCAAAGCCTCCTCCCTCACTCACTCACTCACTCACTCGTCCCTCAAGTCCAAAGCTTCCTCACTCACTCACTCACTCACTCACTCGTCCCTCAAGTCCAAAGCTTCCTCACTCACTCACTCACTCACTCGTCCCTCAAGTCCAAAGCTTCCTCACTCACTCACTCACTCACTCGTCCCTCAAGTCCAAAGCCTCCTCCCTCACTCACTCACTCACTCGTCCCTCAAGTCCAAAGCCTCCTCCCTCCCTCACTCACTCACTCACTCGTCCCTCAAGTCCAAAGCCTCCTCCCTCACTCACTCACTCACTCACTCGTCCCTCAAGTCCAAAGCCTCCTTCCTCACTCACTCACTCACTCACTCACTCACTCACTCGTCCCTCAAGTCCAAAGTCTCCTCCCTCACTCACTCACTCACTCGTCCCTCAAGTCCAAAGCCTCCTCCCTCCCTCCCTCACTCACTCGTCCCTCAAGTCCAAAGCCTCCTCACTCACTCACTCACTCACTCGTCCCTCAAGTCCAAAGCCTCCTCCCTCACTCACTCACTCACTCGTCCCTCAAGTCCAAAGCCTCCTTCCTCACTCACTCACTCACTCGTCCCTCAAGTCCAAAGCCTCCTCCCTCACTCACTCACTCACTCGTCCCTCAAGTCCAAAGCCTCCTAACTCACTCACTCGTCCCTCAAGTCCAAAGCCTCCTTCCTCACTCACTCACTCACTCGTCCCTCAAGTCCAAAGCCTCCTTGCTCACTCACTCACTCACTCTCTCGTCCCTCAAGTCCAAAGCCTCCTCCCTCCCTCCCTCACTCACTCGTCCCTGAAGTCCAAAGACTCCTCACTCACTCACTCACTCACTCGTCCCTCAAGTCCAAAGCCTCCTCCCTCACTCACTCACTCACTCACTCGTCCCTCAAGTCCAAAGCCTCCTTCCTCCCTCACTCACTCACTCACTCATCCCTCAAGTCCAAAGCCTCCTCCCTCCCTCCCTCACTCACTCGTCCCTCAAGTCCAAAGCCTCCTCACTCACTCACTCACTCACTCACTCGTCCCTCAATTCCAAAGCCTCCTCCCTCCCTCACTCACTCACTCACTCGTCCCTCAAGTCCAAAGCCGCCTCCCTCCCTCACTCACTCACTCACTCGTCCCTCAAGTCCAAAGCCTCCTCCCTCCCTCACTCACTCACTCACTCGTCCCTCAAGTCCAAAGCCTCCTCCCTCCCTCACTCACTCACTCACTCGTCCGTCAAGTCCAAAGCCTCCTCCCTCCCTCACTCACTCACTCACTCGTCCCTCAAGTCCAAAGCCTCCTCCCTCCCTCACTCACTCACTCACTCACTCACTCGTCCCTCAAGTCCAAAGCCTCATCCCTCACTCACTCACTCACTCGTCCCTCAAGTCCAAAGCTTCCTCACTCACTCACTCACTCACTCACTCGTCCCTCAAGTCCAAAGCCTCCTCTCTCACTCACTCACTCACTCGTCCCTCAAGTCCAAAGCCTCCTCCATCCCTCCCTCACTCACTCGTCTCTCAAGTCCAAAGCCTCCTCACTCACTCACTCACTCGTCCCTCAAGTCCAAAGCCTCCTCCCTCACTCACTCACTCACTCGTCCCTCAAGTCCAAAGCCTCCTCCCTCCCTCACTCACTCACTCACTCGTCCCTCAAGTCCAAAGCCTCCTCCCTCACTCACTCACTCACTCGTCCCTCAAGTCCAAAGCCTCCTTCCTCCCTCCCTCCCTCCCTCACTCGTCCCTCAAGTCCAAAGCCTCCTCCCTCACTCACTCACTCACTCGTCCCTCAAGTCCAAAGCTTCCTCACTCACTCATTCACTCACTCGTCCCTCAAGTCCAAAGCCTCCTCCCTCACTCACTCACTCACTCGACCCTCAAGTCCAAAGCCTCCTCCCTCACTCACTCACTCACTCACTCGTCCCTCAAGTCCAAAGCCTCCTCCCTCACTCACTCACTCACTCACTCACTCGTCCCTCAAGTCCAAAGCCTCCTTCTTCACTCACTCACTCACTCACTCACTCACTCGTCCCTCAAGTCCAAAGCCTCCTCCCTCACTCACTCACTCACTCGTCCCTCAAGTCCAAAGCCTCCTCCCTCCCTCCCTCACTCACTCGTCCCTCAAGTCCAAAGTCTCCTCACTCACTCACTCACTCACTCGTCCCTCAAGTCCAAAGCCTCCTCCCTCACTCACTCACTCACTCACTCGTCCCTCAATTCCAAAGCCTCCTTCCTCACTCACTCACTCACTCACTCGTCCCTCAAGTCCAAAGCCTCCTCCCTCACTCACTCACTCACTCACTCAGTGACTCGTCCCTCAAGTCCAAAGCCTCCTCCCTCACTCACTCACTCACTCGTCCCTCAAGTCCAAAGCCTCCTTCCTCACTCACTCACTCACTCACTCGTCCCTCAAGTCCAAAGCCTCCTCCCTCACTCACTCACTCACTCGTCCCTCAAGTCCAAAGCCTCCTCCCTCCCTCCCTCACTCACTTGTCCCTCAAGTCCAAAGCCTCCTCCCTCCCTCCCTGCCTCACTCACTCGTCCCTCAAGTCCAAAGCCTCCTCACTCACTCACTCACTCACTCGTCCCTCAAGTCCAAAGCCTCCTCCCTCCCTCACTCACTCACTCACTCGTCCCTCAAGTCCAAAGCCTCCTCCCTCACTCACTCACTCACTCACTCACTCACTCGTCCCTCAAGTCCAAAGCCTCCTTCCTCAATCACTCACTCACTCACTCACTCGTCCCTCAAGTCCAAAGCCTCATCCCTCACTCACTCACTCACTCGTCCCTCAAGTCCAAAGCCTCCTAACTCACTCACTCGTCCCTCAAGTCCAAAGCCTCCTCCCTCACTCACTCACTCACTCGTCCCTCAAGTCCAAAGCCTCCTTCCTCACTCACTCACTCACTCGTCCCTCAAGTCCAAAGCCTCCTTGCTCACTCACTCACTCACTCTCTCGTCCCTCAAGTCCAAAGCCTCCTCCCTCCCTCCCTCACTCACTCGTCCCTCAAGTCCAAAGCCTCCTCCCTCACTCACTCACTCACTCGTCCCTCAAGTCCAAAGCCTCCTTCCTCCCTCACTCACTCACTCACTCATCCCTCAAGTCCAAAGCCTCCTCACTCACTCACTCACTCACTCGTCCCTCAAGTCCAAAGCTTCCTCACTCACTCACTCACTCACTCACTCACTCGTCCCTCAAGTCCAAAGCCTCCTCCCTCCCTCACTCACTCACTCACTCGTCCCTCAAGTCCAAAGCCTCCTCCCTCCCTCCCTCACTCACTCGTCCCTCAAGTCCAAAGCCTCCTCATTCACTCACTCACTCACTCACTCGTCCCTCAATTCCAAAGCCTCCTCCCTCCCTCACTCACTCACTCACTCGTCCCTCAAGTCCAAAGCCTCCTCCCTCCCTCACTCACTCACTCACTCGTCCCTCAAGTCCAAAGCCTCCTCCCTCCCTCACTCACTCACTCACTCGTCCCTCAAGTCCAAAGCCTCCTCCCTCCCTCACTCACTCACTCACTCGTCCGTCAAGTCCAAAGCCTCCTCCCTCCCTCACTCACTCACTCACTCGTCCCTCAAGTCCAAAGCCTCCTCCCTCCCTCACTCACTCACTCACTCACTCACTCGTCCCTCAAGTCCAAAGCCTCATCCCTCACTCACTCACTCACTCGTCCCTCAAGTCCAAAGCTTCCTCACTCACTCACTCACTCACTCACTCGTCCCTCAAGTCCAAAGCCTCCTCTCTCACTCACTCACTCACTCGTCCCTCAAGTCCAAAGCCTCCTCCATCCCTCCCTCACTCACTCGTCTCTCAAGTCCAAAGCCTCCTCACTCACTCACTCACTCGTCCCTCAAGTCCAAAGCCTCCTCCCTCACTCACTCACTCACTCGTCCCTCAAGTCCAAAGCCTCCTCCCTCCCTCACTCACTCACTCACTCGTCCCTCAAGTCCAAAGCCTCCTCCCTCACTCACTCACTCACTCGTCCCTCAAGTCCAAAGCCTCCTTCCTCCCTCCCTCCCTCCCTCACTCGTCCCTCAAGTCCAAAGCCTCCTCCCTCACTCACTCACTCACTCGTCCCTCAAGTCCAAAGCTTCCTCACTCACTCATTCACTCACTCGTCCCTCAAGTCCAAAGCCTCCTCCCTCACTCACTCACTCACTCGACCCTCAAGTCCAAAGCCTCCTCCCTCACTCACTCACTCACTCACTCGTCCCTCAAGTCCAAAGCCTCCTCCCTCACTCACTCACTCACTCACTCACTCGTCCCTCAAGTCCAAAGCCTCCTTCTTCACTCACTCACTCACTCACTCACTCACTCGTCCCTCAAGTCCAAAGCCTCCTCCCTCACTCACTCACTCACTCGTCCCTCAAGTCCAAAGCCTCCTCCCTCCCTCCCTCACTCACTCGTCCCTCAAGTCCAAAGTCTCCTCACTCACTCACTCACTCACTCGTCCCTCAAGTCCAAAGCCTCCTCCCTCACTCACTCACTCACTCACTCGTCCCTCAAGTCCAAAGCCTCCTTCCTCACTCACTCACTCACTCACTCGTCCCTCAAGTCCAAAGCCTCCTCCCTCACTCACTCACTCACTCACTCAGTGACTCGTCCCTCAAGTCCAAAGCCTCCTCCCTCACTCACTCACTCACTCGTCCCTCAAGTCCAAAGCCTCCTTCCTCACTCACTCACTCACTCACTCGTCCCTCAAGTCCAAAGCCTCCTCCCTCACTCACTCACTCACTCGTCCCTCAAGTCCAAAGCCTCCTCCCTCCCTCCCTCACTCACTTGTCCCTCAAGTCCAAAGCCTCCTCCCTCCCTCCCTGCCTCACTCACTCGTCCCTCAAGTCCAAAGCCTCCTCACTCACTCACTCACTCACTCGTCCCTCAAGTCCAAAGCCTCCTCCCTCCCTCACTCACTCACTCACTCGTCCCTCAAGTCCAAAGCCTCCTCCCTCACTCACTCACTCACTCACTCACTCACTCGTCCCTCAAGTCCAAAGCCTCCTTACTCAATCACTCACTCACTCACTCACTCGTCCCTCAAGTCCAAAGCCTCATCCCTCACTCACTCACTCACTCGTCCCTCAAGTCCAAAGCCTCCTAACTCACTCACTCGTCCCTCAAGTCCAAAGCCTCCTCCCTCACTCACTCACTCACTCGTCCCTCAAGTCCAAAGCCTCCTTCCTCACTCACTCACTCACTCGTCCCTCAAGTCCAAAGCCTCCTTGCTCACTCACTCACTCACTCTCTCGTCCCTCAAGTCCAAAGCCTCCTCCCTCCCTCCCTCACTCACTCGTCCCTCAAGTCCAAAGCCTCCTCCCTCACTCACTCACTCACTCGTCCCTCAAGTCCAAAGCCTCCTTCCTCCCTCACTCACTCACTCACTCATCCCTCAAGTCCAAAGCCTCCTCACTCACTCACTCACTCACTCGTCCCTCAAGTCCAAAGCTTCCTCACTCACTCACTCACTCACTCACTCACTCGTCCCTCAAGTCCAAAGCCTCCTCCCTCCCTCACTCACTCACTCACTCGTCCCTCAAGTCCAAAGCCTCCTCCCTCCCTCCCTCACTCACTCGTCCCTCAAGTCCAAAGCCTCCTCATTCACTCACTCACTCACTCACTCGTCCCTCAATTCCAAAGCCTCCTCCCTCCCTCACTCACTCACTCACTCGTCCCTCAAGTCCAAAGCCGCCTCCCTCCCTCACTCACTCACTCACTCGTCCCTCAAGTCCAAAGCCTCCTCCCTCCCTCACTCACTCACTCACTCGTCCCTCAAGTCCAAAGCCTCCTCCCTCCCTCACTCACTCACTCACTCGTCCCTCAAGTCCAAAGCCTCCTCCCTCCCTCACTCACTCACTCACTCGTCCCTCAAGTCCAAAGCCTCCTCCCTCCCTCACTCACTCACTCACTCACTCACTCGTCCCTCAAGTCCAAAGCCTCATCCCTCACTCACTCACTCACTCGTCCCTCAAGTCCAAAGCCTCCTTCCTCACTCACTCACTCACTCACTCGTCCCTCAAGTCCAAAGCCTCCTCCCTCACTCACTCACTCACTCACTCGTCCCTCAAGTCCAAAGCTTCCTCACTCACTCACTCACTCACTCACTCGTCCCTCAAGTCCAAAGCCTCCTCTCTCACTCACTCACTCACTCGTCCCTCAAGTCCAAAGCCTCCTCCATCCCTCCCTCACTCACTCGTCCCTCAAGTCCAAAGCCTCCTCACTCACTCACTCACTCACTCGTCCCTCAAGTCCAAAGCCTCCTCCCTCCCTCCCTCACTCACTTGTCCCTCAAGTCCAAAGCCTCCTCCCTCCCTCCCTCCCTCACTCACTCGTCCCTCAAGTCCAAAGCCTCCTCACTCACTCACTCACTCACTCGTCCCTCAAGTCCAAAGCCTCCTCCCTCACTCACTCACTCACTCACTCGTCCGTCAAGTCCAAAGCCTCCTCCCTCCCTCACTCACTCACTCACTCGTCCCTCAAGTCCAAAGCCTCCTCCCTCCCTCCCTCACTCACTCACTCACTCACTCACTCGTCCCTCAAGTCCAAAGCCTCCTCCCTCACTCACTCACTCGTCCCTCAAGTCCAAAGCTTCCTCACTCACTCACTCACTCACTCGTCCCTCAAGTCCAAAGCCTCCTCTCTCACTCACTCACTCACTCGTCCCTCAAGTCCAAAGCCTCCTCCATCCCTCCCTCACTCACTCGTCTCTCAAGTCCAAAGCCTCCTCACTCACTCACTCACTCGTCCCTCAAGTCCAAAGCCTCCTCCCTCACTCACTCACTCACTCGTCCCTCAAGTCCAAAGCCTCCTCCCTCCCTCACTCACTCACTCACTCGTCCCTCAAGTCCAAAGCCTCCTCCCTCACTCACTCACTCACTCGTCCCTCAAGTCCAAAGCCTCCTTCCTCCCTCCCTCCCTCCCTCACTCGTCCCTCAAGTCCAAAGCCTCCTCCCTCACTCACTCACTCACTCGTCCCTCAAGTCCAAAGCTTCCTCACTCACTCATTCACTCACTCGTCCCTCAAGTCCAAAGCCTCCTCCCTCACTCACTCACTCACTCGTCCCTCAAGTCCAAAGCCTCCTCCCTCACTCACTCACTCACTCACTCGTCCCTCAAGTCCAAAGCCTCCTCCCTCACTCACTCACTCACTCACTCGTCCCTCAAGTCCAAAGCCTCCTCCCTCACTCACTCACTCACTCACTCACTCACTCGTCCCTCAAGTCCAAAGCCTCCT
Source organism: Coccyzus lansbergi (assembly GCA_033558105.1). Taxonomy (NCBI): domain Eukaryota; kingdom Metazoa; phylum Chordata; class Aves; order Cuculiformes; family Coccyzidae; genus Coccyzus; species Coccyzus lansbergi. Next base: position 397,674 of record JAUMJK010001121.1, read on the forward strand.
TCCTCAATCACTCACTCACTCACTCACTCGTCCCTCAAGTCCAAAGCCTCATCCCTCACTCACTCACTCACTCGTCCCTCAAGTCCAAAGCCTCCTAACTCACTCACTCGTCCCTCAAGTCCAAAGCCTCCTCCCTCACTCACTCACTCACTCGTCCCTCAAGTCCAAAGCCTCCTTCCTCACTCACTCACTCACTCACTCGTCCCTCAAGTCCAAAGCCTCCTCCCTCACTCACTCACTCACTCACTCACTCACTCCTCCCTCAAGTCCAAAGCCTCCTCCCTCACTCACTCACTCACTCGTCCCTCAAGTCCAAAGCCTCCTTCCTCACTCACTCACTCACTCGTCCCTCAAGTCCAAAGCCTCCTCCCTCACTCACTCACTCACTCGTCCCTCAAGTCCAAAGCCTCCTAACTCACTCACTCGTCCCTCAAGTCCAAAGACTCCTTCCTCACTCACTCACTCACTCGTCCCTCAAGTCCAAAGCCTCCTTCCTCACTCACTCACTCACTCGTCCCTCAAGTCCAAAGCCTCCTTCCTCACTCACTCACTCGTCCCTCAAGTCCAAAGCCTCCTCCCTCCCTCACTCACTCGTCCCTCAAGTCCAAAGCCTCCTCACTCACTCACTCACTCACTCGTCCCTCAAGTCCAAAGCCTCCTCCCTCACTCACTCACTCACTCGTCCCTCAAGTCCAAAGCCTCCTTCCTCACTCACTCACTCACTCGTCCCTCAAGTCCAAAGCCTCCTTGCTCACTCACTCACTCACTCTCTCGTCCCTCAAGTCCAAAGCCTCCTCCCTCCCTCCCTCACTCACTCGTCCCTCAAGTCCAAAGCCTCCTCGCTCACTCACTCACTCACTCGTCCCTCAAGTCCAAAGCCTCCTTCCTCCCTCACTCACTCACTCACTCATCCCTCAAGTCCAAAGCCTCCTCACTCACTCACTCACTCACTCGTCCCTCAAGTCCAAAGCTTCCTCACTCACTCACTCACTCACTCACTCGTCCCTCAAGTCCAAAGCCTCCTCCCTCCCTCACTCACTCACTCACTCGTCCCTCAAGTCCAAAGCCTCCTCCCTCCCTCCCTCACTCACTCGTCCCTCAAGTCCAAAGCCTCCTCATTCACTCACTCACTCACTCACTCGTCCCTCAATTCCAAAGCCTCCTCCCTCCCTCACTCACTCACTCACTCGTCCCTCAAGTCCAAAGCCTCCTCCCTCCCGCACTCACTCACTCACTCGTCCCTCAAGTCCAAAGCCTCCTCCCTCCCTCACTCACTCACTCACTCGTCCCTCAAGTCCAAAGCCTCCTCCCTCCCTCACTCACTCACTCACTCACTCACTCGTCCCTCAAGTCCAAAGCCTCATCCCTCACTCACTCACTCACTCGTCCCTCAAGTCCAAAGCCTCCTTCCTCACTCACTCACTCACTCACTCGTCCCTCAAGTCCAAAGCCTCCTCCCTCACTCACTCACTCACTCACTCGTCCCTCAAGTCCAAAGCTTCCTCACTCACTCACTCACTCACTCACTCGTCCCTCAAGTCCAAAGCCTCCTCTCTCACTCACTCACTCACTCGTCCCTCAAGTCCAAAGCCTCCTCCATCCCTCCCTCACTCACTCGTCCCTCAAGTCCAAAGCCTCCTCACTCACTCACTCACTCGTCCCTCAAGTCCAAAGCCTCCTCCCTCCCTCCCTCACTCACTTGTCCCTCAAGTCCAAAGCCTCCTCCCTCCCTCCCTCCCTCACTCACTCGTCCCTCAAGTCCAAAGCCTCCTCACTCACTCACTCACTCACTCGTCCCTCAAGTCCAAAGCCTCCTCCCTCACTCACTCACTCACTCACTCGTCCGTCAAGTCCAAAGCCTCCTCCCTCCCTCACTCACTCACTCACTCGTCCCTCAAGTCCAAAGCCTCCTCCCTCCCTCACTCACTCACTCACTCACTCACTCACTCGTCCCTCAAGTCCAAAGCCTCCTCCCTCACTCACTCACTCACTCACTCGTCCCTCAAGTCCAAACCTTCCTCACTCACTCACTCACTCACTCGTCCCTCAAGTCCAAAGCCTCCTCTCTCACTCACTCACTCACTCGTCCCTCAAGTCCAAAGCCTCCTCCATCCCTCCCTCACTCACTCGTCTCTCAAGTCCAAAGCCTCCTCACTCACTCACTCACTCGTCCCTCAAGTCCAAAGCCTCCTCCCTCACTCACTCACTCACTCGTCCCTCAAGTCCAAAGCCTCCTCCCTCCCTCACTCACTCGTCCCTCAAGTCCAAAGCCTCCTCCCTCACTCACTCACTCACTCGTCCCTCAAGTCCAAAGCCTCCTTCCTCCCTCCCTCCCTCCCTCACTCGTCCCTCAAGTCCAAAGCCTCCTCCCTCACTCACTCACTCACTCGTCCCTCAAGTCCAAAGCTTCCTCACTCACTCATTCACTCACTCGTCCCTCAAGTCCAAAGCCTCCTCCCTCACTCACTCACTCACTCGTCCCTCAAGTCCAAAGCCTCCTCCCTCACTCACTCACTCACTCACTCGTCCCTCAAGTCCAAAGCCTCCTCCCTCACTCACTCACTCACTCACTCACTCGTCCCTCAAGTCCAAAGCCTCCTTCTTCACTCACTCACTCACTCACTCACTCACTCGTCCCTCAAGTCCAAAGCCTCCTCCCTCACTCACTCACTCACTCGTCCCTCAAGTCCAAAGCCTCCTCCCTCCCTCCCTCACTCACTCGTCCCTCAAGTCCAAAGTCTCCTCACTCACTCACTCACTCACTCGTCCCTCAAGTCCAAAGCCTCCTCCCTCACTCACTCACTCACTCGTCCCTCAAGTCCAAAGCCTCCTTCCTCACTCACTCACTCACTCACTCGTCCCTCAAGTCCAAAGCCTCCTCCCTCACTCACTCACTCACTCACTCAGTGACTCGTCCCTCAAGTCCAAAGCCTCCTCCCTCACTCACTCACTCACTCGTCCCTCAAGTCCAAAGCCTCCTTACTCACTCACTCACTCACTCACTCGTCCCTCAAGTCCAAAGCCTCCTCCCTCACTCACTCACTCACTCGTCCCTCAAGTCCAAAGCCTCCTCCCTCCCTCCCTCACTCACTTGTCCCTCAAGTCCAAAGCCTCCTCCCTCCCTCCCTGCCTCACTCACTCGTCCCTCAAGTCCAAAGCCTCCTCACTCACTCACTCACTCACTCGTCCCTCAAGTCCAAAGCCTCCTCCCTCACTCACTCACTCACTCACTCGTCCCTCAAGTCCAAAGCCTCCTCCCTCACTCACTCACTCACTCACTCACTCACTCGTCCCTCAAGTCCAAAGCCTCCTTCCTCAATCACTCACTCACTCACTCACTCGTCCCTCAAGTCCAAAGCCTCATCCCTCACTCACTCACTCACTCGTCCCTCAAGTCCAAAGCCTCCTAACTCACTCACTCGTCCCTCAAGTCCAAAGCCTCCTCCCTCACTCACTCACTCACTCGTCCCTCAAGTCCAAAGCCTCCTTCCTCACTCACTCACTCACTCACTCGTCCCTCAAGTCCAAAGCCTCCTCCCTCACTCACTCACTCACTCACTCACTCACTCGTCCCTCAAGTCCAAAGCCTCCTCCCTCACTCACTCACTCACTCGTCCCTCAAGTCCAAAGCCTCCTTCCTCACTCACTCACTCACTCGTCCCTCAAGTCCAAAGCCTCCTCCCTCACTCACTCACTCACTCGTCCCTCAAGTCCAAAGCCTCCTAACTCACTCACTCGTCCCTCAAGTCCAAAGACTCCTTCCTCACTCACTCACTCACTCGTCCCTCAAGTCCAAAGCCTCCTTCCTCACTCACTCACTCACTCGTCCCTCAAGTCCAAAGCCTCCTTCCTCACTCACTCACTCGTCCCTCAAGTCCAAAGCCTCCTCCCTCCCTCACTCACTCGTCCCTCAAGTCCAAAGCCTCCTCACTCACTCACTCACTCACTCGTCCCTCAAGTCCAAAGCCTCCTCCCTCACTCACTCACTCACTCGTCCCTCAAGTCCAAAGCCTCCTTCCTCACTCACTCACTCACTCGTCCCTCAAGTCCAAAGCCTCCTTGCTCACTCACTCACTCACTCTCTCGTCCCTCAAGTCCAAAGCCTCCTCCCTCCCTCCCTCACTCACTCGTCCCTCAAGTCCAAAGCCTCCTCCCTCACTCACTCACTCACTCGTCCCTCAAGTCCAAAGCCTCCTTCCTCCCTCACTCACTCACTCACTCATCCCTCAAGTCCAAAGCCTCCTCACTCACTCACTCACTCACTCGTCCCTCAATTCCAAAGCTTCCTCACTCACTCACTCACTCACTCACTCGTCCCTCAAGTCCAAAGCCTCCTCCCTCCCTCACTCACTCACTCACTCGTCCCTCAAGTCCAAAGCCTCCTTCCTCCCTCCCTCACTCACTCGTCCCTCAAGTCCAAAGCCTCCTCATTCACTCACTCACTCACTCACTCGTCCCTCAATTCCAAAGCCTCCTCCCTCCCTCACTCACTCACTCACTCGTCCCTCAAGTCCAAAGCCGCCTCCCTCCCTCACTCACTCACTCACTCGTCCCTCAAGTCCAAAGCCTCCTCCCTCCCTCACTCACTCACTCACTCGTCCCTCAAGTCCAAAGCCTCCTCCCTCCCTCACTCACTCACTCACTCGTCCCTCAAGTCCAAAGCCTCCTCCCTCCCTCACTCACTCACTCACTCGTCCCTCAAGTCCAAAGCCTCCTCCCTCCCTCACTCACTCACTCACTCACTCGTCCCTCAAGTCCAAAGCCTCATCCCTCACTCACTCACTCACTCGTCCCTCAAGTCCAAAGCCTCCTTCCTCACTCACTCACTCACTCACTCGTCCCTCAAGTCCAAAGCCTCCTCCCTCACTCACTCACTCACTCACTCGTCCCTCAAGTCCAAAGCTTCCTCACTCACTCACTCACTCACTCACTCGTCCCTCAAGTCCAAAGCCTCCTCTCTCACTCACTCACTCACTCGTCCCTCAAGTCCAAAGCCTCCTCCATCCCTCCCTCACTCACTCGTCCCTCAAGTCCAAAGCCTCCTCACTCACTCACTCACTCGTCCCTCAAGTCCAAAGCCTCCTCCCTCACTCACTCACTCACTCGTCCCTCAAGTCCAAAGCCTCCTCCCTCCCTCACTCACTCACTCACTCGTCCCTCAAGTCCAAAGCCTCCTCCCTCACTCACTCACTCACTCGTCCCTCAAGTCCAAAGCCTCCTTCCTCCCTCCCTCCCTCCCTCACTCGTCCCTCAAGTTCAAAGCCTCCTCCCTCACTCACTCACTCACTCGTCCCTCAAGTCCAAAGCTTCCTCACTCACTCATTCACTCACTCGTCCCTCAAGTCCAAAGCCTCCTCCCTCACTCACTCACTCACTCGTCCCTCAAGTCCAAAGCCTCCTCCCTCACTCACTCACTCACTCACTCACTCACTCGTCCCTCAAGTCCAAAGCCTCCTTCCTCACTCACTCACTCACTCACTCACTCACTCGTCCCTCAAGTCCAAAGCCTCCTCCCTCACTCACTCACTCACTCGTCCCTCAAGTCCAAAGCCTCCTCCCTCCCTCCCTCACTCACTCGTCCCTCAAGTCCAAAGTCTCCTCACTCACTCACTCACTCACTCGTCCCTCAAGTCCAAAGCCTCCTCCCTCACTCACTCACTCACTCGTCCCTCAAGTCCAAAGCCTCCTTCCTCAATCACTCACTCACTCACTCGTCCCTCAAGTCCAAAGCCTCCTCCCTCACTCACTCACTCACTCACTCACTCGTCCCTCAAGTCCAAAGCCTCCTCCCTCACTCACTCACTCACTCGTCCCTCAAGTCCAAAGCCTCCTTCCTCACTCACTCACTCACTCACTCGTCCCTCAAGTCCAAAGCCTCCTCCCTCACTCACTCACTCATTCGTCCCTCAAGTCCAAAGCCTCCTCCCTCCCTCCCTCACTCACTTGTCCCTCAAGTCCAAAGCCTCCTCCCTCCCTCCCTGCCTCACTCACTCGTCCCTCAAGTCCAAAGCCTCCTCACTCACTCACTCACTCACTCGTCCCTCAAGTCCAAAGCCTCCTCCCTCACTCACTCACTCACTCACTCGTCCCTCAAGTCCAAAGCCTCCTCCCTCCCTCACTCACTCACTCACTCACTCGTCCCTCAAGTCCAAAGCCTCCTTCCTCAATCACTCACTCACTCACTCACTCGTCCCTCAAGTCCAAAGCCTCCTCCCTCACTCACTCACTCACTTGTCCCTCAAGTCCAAAGCCTCCTCCCTCCCTCCCTCCCTCACTCGTCCCTCAAGTCCAGAGCCTCCTCCCTCACTCACTCACTCACTCGTCCCTCAAGTCCAAAGCCTCCTTCCTCCCTCACTCACTCACTCACTCGTCCCTCAAGTCCAAAGCCTCCTCACTCACTCACTCACTCACTCACTCGTCCCTCAAGTCCAAAGCTTCCTCACTCACTCACTCACTCACTCACTCGTCCCTCAAGTCCAAAGCCTCCTCCCTCACTCACTCACTCAATCATCCCTCAAGTCCAAAGCTTCCTCACTCACTCACTCACTCACTCACTCACTCACTCACTCACTCGTCCCTCAAGTCCAAAGCCTCCTCCCTCACTCACTCACTCACTCACTCGTCCCTCAAGTCCAAAGCCTCCTTCCTCACTCACTCACTCACTCACTCGTCCCTCAAGTCCAAAGCCTCCTCCCTCACTCACTCACTCACTCGTCCCTCAAGTCCAAAGCCTCCTTCCTCCCTCCCTCCCTCACTCACTCGTCCCTCAAGTCCAAAGCCTCCTAACTCACTCACTCAGTCGTACCTCAAGTCCAAAGCCTCCTAACACTCTCACTCGTCCCTCAAGTCCAAAGACTCCTTCCTCACTCACTCACTCACTCACTCACTCACTCGTCCCTCAAGTCCAAAGCCTCCTTCCTCCCTCCCTCCCTCACTCGTCCCTCAAGTCCAAAGCCTCCTTCCTCACTCACTCACTCACTCACTCGTCCCTCAAGTCCAAAGCCTCCTCCCTCACTCACTCACTCACAAGTCCCTCAAGTCCAAAGCCTCCTTCCTCCCTCCCTCCCTCACTCTCTCGTCCCTCAAGTCCAAAGCCTCCTAACTCACTCACTCACTCGTACCTCAAGTCCAAAGCCTCCTAACTCACTCACTCGTCCCTCAAGTCCAAAGACTCCTTCCTCACTCACTCACTCACTCACTCACTCACTCACTCGTCCCTCAAGTCCAAAGCCTCCTTCCTCACTCACTCACTCACTCGTCCCTCAAGTCCAAAGCCTCCTTCCTCACTCACTCACTGACTCACTCACTCGTCCCTCAAGTCCAAAGCCTCCTCCCTCCCTCACTCACTCGTCCCTCAAGTCCAAAGCCTCCTCACTCACTCACTCACTCGTCCCTCAAGTCCAAAGCCTCCTCCCTCACTCACTCACTCACTCGTCCCTCAAGTCCAAAGCCTCCTTCCTCACTCACTCACTCACTCACTCGTCCCTCAAGTCCAAAGCCTCCTCCCTCACTCACTCACTCACTCGTCCCTCAAGTCCAAAGCTTCCTCACTCACTCACTCACTCACTCGTCCCTCAAGTCCAAAGCCTCCTCCCTCACTCACTCACTCACTCGTCCCTCAAGTCCAAAGCCTCCTCCCTCCCTCCCTCACTCACTCGTCCCTCAAGTCCAAAGCCTCCTTCCTCACTCACTCACTCACTCGTCCCTCAAGTCCAAAGCCTCCTCCCTCCCTCCCTCACTCACTCGTCCCTCAAGTCCAAAGCCTCCTCCCTCCCTCCCTCACTCACTCGTCCCTCAAGTCCAAAGACTCCTTCCTCACTCACTCACTCACTCACTCACTCGTCCCTCAAGTCCAAAGCCTCCTTCCTCCCTCCCTCCCTCACTCGTCCCTCAAGTCCAAAGCCTCCTTCCTCACTCACTCACTCACTCACTCGTCCCTCAAGTCCAAAGCCTCCTCCCTCACTCACTCACTCACAAGTCCCTCAAGTCCAAAGCCTCCTTCCTCCCTCCCTCCCTCACTCTCTCGTCCCTCAAGTCCAAAGCCTCCTAACTCACTCACTCACTCGTACCTCAAGTCCAAAGCCTCCTAACTCACTCACTCGTCCCTCAAGTCCAAAGACTCCTTCCTCACTCACTCACTCACTCACTCACTCACTCACTCGTCCCTCAAGTCCAAAGCCTCCTTCCTCACTCACTCACTCACTCGTCCCTCAAGTCCAAAGCCTCCTTCCTCACTCACTCACTGACTCACTCACTCGTCCCTCAAGTCCAAAGCCTCCTCCCTCCCTCACTCACTCGTCCCTCAAGTCCAAAGCCTCCTCACTCACTCACTCACTCGTCCCTCAAGTCCAAAGCCTCCTCCCTCACTCACTCACTCACTCGTCCCTCAAGTCCAAAGCCTCCTTCCTCACTCACTCACTCACTCACTCGTCCCTCAAGTCCAAAGCCTCCTCCCTCACTCACTCACTCACTCGTCCCTCAAGTCCAAAGCTTCCTCACTCACTCACTCACTCACTCACTCGTCCCTCAAGTCCAAAGCCTCCTCCCTCACTCACTCACTCACTCGTCCCTCAAGTCCAAAGCCTCCTCCCTCCCTCCCTCACTCACTCGTCCCTCAAGTCCAAAGCCTCCTCACTCACTCACTCACTCACTCGTCCCTCAAGTCCAAAGCCTCCTCCCTCACTCACTCACTCACTCGTCCCTCAAGTCCAAAGCCTCCTCCCTCCCTCAGTCACTCACTCACTCGTCCCTCAAGTCCAAAGCCTCCTCCCTCCCTCACTCACTCACTCACTCGTCCCTCAAGTCCAAAGCCTCCTCCCTCCCTCCCTCACTCACTCGTCCCTCAAGTCCAAAGCCTCCTCACTCACTCACTCACTCACTCGTCCCTCATGTCCAAAGCCTCCTCCCTCCCTCCCTCCCTCACTCACTCGTCCCTCTAGTCCAAAGCCTCCTCCCTCCCTCACTCACTCACTCACTCGTCCCTCAAGTCCAAAGCCTCCTCCCTCCCTCCCTCACTCACTCACTCGTCCCTCAAGTCCAAAGCCTCCTCCCTCCCTCACTCACTCACTCACTCATCCCTCAAGTCCAAAGCCTCCTCCCTCACTCCCTCACTCACTCGTCCCTCAAGTCCAAAGCCTCCTCCCTCCCTCCCTCCCTCACTCACTCGTCCCTCAAGTCCAAAGCCTCCTCACTCACTCAATCACTCACTCGTCCCTCAAGTCTAAAGCCTCCTCCATCACTCACTCACTCACTCACTCGTCCCTCAAGTCCAAAGCCTCCTCCCTCCCTCACTCACTCGTCCCTCAAGTCCAAAGCCTCCTCACTCACTCACTCACTCACTCGTCCCTCAAGTCCAAAGCCTCCTCCCTCACTCACTCACTCACTCGTCCCTCAAGTCCAAAGCCTCCTCCCTCACTCACTCACTCACTCGTCCCTCAAGTCCAAAGCCTCCTCCCTCCCTCCCTCACTCACTCACTCGTCCCTCAAGTCCAAAGCCTCCTCCCTCACTCACTCACTCACTCGTCCCTCAAGTCCAAAGCCTCCTCCCTCCCTCCCTCACTCACTCACTCGTCCCTCAAGTCCAAAGCCTCCTCCCTCACTCACTCACTGACTCGTCCCTCAAGTCCAAAGCCTCCTTCCTCACTCACTCACTCACTCACTCGTCCCTCAAGTCCAAAGCCTCCTCCCTCACTCACTCACTCACTCGTCCATCAAGTCCAAAGCTTCCTCACTCACTCACTCACTCACTCACTCGTCCCTCAAGTCCAAAGCCTCCTCCCTCACTCACTCACTCACTCGTCTCTCAAGTCCAAAGCCTCCTTCCTCACTCACTCCCTCACTCACTCGTCCCTCAATTCCAAACCCTCCTCCCTCCCTCACTCACTCACTCGTCCCTCAAGTCCAAAGCCTCCTCCCTCCCTTACTCACTCGTCCCTCAAGTCCAAAGCCTCCTAACTCACTCACTCGTCCCTCAAGTCCAAAGCCTCCTTCCTCACTCACTCACTCACTCACTCGTCCCTCAAGTCCAAAGCCTCCTTCCTCACTCACTCACTCACTCGTCCCTCAAGTCCAAAGCCTCCTCCCTCCCTCCCTCACTCACTCGTCCCTCAAGTCCAAAGCCTCCTCCCTCCCTCCCTCACTCACTCGTCCCACAAGTCCAAAGCCTCCTCACTCACTCACTCACTCGTCCCTCAAGTCCAAAGCCTCCTCCCTCCCTCACTCACTCATTCACTCGTCCCTCAAGTCCAAAGTCTCCTCCCTCCCTCACTCACTCACTCACTCGTCCCTCAAGTCCAAAGCCTCCTCCCTCCCTCACTCACTCACTCACTCGTCCCTCAAGTCCAAAGCCTCCTCACTCACTCACTCACTCACTCGTCCCTCAAGTCCAAAGCCTCCTCCCTCACTCACTCACTCACTCACTCGTCCCTCAAGTCCAAAGCCTCCTCCCTCACTCACTCACTCACTCACTCGTCCCTCAAGTCCAAAGCCTCCTACCTCACTCACTCACTCACTCACTCGTCCCTCAAGTCCAAAGCCTCCTCCCTCCCTCCCTCACTCACTCGTCCCTCAAGTCCAAAGCCTCCTCACTCACTCACTCACTCACTCATCCCTCAAGTCCAAAGCCTCCTTCCTCACTCACTCACTCACTCACTCGTCCCTCAAGTCCAAAGCCTCCTCCCTCACTCACTCACTCACTCATCCCTCAAGTCCAAAGCTTCCTCACTCACTCACTCACTCACTCGTCCCTCAAGTCCAAAGCCTCCTCCCTCCCTCCCTCACTCACTCGTCCCTCAAGTCCAAAGCATCCTCCCTCCCTCCCTCACTCACTCGTCCCTCAAGTCCAAAGCCTCCTCACTCACTCACTCACTCACTCGTCCCTCTAGTCCAAAGCCTCCTCCCTCACTCACTCACTCACTCGTCCCTCAAGTCCAAAGCCTCCTCACTCACTCATTCACTCACTCGTCCCTCAAGTCCAAAGCCTCCTCCCTCACTCACTCACTCACTCGTCCCTCAAGTCCAAAGCCTCCTCCCTCCCTCAGTCACTCACTCACTCGTCCCTCAAGTCCAAAGCCTCCTCCCTCCCTCACTCACTCACTCACTCGTCCCTCAAGTTCAAAGCCTCCTCCCTCCCTCCCTCACTCACTCGTGCCTCAAGTCCAAAGCCTCCTCACTCACTCACTCACTCACTCGTCCCTCATGTCCAAAGCCTCCTCCCTCCCTCCCTCCCTCACTCACTCGTCCCTCTAGTCCAAAGCCTCCACCCTCCCTCACTCACTCACTCACTCGTCCCTCAAGTCCAAAGCCTCCTCCCTCCCTCCCTCACTCACTCACTCATCCCTCAAGTCCAAAGCCTCCTCCCTCACTCCCTCACTCACTCGTGCCTCAAGTCCAAAGCCTCCTCACTCACTCAATCACTCACTCGTCCCTCAAGTCTAAAGCCTCCTCCCTCACTCACTCACTCACTCACTCGTCCCTCAAGTCCAAAGCCTCCTCCCTCCCTCACTCACTCGTCCCTCAAGTCCAAAGCCTCCTCACTCACTCACTCACTCACTCGTCCCTCAAGTCCAAAGCCTCCTCCCTCACTCACTCACTCACTCGTCCCTCAAGTCCAAAGCCTCCTCCCTCACTCACTCACTCACTCGTCCCTCAAGTCCAAAGCCTGCTCCCTCCCTCCCTCACTCACTCACTCGTCCCTCAAGTCCAAAGCCTCCTCCCTCACTCACTCACTCACTCGTCCCTCAAGTCCAAAGCCTCCTTCCTCACTCACTCACTCACTCACTCGTCCCTCAAGTCCAAAGCCTCCTCCCTCACTCACTCACTCACTCGTCCATCAAGTCCAAAGCTTCCTCACTCACTCACTCACTCACTCACTCGTCCCTCAAGTCCAAAGCCTCCTCCCTCACTCACTCACTCACTCGTCTCTCAAGTCCAAAGCCTCCTTCCTCACTCACTCCCTCACTCACTCGTCCCTCAATTCCAAAGCCTCCTCCCTCCCTCACTCACTCACTCGTCCCTCAAGTCCAAAGCCTCCTCCCTCCCTCACTCACTCGTCCCTCAAGTCCAAAGCCTCCTAACTCACTCACTCATCCCTCAAGTCCAAAGCCTCCTTCCTCACTCACTCACTCACTCACTCGTCCCTCAAGTCCAAAGCCTCCTTCCTCACTCACTCACTCACTCGTCCCTCAAGTCCAAAGCCTCCTCCCTCCCTCCCTCACTCACTCGTCCCTCAAGTCCAAAGCCTCCACCCTCCCTCCCTCACTCACTCGTCCCTCAAGTCCAAAGCCTCCTTCCTCACTCACTCACTCACTCACTCGTCCCTCAAGTCCAAAGCCTCCTTCCTCACTCACTCACTCACTCGTCCCTCAAGTCCAAAGCCTCCTCCCTCCCTCCCTCACTCACTCGTCCCTCAAGTCCAAAGCCTCCTCCCTCCCTCACTCACTCACTCACTCGTCCCTCAAGTCCAAAGCCTCCTCCCTCCCTCACTCACTCACTCACTCGTCCCTCAAGTCCAAAGCCTCCTCCCTCCCTCACTCACTCACTCACTCGTCCCTCAAGTCCAAAGCCTCCTCCCTCCCTCACTCACTCACTCACTCGTCCCTCAAGTCCAAAGCCTCCTCCCTCCCTCACTCACTCACTCGTCCTTCAAGTCCAAAGCCTCCTCCCTCCCTCACTCCCTCACTCACTCGTCCCTCAACTCCAAAGCCTCCTCCCTCCCTCCCTCACTCACTCGTCCCTCAAGTCCAAAGCCTCCTCACTCACTCACTCACTCACTCGTCCCTCAAGTCCAAAGCCTCCTCCCTCACTCACTCACTCACTCACTCGTCCCTCAAGTCCAAAGCCTCCTCCCTCACTCACTCACTCACTCACTCGTCCCTCAAGTCCAAAGCCTCCTACCTCACTCACTCACTCACTCACTCGTCCCTCAAGTCCAAAGCCTCCTCCCTCCCTCCCTCACTCACTCGTCCCTCAAGTCCAAAGCCTCCTCACTCACTCACTCACTCACTCGTCCCTCAAGTCCAAAGCCTCCTCCCTCACTCACTCACTCACTCGTCCCTCAAGTCCAAAGCCTCCTTCCTCACTCACTCACTCACTCACTCGTCCCTCAAGTCCAAAGCCTCCTCCCTCACTCACTCACTCACTCGTCCCTCAAGTCCAAAGCTTCCTCACTCACTCACTCACTCACTCGTCCCTCAAGTCCAAAGCCTCCTCCCTCCCTCCCTCACTCACTCGTCCCTCAAGTCCAAAGCATCCTCCCTCCCTCCCTCACTCACTCGTCCCTCAAGTCCAAAGCCTCCTCACTCACTCACTCACTCACTCGTCCCTCTAGTCCAAAGCCTCCTCCCTCCCTCCCTCCCTCACTCACTCGTCCCTCAAGTCCAAAGCCTACTCCCTCCCTCCCTCACTCACTCGTCCCTCAAGTCCAAAGCCTCTTCCCTCACTCACTCACTCACTCACTCGTCCCTCAAGTCCAATGCCTCCTCCCTCCCTCCCTCACTCACTCGTCCCTCAAGTCCAAAGCCTCCTCACTCACTCACTCACTCACTCGTCCCTCAAGTCCAAAGCCTCCTCCCTCCCTCCCTCCCTCACTCACTCGTCCCTCAAGTCCAAAGCCTCCTCCCTCCCTCACTCACTCGTCCCTCAAGTCCAAAGCCTCCTCCCTCCCTCACTCACTCGTCCCTCAAGTCCAAAGCCTCCTCCCTCCCTCCCTCCCTCACTCACTCGTCCCTCAAGTCCAAAGCCTCCTCCCTCCCTCCCTCCCTCACTCACTCGTCCCTCAAGTCCAAAGCCTCCTCCCTCCCTCCCTCCCTCTCTCACTCGTCCCTCAAGTCCAAAGCCTCCTCCCTCCCTCCCTCCCTCACTCACTCGTCCCTCAAGTCCAAAGCCTCCTCCCTCCCTCCCTCCCTCACTCACTCGTCCCTCAAGTCCAAAGCCTCCTCCCTCCCTCCCTCCCTCCCTCACTCACTCGTCCCTCAAGTCCAAAGCCTCCTCCCTACCTCCCTCCCTCACTCACTCGTCCCTCAAGTCCAAAGCCTCCTCCCTCACTCACTCACTCACTCACTCGTCCCTCAAGTCCAAAGCCTCCTCCCTCCCTCCCTCCCTGCCTCACTCGTCCCTCAAGTCCAAAGCCTCCTCCCTCCCTCCCTCCCTCACTCGTCCCTCAAGTCCAAAGCCTCCTCCCTCCCTCCCTCCCTCCCTCCCTCACTCGTCCCTCAAGTCCAAAGCCTCCTCCCTCCCTCCCTCCCTCCCTCCCTCACTCGTCCCTCAAGTCCAAAGCCTCCTCCCTCCCTCCCTCCCTCCCTCACTCGTCCCTCAAGTCCAAAGCCTCCTCCCTCCCTCCCTCACTCGTCCCTCAAGTCCAAAGCCTCCTCCCTCCCTCCCTCCCTCACTCGTCCCTCAAGTCCAAAGCCTCCTCCCTCCCTCCCTCCCTCACTCGTCCCTCAAGTCCAAAGCCTCCTCCCTCCCTCCCTCCCTCCCTCCCTCCCTCCCTCACTCGTCCCTCAAGTCCAAAGCCTCCTCCCTCCCTCCCTCCCTCCCTCACTCGTCCCTCAAGTCCAAAGCCTCATCCCTCCCTCCCTCCCTCCCTCCCTCACTCGTCCCTCAAGTCCAAAGCCTCCTCCCTCCCTCCCTCCCTCACTCGTCCCTCAAGTCCAAAGCCTCCTCCCTCCCTCCCTCCCTCCCTCACCCGTCCCTCAAGTCCAAAGCCTCCTCTCTCCCTCCCTCCCTCACTCGTCCCTCAAGTCCAAAGCCTCCTCCCTCCCTCCCCCCCTCACTCACTCGTCCCTCAAGTCCAAAGCCTCCTCCCTCCCTCCCTCCCTCCCTCACTCGC
>JAUMJK010001121.1:417500-741501 GCA_033558105.1 Coccyzus lansbergi
CTCCTCCCTCCCTCACTCACTCACTCACTCGTCCCTCAAGTCCAAAGCCTCCTCCCTCCCTCACTCACTCACTCACTCGTCCCTCAAGTCCAAAGCCTCCTCCCTCCCTCACTCACTCACTCACTCGTCCCTCAAGTCCAAAGCCTCCTCACTCACTCACTCACTCACTCACTCACTCGTCCCTCAAGTCCAAAGCCTCATCCCTCACTCACTCACTCACTCGTCCCTCAAGTCCAAAGCCTCCTTCCTCACTCACTCACTCACTCACTCGTCCCTCAAGTCCAAAGCCTCCTCCCTCACTAACTCACTCACTCACTCGTCCCTCAAGTCCAAAGCTTCCTTACTCACTCACTCACTCACTCGTCCCTCAAGTCCAAAGCCTCCTCCCTCACTCACTCGCTCACTCGTCCCTCTAGTCCAAAGCCTCCTCCATCCCTCCCTCACTCACTCGTCCCTCAAGTCCAAAGCCTCCTCACTCACTCACTCACTCGTCCCTCAAGTCCAAAGCCTCCTCCCTCACTCACTCACTCACTCGTCCCTCAAGTCCAAAGCCTCCTCCCTCCCTCACTCACTCACTCACTCGTCCCTCAAGTCCAAAGCCTCCTCCCTCACTCACTCACTCACTCGTCCCTCAAGTCCAAAGCCTCCTTCCTCCCTCCCTCCCTCCCTCACTCGTCCCTCAAGTCCAAAGCCTCCACCCTCACTCACTCACTCACTCGTCCCTCAAGTCCAAAGCTTCCTCACTCACTCATTCACTCACTCATCCCTCAAGTCCAAAGCCTCCTCACTCACTCACTCACTCACTCGTCCCTCAAGTCCAAAGCCTCCTCCCTCACTCACTCACTCACTCACTCGTCCCTCAAGTCCAAAGCCTCCTCCCTCACTCACTCACTCACTCACTCGTCCCTCAAGTCCAAAGCCTCCTTCCTCACTCACTCACTCACTCACTCACTCACTCACTCACTCGTCCCTCAAGTCCAAAGCCTCCTCCCTCACTCACTCACTCACTCGTCCCTCAAGTCCAAAGCCTCCTCCCTCCCTCCCTCACTCACTCGTCCCTCAAGTCCAAAGCCTCCTCACTCACTCACTCACTCACTCGTCCCTCAAGTCCAAAGCCTCCTCCCTCACTCACTCACTCACTCGTCCCTCAAGTCCAAAGCCTCCTTCCTCACTCACTCACTCACTCACTCGTCCCTCAAGTCCAAAGCCTCCTCCCTCACTCACTCACTCACTCACTCACTCACTCACTCACTCGTGCCTCAAGTCCAAAGCCTCCTCCCTCACTCACTCACTCACTCGTCCCTCAAGTCCAAAGCCTCCTTCCTCACTCACTCACTCACTCACTCGTCCCTCAAGTCCAAAGCCTCCTCCCTCACTCACTCACTCACTCACTCACTCGTCCCTCAAGTCCAAAGCCTCCTTCCTCAATCACTCACTCACTCACTCACTCGTCCCTCAAGTCCAAAGCCTCCTCCCTCACTCACTCACTCACTTGTCCCTCAAGTCCAAAGCCTCCTCCCTCCCTCACTCACTCGTCCCTCAAGTCCAGAGCCTCCTCCCTCACTCACTCACTCACTCACTCGTCCCTCAAGTCCAAAGCCTCCTTACTCCCTCACTCACTCACTCACTCGTCCCTCAAGTCCAAAGCCTCCTCACTCACTCACTCACTCACTCGTCCCTCAAGTCCAAAGCTTCCTCACTCACTCACTCACTCACTCACTCGTCCCTCAAGTCCAAAGCCTCCTCCCTCACTCACTCACTCACTCGTCCCTCAAGTCCAAAGCTTCCTCACTCACTCACTCACTCACTCACTCACTCACTCGTCCCTCAAGTCCAAAGCCTCCTAACTCACTCACTCACTCGTACCTCAAGTCCAAAGCCTCCTAACTCACTCACTCGTCCCTCAAGTCCAAAGACTCCTTCCTCACTCACTCACTCACTCACTCACTCGTCCCTCAAGTCCAAAGCCTCCTTCCTCACTCACTCACTCACTCGTCCCTCAAGTCCAAAGCCTCCTTCCTCACTCACTCACTCACTCACTCACTCGTCCCTCAAGTCCAAAGCCTCCTCCCTCCCTCACTCACTCGTCCCTCAAGTCCAAAGCCTCCTCACTCACTCACTCACTCACTCGTCCCTCAAGTCCAAAGCCTCCTCCCTCACTCACTCACTCACTCGTCCCTCAAGTCCAAAGCCTCCTTCCTCACTCACTCACTCACTCGTCCCTCAAGTCCAAAGCCTCCTTGCTCACTCACTCACTCACTCACTCACTCGTCCCTCAAGTCCAAAGCCTCCTCCCTCCCTCCCTCACTCACTCGTCCCTCAAGTCCAAAGTCTCCTAACTCACTCACTCACTCACTCGTCCCTCAAGTCCAAAGCCTCCTCCCTCACTCACTCACTCACTTGTCCCTCAAGTCCAAAGCCTCCTTCCTCCCTCACTCACTCACTCACTCGTCCCTCAAGTCCAAAGCCTCCTCACTCACTCACTCACTCAATCGTCCCTCAAGTCCAAAGCTTCCTCACTCACTCACTCACTCACTCACTCGTCCCTCAAGTCCAAAGCCTCCTCCCTCCCTCACTCACTCACTCACTCGTCCCTCAAGTCCAAAGCCTCCTCCCTCCCTCCCTCACTCACTCGTCCCTCAAGTCCAAAGCCTCCTCACTCACTCACTCACTCACTCACTCGTCCCTCAATTCCAAAGCCTCCTCCCTCCCTCACTCACTCACTCACTCGTCCCTCAAGTCCAAAGCCTCCTCCCTCCCTCACTCACTCACTCACTCGTCCCTCAAGTCCAAAGCCTCCTCCCTCCCTCACTCACTCACTCACTCGTCCCTCAAGTCCAAAGCCTCCTCCCTCCCTCACTCACTCACTCACTCGTCCCTCAAGTCCAAAGCCTCCTCCCTCCCTCACTCACTCACTCACTCGTCCCTCAAGTCCAAAGCCTCCTCACTCACTCACTCACTCACTCACTCGTCCCTCAAATCCAAAGCCTCATCCCTCACTCACTCACTCACTCGTCCCTAAAGTCCAAAGCCTCCTTCCTCACTCACTCACTCACTCACTCGTCCCTCAAGTCCAAAGCCTCCTCCCTCACTCACTCACTCACTCACTCGTCCCTCAAGTCCAAAGCTTCCTCACTCACTCACTCACTCACTCACTCGTCCCTCAAGTCCAAAGCCTCCTCCCTCACTCACTCACTCACTCGTCCCTCAAGTCCAAAGCCTCCTCCATCCCTCCCTCACTCACTCGTCCCTCAAGTCCAAAGCCTCCTCACTCACTCACTCACTCGTCCCTCAAGTCCAAAGCCTCCTCCGTCACTCACTCACTCACTCGTCCCTCAAGTCCAAAGCCTCCTCCCTCCCTCACTCACTCACTCACTCGTCCCTCAAGTCCAAAGCCTCCTCCCTCACTCACTCACTCACTCGTCCCTCAAGTCCAAAGCCTCCTTCCTCCCTCCCTCCCTCCCTCACTCGTCCCTCAAGTCCAAAGCCTCCTCCCTCACTCACTCACTCACTCGTCCCTCAAGTCCAAAGCTTCCTCACTCACTCATTCACTCACTCATCCCTCAAGTCCAAAGCCTCCTCCCTCACTCACTCACTCACTCGTCCCTCAAGACCAAAGCCTCCTCCCTCACTCACTCACTCACTCACTCACTCGTCCCTCAAGTCCAAAGCCTCCTTCCTCACTCACTCACTCACTCACTCACTCACTCACTCGTCCCTCAAGTCCAAAGCCTCCTCCCTCACTCACTCACTCACTCGTCCCTCAAGTCCAAAGCCTCCTCCCTCCCTCCCTCACTCACTCGTCCCTCAAGTCCAAAGCCTCCTCACTCACTCACTCACTCACTCGTCCCTCAAGTCCAAAGCCTCCTCCCTCACTCACTCACTCACTCGTCCCTCAAGTCCAAAGCCTCCTTCCTCAATCACTCACTCACTCACTCACTCGTCCCTCAAGTCCAAAGCCTCCTCCCTCCCTCACTCACTCACTCACTCACTCACTCACTCGTCCCTCAAGTCCAAAGCCTCCTCCCTCACTCACTCACTCACTCGTCCCTCAAGTCCAAAGCCTCCTTCCTCACTCACTCACTCACTCACTCGTCCCTCAAGTCCAAAGCCTCCTCCATCCCTCCCTCACTCACTCGTCCCTCAAGTACAAAGCCTCCTCACTCACTCACTCACTCGTCCCTCAAGTCCAAAGCCTCCTCCGTCACTCACTCACTCACTCGTCCCTCAAGTCCAAAGCCTCCTCCCTCCCTCACTCACTCACTCACTCGTCCCTCAAGTCCAAAGCCTCCTCCCTCACTCACTCACTCACTCGTCCCTCAAGTCCAAAGCCTCCTTCCTCCCTCCCTCCCTCCCTCACTCGTCCCTCAAGTCCAAAGCCTCCTCCCTCCCTCACTCACTCACTCGTCTCTCAAGTCCAAAGCTTCCTCACTCACTCATTCACTCACTCATCCCTCAAGTCCAAAGCCTCCTCCCTCACTCACTCACTCACTCGTCCCTCAAGACCAAAGCCTCCTCCCTCACTCACTCACTCACTCACTCGTCCCTAAAGTCCAAAGCCTCCTCCCTCACTCACTCACTCACTCACTCACTCGTCCCTCAAGTCCAAAGCCTCCTTCCTCACTCACTCACTCACTCACTCACTCACTCACTCGTCCCTCAAGTCCAAAGCCTCCTCCCTCACTCACTCACTCACTCGTCCCTCAAGTCCAAAGCCTCCTCCCTCCCTCCCTCACTCACTCGTCCCTCAAGTCCAAAGCCTCCTCACTCACTCACTCACTCACTCGTCCCTCAAGTCCAAAGCCTCCTCCCTCACTCACTCACTCACTCGTCCCTCAAGTCCAAAGCCTCCTTCCTCACTCACTCACTCACTCACTCGTCCCTCAAGTCCAAAGCCTCCTCCCACCCTCACTCACTCACTCACTCACTCGTCCCTCAAGTCCAAAGCCGCCTCCCTCACTCACTCACTCACTCGTCCCTCAAGTCCAAAGCCTCCTTCCTCACTCACTCACTCACTCACTCGTCCCTCAAGTCCAAAGCCTCCTCCCTCACTCACTCACTCACTCACTCACTCACTCGTCCCTCAAGTCCAAAGCCTCCTTCCTCAATCACTCACTCACTCACTCACTCGTCCCTCAAGTCCAAAGCCTCCTCCCTCACTCACTCACTCACTTGTCCCTCAAGTCCAAAGCCTCCTCCCTCCCTCCCTCACTCACTCGTCCCTCAAGTCCAGAGCCTCCTCCCTCACTCACTCACTCACTCGTCCCTCAAGTCCAAAGCCTCCTTCCTCCCTCACTCACTCACTCACTCACTCGTCCCTCAAGTCCAAAGCCTCCTCACTCACTCACTCACTCACTCGTCCCTCAAGTCCAAAGCTTCCTCACTCACTCACTCACTCACTCACTCACTCGTCCCTCAAGTCCAAAGCCTCCTCCCTCACTCACTCACTCACTCGTCCCTCAAGTCCAAAGCTTCCTCACTCACTCACTCACTCACTCACTCACTCACTCGTCCCTCAAGTCCAAAGCCTCCTCCCTCCCTCCCTCACTCACTCGTCCCTCAAGTCCAAAGCCTCCTCACTCACTCACTCACTCACTCGTCCCTCAAGTCCAAAGCCTCCTCCCTCACTCACTCACTCACTCGTCCCTCAAGTCCAAAGCCTCATTCCTCCCTCCCTCCCTCACTCACTCGTCCCTCAAGTCCAAAGCCTCCTAACTCACTCACTCACTCGTACCTCAATTCCAAAGCCTCCTAACTCACTCACTCGTCCCTCAAGTCCAAAGACTCCTTCCTCACTCACTCACTCACTCACTCACTCGTCCCTCAAGTCCAAAGCCTCCTTCCTCACTCACTCACTCACTCGTCCCTCAAGTCCAAAGCCTCCTTCCTCACTCACTCACTCACTCACTCGTCCCTCAAGTCCAAAGCCTCCTCCCTCCCTCACTCACTCGTCCCTCAAGTCCAAAGCCTCCTCACTCACTCACTCACTCACTCGTCCCTCAAGTCCAAAGCCTCCTCCCTCACTCACTCACTCACTCGTCCCTCAAGTCCAAAGCCTCCTTCCTCACTCACTCACTCACTCGTCCCTCAAGTCCAAAGCCTCCTTGCTCACTCACTCACTCACTCACTCGTCCCTCAAGTCCAAAGCCTCCTCCCTCACTCACTCACTCACTCGTCCCTCAAGTCCAAAGCCTCCTCACTCACTCACTCACTCGTCCCTCAAGTCCAAAGCCTCCTCCCTCACTCACTCACTCACTCGTCCCTCAAGTCCAAAGCCTCCTTCCTCCCTCACTCACTCACTCACTCGTCCCTCAAGTCCAAAGCCTCCTCACTCACTCACTCACTCACTCGTCCCTCAAGTCCAAAGATTCCTCACTCACTCACTCACTCACTCGTCCCTAAAGTCCAAAGCCTCCTTCCTCACTCACTCACTCACTCACTCGTCCCTCAAGTCCAAAGCCTCCTCCCTCACTCACTCACTCACTCACTCGTCCCTCAAGTCCAAAGCTTCCTCACTCACTCACTCACTCACTCACTCACTCGTCCCTCAAGTCCAAAGCCTCCTCCCTCACTCACTCACTCACTCGTCCCTCAAGTCCAAAGCCTCCTCCATCCCTCCCTCACTCACTCGTCCCTCAAGTCCAAAGCCTCCTCACTCACTCACTCACTCGTCCCTCAAGTCCAAAGCCTCCTCCGTCACTCACTCACACACTCGTCCCTCAAGTCCAAAGCCTCCTCCCTCCCTCACTCACTCACTCACTCGTCCCTCAAGTCCAAAGCCTCCTCCCTCACTCACTCACTCACTCGTCCCTCAAGTCCAAAGCCTCCTTCCTCCCTCCCTCCCTCCCTCACTCGTCCCTCAAGTCCAAAGCCTCCTCCCTCACTCACTCACTCACTCGTCCCTCAAGTCCAAAGCTTCCTCACTCACTCATTCACTCACTCATCCCTCAAGTCCAAAGCCTCCTCCCTCACTCACTCACTCACTCGTCCCTCAAGACCAAAGCCTCCTCCCTCACTCACTCACTCACTCACTCGTCCCTCAAGTCCAAAGCCTCCTCACTCACTCACTCACTCACTCACTCACTCACTCGTCCCTCAAGTCCAAAGCCTCCTTCCTCACTCACTCACTCACTCACTCACTCACTCGTCCCTCAAGTCCAAAGCCTCCTCCCTCACTCACTCACTCACTCGTCCCTCAAGTCCAAAGCCTCCTCCCTCCCTCCCTCACTCACTCGTCCCTCAAGTCCAAAGCCTCCTTCCTCACTCACTCACTCACTCACTCGTCCCTCAAGTCCAAAGCCTCCTCCCTCCCTCACTCACTCACTCACTCGTCCCTCAAGTCCAAAGCCTCCTTCCTCACTCACTCACTCACTCACTCGTCCCTCAAGTCCAAAGCCTCCTCCCTCACTCACTCACTCACTCACTCACTCACTCGTCCCTCAAGTCCAAAGCCTCCTTCCTCACTCACTCACTCACTCACTCACTCACTCACTCACTCACTCGTCCCTCAAGTCCAAAGCCTCCTCCCTCACTCACTCACTCACTCGTCCCTCAAGTCCAAAGCCTCCTCCCTCCCTCCCTCACTCACTCGTCCCTCAAGTCCAAAGCCTCCTTCCTCACTCACTCACTCACTCACTCACTCGTCCCTCAATTCCAAAGCCTCCTCCCTCCCTCACTCACTCACTCACTCGTCCCTCAAGTCCAAAGCCTCCTCCCTCCCTCACTCACTCACTCACTCGTCCCTCAAGTCCAAAGCCTCCTCCCTCCCTCACTCACTCACTCACTCGTCCCTCAAGTCCAAAGCCTCCTCCCTCCCTCACTCACTCACTCACTCGTCCCTCAAGTCCAAAGCCTCCTCCCTCCCTCACTCACTCACTCACTCGTCCCTCAAGTCCAAAGCCTCCTCACTCACTCACTCACTCACTCACTCGTCCCTCAAGTCCAAAGCCTCATCCCTCACTCACTCACTCACTCGTCCCTCAAGTCCAAAGCCTCCTCCATCCCTCCCTCACTCACTCGTCCCTCAAGTCCAAAGCCTCCTCACTCACTCACTCACTCGTCCCTCAAGTCCAAAGCCTCCTCCCTCACTCACTCACTCACTCGTCCCTCAAGTCCAAAGCCTCCTCCCTCCCTCACTCACTCACTCACTCGTCCCTCAAGTCCAAAGCCTCCTCCCTCACTCACTCACTCACTCGTCCCTCAAGTCCAAAGCCTCCTTCCTCCCTCCCTCCCTCCCTCACTCGTCCCTCAAGTCCAAAGCCTCCACCCTCACTCACTCACTCACTCGTCCCTCAAGTCCAAAGCTTCCTCACTCACTCATTCACTCACTCATCCCTCAAGTCCAAAGCCTCCTCACTCACTCACTCACTCACTCGTCCCTCAAGTCCAAAGCCTCCTCCCTCACTCACTCACTCACTCACTCGTCCCTCAAGTCCAAAGCCTCCTCCCTCACTCACTCACTCACTCACTCGTCCCTCAAGTCCAAAGCCTCCTCCCTCACTCACTCACTCACTCACTCGTCCCTCAAGTCCAAAGCCTCCTTCCTCACTCACTCACTCACTCACTCACTCACTCACTCACTCACTCGTCCCTCAAGTCCAAAGCCTCCTCCCTCACTCACTCACTCACTCGTCCCTCAAGTCCAAAGCCTCCTCCCTCCCTCCCTCACTCACTCGTCCCTCAAGTCCAAAGCCTCCTCACTCACTCACTCACTCACTCGTCCCTCAAGTCCAAAGCCTCCTCCCTCACTCACTCACTCACTCGTCCCTCAAGTCCAAAGCCTCCTTCCTCACTCACTCACTCACTCACTCGTCCCTCAAGTCCAAAGCCTCCTCCCTCACTCACTCACTCACTCACTCACTCACTCACTCACTCGTGCCTCAAGTCCAAAGCCTCCTCCCTCACTCACTCACTCACTCGTCCCTCAAGTCCAAAGACTCCTTCCTCACTCACTCACTCACTCACTCGTCCCTCAAGTCCAAAGCCTCCTCCCTCACTAACTCACTCACTCACTCACTCGTCCCTCAAGTCCAAAGCCTCCTTCCTCAATCACTCACTCACTCACTCACTCGTCCCTCAAGTCCAAAGCCTCCTCCCTCACTCACTCACTCACTTGTCCCTCAAGTCCAAAGCCTCCTCCCTCCCTCACTCACTCGTCCCTCAAGTCCAGAGCCTCCTCCCTCACTCACTCACTCACTCACTCGTCCCTCAAGTCCAAAGCCTCCTTACTCCCTCACTCACTCACTCACTCGTCCCTCAAGTCCAAAGCCTCCTCACTCACTCACTCACTCACTCGTCCCTCAAGTCCAAAGCTTCCTCACTCACTCACTCACTCACTCACTCGTCCCTCAAGTCCAAAGCCTCCTCCCTCACTCACTCACTCACTCGTCCCTCAAGTCCAAAGCTTCCTCACTCACTCACTCACTCACTCACTCACTCACTCACTCGTCCCTCAAGTCCAAAGCCTCCTAACTCACTCACTCACTCGTACCTCAAGTCCAAAGCCTCCTAACTCACTCACTCGTCCCTCAAGTCCAAAGACTCCTTCCTCACTCACTCACTCACTCACTCACTCGTCCCTCAAGTCCAAAGCCTCCTTCCTCACTCACTCACTCACTCGTCCCTCAAGTCCAAAGCCTCCTTCCTCACTCACTCACTCACTCACTCGTCCCTCAAGTCCAAAGCCTCCTCCCTCCCTCCCTCACTCGTCCCTCAAGTCCAAAGCCTCCTCACTCACTCACTCACTCACTCGTCCCTCAAGTCCAAAGCCTCCTCCCTCACTCACTCACTCACTCGTCCCTCAAGTCCAAAGCCTCCTTCCTCACTCACTCACTCACTCGTCCCTCAAGTCCAAAGCCTCCTTGCTCACTCACTCACTCACTCACTCACTCGTCCCTCAAGTCCAAAGCCTCCTCCCTCCCTCCCTCACTCACTCGTCCCTGAAGTCCAAAGACTCCTCACTCACTCACTCACTCACTCGTCCCTCAAGTCCAAAGCCTCCTCCCTCACTCACTCACTCACTTGTCCCTCAAGTCCAAAGCCTCCTTCCTCCCTCACTCACTCACTCACTCGGCCCTCAAGTCCAAAGCCTCCTCACTCACTCACTCACTCAATCGTCCCTCAAGTCCAAAGCTTCCTCACTCACTCACTCACTCACTCACTCGTCCCTCAAGTCCAAAGCCTCCTCCCTCCCTCACTCACTCACTCACTCGTCCCTCAAGTCCAAAGCCTCCTCCCTCCCTCCCTCACTCACTCGTCCCTCAAGTCCAAAGCCTCCTCACTCACTCACTCACTCACTCACTCGTCCCTCAATTCCAAAGCCTCCTCCCTCCCTCACTCACTCACTCACTCGTCCCTCAAGTCCAAAGCCTCCTCCCTCCCTCACTCACTCACTCACTCGTCCCTCAAGTCCAAAGCCTCCTCCCTCCCTCACTCACTCACTCACTCGTCCCTCAAGTCCAAAGCCTCCTCCCTCCCTCACTCACTCACTCACTCGTCCCTCAAGTCCAAAGCCTCCTCCCTCCCTCACTCACTCACTCACTCGTCCCTCAAGTCCAAAGCCTCCTCACTCACTCACTCACTCACTCACTCACTCGTCCCTCAAATCCAAAGCCTCATCCCTCACTCACTCACTCACTCGTCCCTAAAGTCCAAAGCCTCCTTCCTCACTCACTCACTCACTCACTCGTCCCTCAAGTCCAAAGCCTCCTCCCTCACTCACTCACTCACTCACTCGTCCCTCAAGTCCAAAGCTTCCTCACTCACTCACTCACTCACTCACTCGTCCCTCAAGTCCAAAGCCTCCTCCCTCACTCACTCACTCACTCGTCCCTCAAGTCCAAAGCCTCCTCCATCCCTCCCTCACTCACTCGTCCCTCAAGTCCAAAGCCTCCTCACTCACTCACTCACTCGTCCCTCAAGTCCAAAGCCTCCTCCGTCACTCACTCACTCACTCGTCCCTCAAGTCCAAAGCCTCCTCCCTCCCTCACTCACTCACTCACTCGTCCCTCAAGTCCAAAGCCTCCTCCCTCACTCACTCACTCACTCGTCCCTCAAGTCCAAAGCCTCCTTCCTCCCTCCCTCCCTCCCTCACTCGTCCCTCAAGTCCAAAGCCTCCTCCCTCACTCACTCACTCACTCGTCCCTCAAGTCCAAAGCTTCCTCACTCACTCATTCACTCACTCATCCCTCAAGTCCAAAGCCTCCTCCCTCACTCACTCACTCACTCGTCCCTCAAGACCAAAGCCTCCTCCCTCACTCACTCACTCACTCACTCACTCGTCCCTCAAGTCCAAAGCCTCCTCCCTCACTCACTCACTCACTCACTCACTCGTCCCTCAAGTCCAAAGCCTCCTTCCTCACTCACTCACTCACTCACTCACTCACTCACTCGTCCCTCAAGTCCAAAGCCTCCTCCCTCACTCACTCACTCACTCGTCCCTCAAGTCCAAAGCCTCCTCCCTCCCTCCCTCACTCACTCGTCCCTCAAGTCCAAAGCCTCCTCACTCACTCACTCACTCACTCGTCCCTCAAGTCCAAAGCCTCCTCCCTCACTCACTCACTCACTCGTCCCTCAAGTCCAAAGCCTCCTTCCTCAATCACTCACTCACTCACTCACTCGTCCCTCAAGTCCAAAGCCTCCTCCCTCCCTCACTCACTCACTCACTCACTCACTCACTCGTCCCTCAAGTCCAAAGCCTCCTCCCTCACTCACTCACTCACTCGTCCCTCAAGTCCAAAGCCTCCTTCCTCACTCACTCACTCACTCACTCGTCCCTCAAGTCCAAAGCCTCCTCCATCCCTCCCTCACTCACTCGTCCCTCAAGTCCAAAGCCTCCTCACTCACTCACTCACTCGTCCCTCAAGTCCAAAGCCTCCTCCGTCACTCACTCACTCACTCGTCCCTCAAGTCCAAAGCCTCCTCCCTCCCTCACTCACTCACTCACTCGTCCCTCAAGTCCAAAGCCTCCTCCCTCACTCACTCACTCACTCGTCCCTCAAGTCCAAAGCCTCCTTCCTCCCTCCCTCCCTCCCTCACTCGTCCCTCAAGTCCAAAGCCTCCTCCCTCCCTCACTCACTCACTCGTCTCTCAAGTCCAAAGCTTCCTCACTCACTCATTCACTCACTCATCCCTCAAGTCCAAAGCCTCCTCCCTCACTCACTCACTCACTCGTCCCTCAAGACCAAAGCCTCCTCCCGCACTCACTCACTCACTCACTCGTCCCTAAAGTCCAAAGCCTCCTCCCTCACTCACTCACTCACTCACTCACTCGTCCCTCAAGTCCAAAGCCTCCTTCCTCACTCACTCACTCACTCACTCACTCACTCACTCGTCCCTCAAGTCCAAAGCCTCCTCCCTCACTCACTCACTCACTCGTCCCTCAAGTCCAAAGCCTCCTCCCTCCCTCCCTCACTCACTCGTCCCTCAAGTCCAAAGCCTCCTCACTCACTCACTCACTCACTCGTCCCTCAAGTCCAAAGCCTCCTCCCTCACTCACTCACTCACTCGTCCCTCAAGTCCAAAGCCTCCTTCCTCACTCACTCACTCACTCACTCGTCCCTCAAGTCCAAAGCCTCCTCCCACCCTCACTCACTCACTCACTCACTCGTCCCTCAAGTCCAAAGCCGCCTCCCTCACTCACTCACTCACTCGTCCCTCAAGTCCAAAGCCTCCTTCCTCACTCACTCACTCACTCACTCGTCCCTCAAGTCCAAAGCCTCCTCCCTCACTCACTCACTCACTCACTCACTCACTCGTCCCTCAAGTCCAAAGCCTCCTTCCTCAATCACTCACTCACTCACTCACTCGTCCCTCAAGTCCAAAGCCTCCTCCCTCACTCACTCACTCACTTGTCCCTCAAGTCCAAAGCCTCCTCCCTCCCTCCCTCCCTCACTCGTCCCTCAAGTCCAGAGCCTCCTCCCTCACTCACTCACTCACTCATCCCTCAAGTCCAAAGCCTCCTTCCTCCCTCACTCACTCACTCACTCACTCGTCCCTCAAGTCCAAAGCCTCCTCACTCACTCACTCACTCACTCGTCCCTCAAGTCCAAAGCTTCCTCACTCACTCACTCACTCACTCACTCGTCCCTCAAGTCCAAAGCCTCCTCCCTCACTCACTCACTCACTCGTCCCTCAAGTCCAAAGCTTCCTCACTCACTCACTCACTCACTCACTCACTCACTCACTCGTCCCTCAAGTCCAAAGCCTCCTCCCTCCCTCCCTCACTCACTCGTCCCTCAAGTCCAAAGCCTCCTCACTCACTCACTCACTCACTCGTCCCTCAAGTCCAAAGCCTCCTCACTCACTCACTCACTCACTCGTCCCTCAAGTCCAAAGCCTCATTCCTCCCTCCCTCCCTCACTCACTCGTCCCTCAAGTCCAAAGCCTCCTAACTCACTCACTCACTCGTACCTCAATTCCAAAGCCTCCTAACTCACTCACTCGTCCCTCAAGTCCAAAGACTCCTTCCTCACTCACTCACTCACTCACTCACTCGTCCCTCAAGTCCAAAGCCTCCTTCCTCACTCACTCACTCACTCGTCCCTCAAGTCCAAAGCCTCCTTCCTCACTCACTCACTCACTCGTCCCTCAAGTCCAAAGCCTCCTCCCTCCCTCACTCACTCGTCCCTCAAGTCCAAAGCCTCCTCACTCACTCACTCACTCACTCACTCGTCCCTCAAGTCCAAAGCCTCCTCCCTCACTCACTCACTCACTCGTCCCTCAAGTCCAAAGCCTCCTTCCTCACTCACTCACTCACTCGTCCCTCAAGTCCAAAGCCTCCTTGCTCACTCACTCACTCACTCACTCGTCCCTCAAGTCCAAAGCCTCCTCCCTCACTCACTCACTCACTCGTCCCTCAAGTCCAAAGCCTCCTCACTCACTCACTCACTCGTCCCTCAAGTCCAAAGCCTCCTCCCTCACTCACTCACTCACTCGTCCCTCAAGTCCAAAGCCTCCTTCCTCCCTCACTCACTCACTCACTCGTCCCTCAAGTCCAAAGCCTCCTCACTCACTCACTCACTCACTCGTCCCTCAAGTCCAAAGATTCCTCACTCACTCACTCACTCACTCGTCCCTAAAGTCCAAAGCCTCCTTCCTCACTCACTCACTCACTCACTCGTCCCTCAAGTCCAAAGCCTCCTCCCTCACTCACTCACTCACTCACTCGTCCCTCAAGTCCAAAGCTTCCTCACTCACTCACTCACTCACTCACTCGTCCCTCAAGTCCAAAGCCTCCTCCCTCACTCACTCACTCACTCGTCCCTCAAGTCCAAAGCCTCCTCCATCCCTCCCTCACTCACTCGTCCCTCAAGTCCAAAGCCTCCTCACTCACTCACTCACTCGTCCCTCAAGTCCAAAGCCTCCTCCGTCACTCACTCACTCACTCGTCCCTCAAGTCCAAAGCCTCCTCCCTCCCTCACTCACTCACTCACTCGTCCCTCAAGTCCAAAGCCTCCTCCCTCACTCACTCACTCACTCGTCCCTCAAGTCCAAAGCCTCCTTCCTCCCTCCCTCCCTCCCTCACTCGTCCCTCAAGTCCAAAGCCTCCTCCCTCACTCACTCACTCACTCGTCCCTCAAGTCCAAAGCTTCCTCACTCACTCATTCACTCACTCATCCCTCAAGTCCAAAGCCTCCTCCCTCACTCACTCACTCACTCGTCCCTCAAGACCAAAGCCTCCTCCCTCACTCAATCACTCACTCACTCGTCCCTCAAGTCCAAAGCCTCCTCACTCACTCACTCACTCACTCACTCACTCGTCCCTCAAGTCCAAAGCCTCCTTCCTCACTCACTCACTCACTCACTCACTCACTCACTCACTCGTCCCTCAAGTCCAAAGCCTCCTCCCTCACTCACTCACTCACTCGTCCCTCAAGTCCAAAGCCTCCTCCCTCCCTCCCTCACTCACTCGTCCCTCAAGTCCAAAGCCTCCTTCCTCACTCACTCACTCACTCACTCACTCGTCCCTCAAGTCCAAAGCCTCCTCCCTCCCTCACTCACTCACTCACTCGTCCCTCAAGTCCAAAGCCTCCTCCCTCACTCACTCACTCACTCGTCCCTCAAGTCCAAAGCCTCCTTCCTCACTCACTCACTCACTCACTCGTCCCTCAAGTCCAAAGCCTCCTCCCTCACTCACTCACTCACTCACTCACTCACTCGTCCCTCAAGTCCAAAGCCTCCTTCCTCAATCCCTCACTCACTCACTCACTCGTCCCTCAAGTCCAAAGCCTCCTCCCTCACTCACTCACTCACTTGTCCCTCAAGTCCAAAGCCTCCTCCCTCCCTCCCTCACTCACTCGTCCCTCAAGTCCAGAGCCTCCTCCCTCACTCACTCACTCACTCGTCCCTCAAGTCCAAAGCCTCCTTCCTCCCTCACTCACTCACTCACTCACTCGTCCCTCAAGTCCAAAGCCTCCTCACTCACTCACTCACTCACTCGTCCCTCAAGTCCAAAGCTTCCTCACTCACTCACTCACTCACTCGTCCCTCAAGTCCAAAGCCTCCTCCCTCACTCACTCACTCACTCGTCCCTCAAGTCCAAAGCTTCCTCACTCACTCACTCACTCACTCACTCACTCACTCACTCACTCACTCGTCCCTCAAGTCCAAAGCCTCCTCCCTCCCTCCCTCACTCACTCGTCCCTCAAGTCCAAAGCCTCCTCACTCACTCACTCACTCACTCGTCCCTCAAGTCCAAAGCCTCCTCACTCACTCACTCACTCACTCGTCCCTCAAGTCCAAAGCCTCATTCCTCCCTCCCTCCCTCACTCACTCGTCCCTCAAGTCCAAAGCCTCCTAACTCACTCACTCACTCGTACCTCAAGTCCAAAGCCTCCTAACTCACTCACTCGTCCCTCAAGTCCAAAGACTCCTTCCTCACTCACTCACTCACTCACTCACTCGTCCCTCAAGTCCAAAGCCTCCTTCCTCACTCACTCACTCACTCGTCCCTCAAGTCCAAAGCCTCCTTCCTCACTCACTCACTCACTCACTCGTCCCTCAAGTCCAAAGCCTCCTCCCTCCCTCACTCACTCGTCCCTCAAGTCCAAAGCCTCCTCACTCACTCACTCACTCACTCGTCCCTCAAGTCCAAAGCCTCCTCCCTCACTCACTCACTCACTCGTCCCTCAAGTCCAAAGCCTCCTTCCTCACTCACTCACTCACTCGTCCCTCAAGTCCAAAGCCTCCTTGCTCACTCACTCACTCACTCACTCGTCCCTCAAGTCTAAAGCCTCCTCCCTCCCTCCCTCACTCACTCGTCCCTGACGTCCAAAGACTCCTCACTCACTCACTCACTCACTCGTCCCTCAAGTCCAAAGCCTCCTCCCTCACTCACTCACTCACTCGTCCCTCAAGTCCAAAGCCTCCTTCCTCCCTCACTCACTCACTCACTCGTCCCTCAAGTCCAAAGCCTCCTCACTCACTCACTCACTCACTCGTCCCTCAAGTCCAAAGATTCCTCACTCACTCACTCACTCACTCACTCACTCGTCCCTCAAGTCCAAAGCCTCCTCCCTCCCTCACTCACTCACTCACTCGTCCCTCAAGTCCAAAGCCTCCTCCCTCCCTCCCTCACTCACTCGTCCCTCAAGTCCAAAGCCTCCTCACTCACTCACTCACTCACTCACTCGTCCCTCAATTCCAAAGCCTCCTCCCTCCCTCACTCACTCACTCACTCGTCCCTCAAGTCCAAAGCCTCCTCCCTCCCTCACTCACTCACTCACTCGTCCCTCAAGTCCAAAGCCTCCTCCCTCCCTCACTCCCTCACTCACTCGTCCCTCAAGTCCAAAGCCTCCTCCCTCCCTCACTCACTCACTCACTCGTCCCTCAAGTCCAAAGCCTCCTCCCTCCCTCACTCACTCACTCACTCGTCCCTCAAGTCCAAAGCCTCATCCCTCACTCACTCACTCACTCGTCCCTCAAGTCCAAAGCCTCCTTCCTCACTCACTCACTCACTCACTCGTCGCTCAAGTCCAAAGCTTCCTCACTCACTCACTCACTCACTCGTCCCTCAAGTCCAAAGCCTCCTCCCTCACTCACTCACTCACTCGTCCCTCAAGTCCAAAGCCTCCTCCATCCCTCCCTCACTCACTCGTCCCTCAAGTCCAAAGCCTCCTCAGTCACTCACTCACTCGTCCCTCAAGTCCAAAGCCTCCTCCCTCACTCACTCACTCACTCGTCCCTCAAGTCCAAAGCCTCCTCCCTCACTCACTCACTCACTCGTCCCTCAAGTCCAAAGCCTCCTTCCTCCCTCCCTCCCTCCCTCACTCGTCCCTCAAGTCCAAAGCCTCCTCCCACACTCACTCACTCACTCACTCGTCCCTCAAGTCCAAAGCTTCCTCACTCACTCATTCACTCACTCGTCCCTCAAGTCCAAAGCCTCCTCCCTCCCTCACTCACTCACTCGTCCCTCAGGTCCAAATCCTCCTCCCTCCCTCACTCACTCACTCACTCGTCCCTCAAGTCCAAAGCCTCCTCCCTCACTCGCTCACTCACTCACTCGTCCCTCAAGTCCAAAGCCTCCTTCCTCACTCACTCACTCACTCACTCACTCACTCACTCACTCACTCGTCCCTCAAGTCCAATGCCTCCTCCCTCACTCACTCACTCACTCGTCCCTCAAGTCCAAAGCCTCCTCCCTCCCTCCCTCACTCACTCGTCCCTCAAGTCCAAAGCCTCCTCACTCACTCACTCACTCACTCGTCCCTCAAGTCCAAAGCCTCCTCCCTCACTCACTCACTCACTCGTCCCTCAAGTCCAAAGCCTCCTCCCTCACTCAATCACTCACTCACTCGTCCCTCAAGTCCAAAGCCTCCTCCCTCACTCACTCACTCACTCACTCAATCGTCCCTCAATTCCAAAGCCTCCTCCCTCACTCACTCACTCACTCGTCCCTCAAGTCCAAAGCCTCCTTCCTCACTCACTCACTCACTCGTCCCTCAAGTCCAAAGCCTCCTCCCTCACTCACTCACTCACTCGTCCCTCAAGTCCAAAGCCTCCTAACTCACTCACTCACTCACTCACTCGTCCCTCAAGTCCAAAGCCTCCTCCCTCACTCACTCACTCACTCACTCACTCACTCGTCCCTCAAGTCCAAAGCCTCCTTCCTCAATCCCTCACTCACTCACTCACTCGTCCCTCAAGTCCAAAGCCTCCTCCCTCACTCACTCACTCACTTGTCCCTCAAGTCCAAAGCCTCCTCCCTCCCTCCCTCACTCACTCGTCCCTCAAGTCCAGAGCCTCCTCCCTCACTCACTCACTCACTCGTCCCTCAAGTCCAAAGCCTCCTTCCTCCCTCACTCACTCACTCACTCACTCGTCCCTCAAGTCCAAAGCCTCCTCACTCACTCACTCACTCACTCGTCCCTCAAGTCCAAAGCCTCCTCCCTCACTCACTCACTCACTCGTCCCTCAAGTCCAAAGCCTCCTTCCTCCCTCCCTCCCTCCCTCACTCGTCCCTCAAGTCCAAAGCCTCCTCCCTCACTCACTCACTCACTCGTCCCTCAAGTCCAAAGCTTCCTCACTCACTCATTCACTCACTCATCCCTCAAGTCCAAAGCCTCCTCCCTCACTCACTCACTCACTCGTCCCTCAAGACCAAAGCCTCCTCCCTCACTCACTCACTCACTCACTCGTCCCTCAAGTCCAAAGCCTCCTCACTCACTCACTCACTCACTCACTCACTCGTCCCTCAAGTCCAAAGCCTCCTTCCTCACTCACTCACTCACTCACTCACTCGTCCCTCAAGTCCAAAGCCTCCTCCCTCACTCACTCACTCACTCGTCCCTCAAGTCCAAAGCCTCCTCCCTCCCTCCCTCACTCACTCGTCCCTCAAGTCCAAAGCCTCCTCACTCACTCACTCACTCGTCCCTCAAGTCCAACGCCTCCTCACTCACTCACTCACTCACTCACTCGTCCCTCAAGTCCAAAGCCTCCTCCCTCACTCACTCACTCACTCACTCGTCCCTCAAGTCCAAAGCCTCCTCCCTCACTCAATCACTCACTCACTCGTCCCTCAAGTCCAAAGCCTCCTCCCTCACTCACTCACTCACTCACTCGTCCCTCAAGTCCAAAGCCTCCTCCCTCACTCACTCACTCACTCACTCGTCCCTCAAGTCCAAAGCCTCCTCCCTCACTCACTCACTCACTTGTCCCTCAAGTCCAAAGCCTCCTCCCTCCCTCCCTCACTCACTCGTCCCTCAAGTCCAGAGCCTCCTCCCTCACTCACTCACTCACTCGTCCCTCAAGTCCAAAGCCTCCTTCCTCCCTCACTCACTCACTCACTCACTCGTCCCTCAAGTCCAAAGCCTCCTCACTCACTCACTCACTCACTCGTCCCTCAAGTCCAAAGCTTCCTCACTCACTCACTCACTCACTCGTCCCTCAAGTCCAAAGCCTCCTCCCTCACTCACTCACTCACTCGTCCCTCAAGTCCAAAGCTTCCTCACTCACTCACTCACTCACTCACTCACTCACTCACTCGTCCCTCAAGTCCAAAGCCTCCTCCCTCCCTCCCTCACTCACTCGTCCCTCAAGTCCAAAGCCTCCTCACTCACTCACTCACTCACTCGTCCCTCAAGTCCAAAGCCTCCTCACTCACTCACTCACTCACTCGTCCCTCAAGTCCAAAGCCTCATTCCTCCCTCCCTCCCTCACTCACTCGTCCCTCAAGTCCAAAGCCTCCTAACTCACTCACTCACTCGTACCTCAAGTCCAAAGCCTCCTAACTCACTCACTCGTCCCTCAAGTCCAAAGACTCCTTCCTCACTCACTCACTCACTCACTCACTCGTCCCTCAAGTCCAAAGCCTCCTTCCTCACTCACTCACTCACTCGTCCCTCAAGTCCAAAGCCTCCTTCCTCACTCACTCACTCACTCGTCCCTCAAGTCCAAAGCCTCCTCCCTCCCTCACTCACTCGTCCCTCAAGTCCAAAGCCTCCTCACTCACTCACTCACTCACTCGTCCCTCAAGTCCAAAGCCTCCTCCCTCACTCACTCACTCACTCGTCCCTCAAGTCCAAAGCCTCCTTCCTCACTCACTCACTCACTCGTCCCTCAAGTCCAAAGCCTCCTTGCTCACTCACTCACTCACTCACTCGTCCCTCAAGTCCAAAGCCTCCTCCCTCCCTCCCTCACTCACTCGTCCCTGACGTCCAAAGACTCCTCACTCACTCACTCACTCACTCGTCCCTCAAGTCCAAAGCCTCCTCCCTCACTCACTCACTCACTCGTCCCTCAAGTCCAAAGCCTCCTTCCTCCCTCACTCACTCACTCACTCGTCCCTCAAGTCCAAAGCCTCCTCACTCACTCACTCACTCACTCGTCCCTCAAGTCCAAAGATTCCTCACTCACTCACTCACTCACTCACTCACTCGTCCCTCAAGTCCAAAGCCTCCTCCCTCCCTCACTCACTCACTCACTCGTCCCTCAAGTCCAAAGCCTCCTCCCTCCCTCCCTCACTCACTCGTCCCTCAAGTCCAAAGCCTCCTCACTCACTCACTCACTCACTCACTCGTCCCTCAATTCCAAAGCCTCCTCCCTCCCTCACTCACTCACTCACTCGTCCCTCAAGTCCAAAGCCTCCTCCCTCCCTCACTCACTCACTCACTCGTCCCTCAAGTCCAAAGCCTCCTCCCTCCCTCACTCCCTCACTCACTCGTCCCTCAAGTCCAAAGCCTCCTCCCTCCCTCACTCACTCACTCACTCGTCCCTCAAGTCCAAAGCCTCCTCCCTCCCTCACTCACTCACTCACTCGTCCCTCAAGTCCAAAGCCTCATCCCTCACTCACTCACTCACTCGTCCCTCAAGTCCAAAGCCTCCTCCCTCCCTCACTCACTCACTCACTCGTCCCTCAAGTCCAAAGCTTCCTCACTCACTCACTCACTCACTCGTCCCTCAAGTCCAAAGCCTCCTCCCTCACTCACTCACTCACTCGTCCCTCAAGTCCAAAGCCTCCTCCATCCCTCCCTCACTCACTCGTCCCTCAAGTCCAAAGCCTCCTCAGTCACTCACTCACTCGTCCCTCAAGTCCAAAGCCTCCTCCCTCACTCACTCACTCACTCGTCCCTCAAGTCCAAAGCCTCCTCCCTCCCTCACTCACTCACTCACTCATCCCTCAAGTCCAAAGCCTCCTCCCTCACACACTCACTCACTCGTCCCTCAAGTCCAAAGCCTCCTTCCTCCCTCCCTCCCTCCCTCACTCGTCCCTCAAGTCCAAAGCCTCCTCCCTCACTCACTCACTCACTCACTCGTCCCTCAAGTCCAAAGCTTCCTCACTCACTCATTCACTCACTCGTCCCTCAAGTCCAAAGCCTCCTCCCTCACTCACTCACTCACTCGTCCCTCAGGTCCAAATCCTCCTCCCTCCCTCACTCACTCACTCACTCGTCCCTCAAGTCCAAAGCCTCCTCCCTCACTCACTCACTCACTCACTCGTCCCTCAAGTCCAAAGCCTCCTTCCTCACTCACTCACTCACTCACTCACTCACTCACTCACTCGTCCCTCAAGTCCAATGCCTCCTCCCTCACTCACTCACTCACTCGTCCCTCAAGTCCAAAGCCTCCTCCCTCCCTCCCTCACTCACTCGTCCCTCAAGTCCAAAGCCTCCTCACTCACTCACTCACTCACTCGTCCCTCAAGTCCAAAGCCTCCTCCCTCCCTCCCTCACTCACTCGCCCCTCAAGTCCAAAGCCTCCTCCCTCACTCAATCACTCACTCACTCGTCCCTCAAGTCCAAAGCCTCCTCCCTCACTCACTCACTCACTCACTCAATCGTCCCTCAAGTCCAAAGCCTCCTCCCTCACTCACTCACTCACTCGTCCCTCAAGTCCAAAGCCTCCTTCCTCACTCACTCACTCACTCGTCCCTCAAGTCCAAAGCCTCCTCCCTCACTCACTCACTCACTCGTCCCTCAAGTCCAAAGCCTCCTAACTCACTCACTCACTCACTCACTCGTCCCTCAAGTCCAAAGCCTCCTCCCTCACTCACTCACTCACTCACTCACTCACTCGTCCCTCAAGTCCAAAGCCTCCTTCCTCAATCCCTCACTCACTCACTCACTCGTCCCTCAAGTCCAAAGCCTCCTCCCTCACTCACTCACTCACTTGTCCCTCAAGTCCAAAGTCTCCTCCCTCCCTCCCTCACTCACTCGTCCCTCAAGTCCAGAGCCTCATCCCTCACTCACTCACTCACTCGTCCCTCAAGTCCAAAGCCTCCTTCCTCCCTCACTCACTCACTCACTCACTCGTCCCTCAAGTCCAAAGCCTCCTCACTCACTCACTCACTCACTCGTCCCTCAAGTCCAAAGCTTCCTCACTCACTCACTCACTCACTCGTCCCTCAAGTCCAAAGCCTCCTCCCTCACTCACTCACTCACTCGTCCCTCAAGTCCAAAGCTTCCTCACTCACTCACTCACTCACTCACTCACTCACTCACTCACTCGTCCCTCAAGTCCAAAGCCTCCTCCCTCCCTCCCTCACTCACTCGTCCCTCAAGTCCAAAGCCTCCTCACTCACTCACTCACTCACTCGTCCCTCAAGTCCAAAGCCTCCTCACTCACTCACTCACTCACTCGTCCCTCAAGTCCAAAGCCTCATTCCTCCCTCCCTCCCTCACTCACTCGTCCCTCATGTCCAAAGCCTCCTAACTCACTCACTCACTCGTACCTCAAGTCCAAAGCCTCCTAACTCACTCACTCGTCCCTCAAGTCCAAAGACTCCTTCCTCACTCACTCACTCACTCACTCACTCGTCCCTCAAGTCCAAAGCCTCCTTCCTCACTCACTCACTCACTCGTCCCTCAAGTCCAAAGCCTCCTTCCTCACTCACTCACTCACTCACTCACTCACTCGTCCCTCAAGTCCAAAGCCTCCTCCCTCCCTCACTCACTCGTCCCTCAAGTCCAAAGCCTCCTCACTCACTCACTCACTCACTCGTCCCTCAAGTCCAAAGCCTCCTCCCTCACTCACTCACTCACTCGTCCCTCAAGTCCAAAGCCTCCTTCCTCACTCACTCACTCACTCGTCCCTCAAGTCCAAAGCCTCCTTGCTCACTCACTCACTCACTCACTCGTCCCTCAAGTCCAAAGCCTCCTCCCTCCCTCCCTCACTCACTCGTCCCTGAAGTCCAAAGACTCCTCACTCACTCACTCACTCACTCGTCCCTCAAGTCCAAAGCCTCCTCCCTCACTCACTCACTCACTCGTCCCTCAAGTCCAAAGCCTCCTTCCTCCCTCACTCACTCACTCACTCGTCCCTCAAGTCCAAAGCCTCCTCACTCACTCACTCACTCACTCGTCCCTCAAGTCCAAAGATTCCTCACTCACTCACTCACTCACTCACTCACTCGTCCCTCAAGTCCAAAGCCTCCTCCCTCCCTCACTCACTCACTCACTCGTCCCTCAAGTCCAAAGCCTCCTCCCTCCCTCCCTCACTCACTCGTCCCTCAAGTCCAAAGCCTCCTCACTCACTCACTCACTCACTCACTCGTCCCTCAAGTCCAAAGCCTCCTCCCTCCCTCACTCACTCACTCACTCGTCCCTCAAGTCCAAAGCCTCCTCCCTCCCTCACTCACTCACTCACTCGTCCCTCAAGTCCAAAGCCTCCTCCCTCCCTCACTCCCTCACTCACTCGTCCCTCAAGTCCAAAGCCTCGTCCCTCCCTCACTCACTCACTCACTCGTCCCTCAAGTCCAAAGCCTCCTCCCTCCCTCACTCACTCACTCACTCGTCCCTCAAGTCCAAAGCCTCATCCCTCACTCACTCACTCACTCGTCCCTCAAGTCCAAAGCCTCCTTCCTCACTCACTCACTCACTCACTCGTCTCTCAAGTCCAAAGCTTCCTCACTCACTCACTCACTCACTCGTCCCTCAAGTCCAAAGCCTCCTCCCTCACTCACTCACTCACTCGTCCCTCAAGTCCAAAGCCTCCTCCATCCCTCCCTCACTCACTCGTCCCTCAAGTCCAAAGCCTCCTCAGTCACTCACTCACTCGTCCCTCAAGTCCAAAGCCTCCTCCCTCACTCACTCACTCACTCGTCCCTCAAGTCCAAAGCCTCCTCCCTCCCTCACTCACTCACTCACTCACTCATCCCTCAAGTCCAAAGCCTCCTCCCTCACTCACTCACTCACTCGTCCCTCAAGTCCAAAG
Organism: Coccyzus lansbergi; assembly: GCA_033558105.1. Classification (NCBI taxonomy): domain Eukaryota; kingdom Metazoa; phylum Chordata; class Aves; order Cuculiformes; family Coccyzidae; genus Coccyzus; species Coccyzus lansbergi. The sequence goes on from JAUMJK010001121.1 coordinate 441,648, forward strand.
CCTCCTTCCTCCCTCCCTCCCTCCCTCACTCGTCCCTCAAGTCCAAAGCCTCCTCCCTCACTCACTCACTCACTCACTCGTCCCTCAAGTCCAAAGCTTCCTCACTCACTCATTCACTCACTCGTCCCTCAAGTCCAAAGCCTCCTCCCTCACTCACTCACTCACTCGTCCCTCAGGTCCAAATCCTCCTCCCTCCCTCACTCACTCACTCACTCGTCCCTCAAGTCCAAAGCCTCCTCCCTCACTCACTCACTCACTCACTCGTCCCTCAAGTCCAAAGCCTCCTTCCTCACTCACTCACTCACTCACTCACTCACTCACTCACTCGTCCCTCAAGTCCAATGCCTCCTCCCTCACTCACTCACTCACTCGTCCCTCAAGTCCAAAGCCTCCTCCCTCCCTCCCTCACTCACTCGTCCCTCAAGTCCAAAGCCTCCTCCCTCCCTCACTCACTCACTCGTCCCTCAAGTCCAAAGCCTCCTCCCTCACTCACTCACTCACTCGTCCCTCAAGTCCAAAGCCTCCTCCCTCACTCAATCACTCACTCACTCGTCCCTCAAGTCCAAAGCCTCCTCCCTCACTCACTCACTCACTCACTCAATCGTCCCTCAAGTCCAAAGCCTCCTCCCTCACTCACTCACTCACTCGTCCCTCAAGTCCAAAGCCTCCTTCCTCACTCACTCACTCACTCGTCCCTCAAGTCCAAAGCCTCCTCCCTCACTCACTCACTCACTCGTCCCTCAAGTCCAAAGCCTCCTAACTCACTCACTCGTCCCTCAAGTCCAAAGACTCCTTCCTCACTCACTCACTCACTCACTCACTCGTCCCTCAAGTCCAAAGCCTCCTTCCTCACTCACTCACTCACTCGTCCCTCAAGTCCAAAGCCTCCTTCCTCACTCACTCACTCGTCCCTCAAGTCCAAAGCCTCCTCCCTCCCTCACTCACTCGTCCCTCAAGTCCAAAGCCTCCTCACTCACTCACTCACTCACTCGTCCCTCAAGTCCAAAGCCTCCTCCCTCACTCACTCACTCACTCACTCGTCCCTCAAGTCCAAAGCCTCCTTCCTCACTCACTCACTCACTCGTCCCTCAAGTCCAAAGCCTCCTTGCTCACTCACTCACTCACTCTCTCGTCCCTCAAGTCCAAAGCCTCCTCCCTCCCTCCCTCACTCACTCGTCCCTGAAGTCCAAAGACTCCTCACTCACTCACTCACTCACTCGTCCCTCAAGTCCAAAGCCTCCTCCCTCACTCACTCACTCACTCGTCCCTCAAGTCCAAAGCCTCCTTCCTCCCTCACTCACTCACTCACTCATCCCTCAAGTCCAAAGCCTCCTCACTCACTCACTCACTCACTCGTCCCTCAAATCCAAAGCTTCCTCACTCACTCACTCACTCACTCACTCGTCCCTCAAGTCCAAAGCCTCCTCCCTCCCTCACTCACTCACTCACTCGTCCCTCAAGTCCAAAGCCTCCTCCCTCCCTCCCTCACTCACTCGTCCCTCAAGTCCAAAGCCTCCTCACTCACTCACTCACTCACTCACTCGTCCCTCAATTCCAAAGCCTCCTCCCTCCCTCACTCACTCACTCACTCGTCCCTCAAGTCCAAAGCCTCCTTCCTCCCTCCCTCCCTCACTCACTCGTCCCTCAAGTCCAAAGCCTCCTAACTCACTCACTCAGTCGTACCTCAAGTCCAAAGCCTCCTAACTCACTCACTCGTCCCTCAAGTCCAAAGACTCCTTCCTCACTCACTCACTCACTCACTCACTCGTCCCTCAAGTCCAAAGCCTCCTTCCTCACTCACTCACTCACTCGTCCCTCAAGTCCAAAGCCTCCTTCCTCACTCACTCACTCACTCACTCGTCCCTCAAGTCCAAAGCCTCCTCCCTCCCTCACTCACTCGTCCCTCAAGTCCAAAGCCTCCTCACTCACTCACTCACTCACTCGTCCCTCAAGTCCAAAACCTCCTCCCTTACTCACTCACTCACTCGTCCCTCAAGTCCAAAGCCTCCTTCCTCACTCACTCACTCACTCACTCGTCCCTCAAGTCCAAAGCCTCCTCCCTCACTCACTCACTCACTCGTCCCTCAAGTCCAAAGCTTCCTCACTCACTCACTCACTCACTCGTCCCTCAAGTCCAAAGCCTCCTCCCTCACTCACTCACTCACTCGTCCCTCAAGTCCAAAGCCTCCTCACTCACTCACTCACTCACTCGTCCCTCAAGTCCAAAGCCTCCTCCCTCACTCACTCACTCACTCGTCCCTCAAGTCCAAAGCCTCCTTCCTCACTCACTCACTCACTCGTCCCTCAAGTCCAAAGCCTCCTTGCTCACTCACTCACTCACTCTCTCGTCCCTCAAGTCCAAAGCCTCCTCCCTCACTCACTCACTCACTCGTCCCTCAAGTCCAAAGCCTCCTCCCTCCCTCAGTCACTCACTCGTCCCTCAAGTCCAAAGCCTCCTCCCTCCCTCACTCACTCACTCACTCGTCCCTCTAGTCCAAAGCCTCCTCCCTCCCTCACTCACTCACTCACTCGTCCCTCAAGTCCAAAGCCTCCTCCCTCCCTCCCTCACTCACTCACTCGTCCCTCAAGTCCAAAGCCTCCTCCCTCCCTCACTCACTCACTCACTCATCCCTCAAGTCCAAAGCCTCCTCCCTCACTCCCTCACTCACTCGTCCCTCAAGTCCAAAGCCTCCTCCCTCCCTCCCTCCCTCACTCACTCGTCCCTCAAGTCCAAAGCCTCCTCACTCACTCACTCACTCACTCGTCCCTCAAGTCTAAAGCCTCCTCCCTCACTCACTCACTCGTCCCTCAAGTCCAAAGCCTCCTCCCTCCCTCACTCACTCGTCCCTCAAGTCCAAAGCCTCCTCACTCACTCACTCACTCACTCGTCCCTCAAGTCCAAAGCCTCCTCCCTCACTCACTCACTCACTCGTCCCTCAAGTCCAAAGCCTCCTCCCTCACTCACTCACTCACTCACTCGTCCCTCAAGTCCAAAGCCTCCTCCCTCCCTCCCTCACTCACTCGTCCCTCAAGTCCAAAGCGTCCTCACTAACTCACTCACTCACTCGTCCCTCAAGTCCAAAGCCTCCTTCCTCACTCACTCACTCACTCACTCACTCACTCGTCCCTCAAGTCCAAAGCCTCCTCCCTCACTCACTCACTCACTCGTCCCTCAAGTCCAAAGCCTCCTCCCTCCCTCCCTCCCTCACTCACTCGTCCCTCAAGTCCAAAGCGTCCTCACTAACTCACTCACTCACTCGTCCCTCAAGTCCAAAGCCTCCTTCCTCACTCACTCACTCACTCACTCGTCCCTCAAGTCCAAAGCCTCCTCCCTCACTCACTCACTCACTCGTCCCTCAAGTCCAAAGCCTCCTCCCTCCCTCCCTCACTCACTCGTCCCTCAAGTCCAGAGCCTCCTCCCTCACTCACTCACTCACTCACTCACTCGTCCCTCAAGTCCAAAGACTCCTTCCTCACTCACTCACTCACTCACTCACTCGTCCCTCAAGTCCAAAGCCTCCTTCCTCACTCACTCACTCACTCGTCCCTCAAGTCCAAAGCCTCCTTCCTCACTCACTCACTCACTCACTCACTCGTCCCTCAAGTCCAAAGCCTCCTCCCTCCCTCACTCACTCGTCCCTCAAGTCCAAAGCCTCCTCACTCACTCACTCACTCACTCGTCCCTCAAGTCCAAAGCCTCCTCCCTCACTCACTCACTCACTCGTCCCTCAAGTCCAAAGCCTCCTTCCTCACTCACTCACTCACTCGTCCCTCAAGTCCAAAGCCTCCTTGCTCACTCACTCACTCACTCACTCGTCCCTCAAGTCCAAAGCCTCCTCCCTCCCTCCCTCACTCACTCGTCCCTGAAGTCCAAAGACTCCTCACTCACTCACTCACTCACTCGTCCCTCAAGTCCAAAGCCTCCTCCCTCACTCACTCACTCACTCGTCCCTCAAGTCCAAAGCCTCCTTCCTCCCTCACTCACTCACTCACTCGTCCCTCAAGTCCAAAGCCTCCTCACTCACTCACTCACTCACTCGTCCCTCAAGTCCAAAGATTCCTCACTCACTCACTCACTCACTCACTCACTCGTCCCTCAAGTCCAAAGCCTCCTCCCTCCCTCACTCACTCACTCACTCGTCCCTCAAGTCCAAAGCCTCCTCCCTCCCTCCCTCACTCACTCGTCCCTCAAGTCCAAAGCCTCCTCACTCACTCACTCACTCACTCACTCGTCCCTCAATTCCAAAGCCTCCTCCCTCCCTCACTCACTCACTCACTCGTCCCTCAAGTCCAAAGCCTCCTCCCTCCCTCACTCACTCACTCACTCGTCCCTCAAGTCCAAAGCCTCCTCCCTCCCTCACTCCCTCACTCACTCGTCCCTCAAGTCCAAAGCCTCCTCCCTCCCTCACTCACTCACTCACTCGTCCCTCAAGTCCAAAGCCTCCTCCCTCCCTCACTCACTCACTCACTCGTCCCTCAAGTCCAAAGCCTCATCCCTCACTCACTCACTCACTCGTCCCTCAAGTCCAAAGCCTCCTTCCTCACTCACTCACTCACTCACTCGTCTCTCAAGTCCAAAGCTTCCTCACTCACTCACTCACTCACTCGTCCCTCAAGTCCAAAGCCTCCTCCCTCACTCACTCACTCACTCGTCCCTCAAGTCCAAAGCCTCCTCCATCCCTCCCTCACTCACTCGTCCCTCAAGTCCAAAGCCTCCTCAGTCACTCACTCACTCGTCCCTCAAGTCCAAAGCCTCCTCCCTCACTCACTCACTCACTCGTCCCTCAAGTCCAAAGCCTCCTCCCTCCCTCCCTCACTCACTCACTCATCCCTCAAGTCCAAAGCCTCCTCCCTCACTCACTCACTCACTCGTCCCTCAAGTCCAAAGCCTCCTTCCTCCCTCCCTCCCTCCCTCACTCGTCCCTCAAGTCCAAAGCCTCCTCCCTCACTCACTCACTCACTCACTCGTCCCTCAAGTCCAAAGCTTCCTCACTCACTCATTCACTCACTCGTCCCTCAAGTCCAAAGCCTCCTCCCTCACTCACTCACTCACTCGTCCCTCAGGTCCAAATCCTCCTCCCTCCCTCACTCACTCACTCACTCGTCCCTCAAGTCCAAAGCCTCCTCCCTCACTCACTCACTCACTCACTCGTCCCTCAAGTCCAAAGCCTCCTTCCTCACTCACTCACTCACTCACTCACTCACTCACTCACTCACTCGTCCCTCAAGTCCAATGCCTCCTCCCTCACTCACTCACTCACTCGTCCCTCAAGTCCAAAGCCTCCTCCCTCACTCACTCACTCACTCACTCAATCGTCCCTCAAGTCCAAAGCCTCCTCCCTCACTCACTCACTCACTCGTCCCTCAAGTCCAAAGCCTCCTTCCTCACTCACTCACTCACTCGTCCCTCAAGTCCAAAGCCTCCTCCCTCACTCACTCACTCACTCGTCCCTCAAGTCCAAAGCCTCCTAACTCACTCACTCGTCCCTCAAGTCCAAAGACTCCTTCCTCACTCACTCACTCACTCACTCACTCGTCCCTCAAGTCCAAAGCCTCCTTCCTCACTCACTCACTCACTCGTCCCTCAAGTCCAAAGCCTCCTTCCTCACTCACTCACTCGTCCCTCAAGTCCAAAGCCTCCTCCCTCCCTCACTCACTCGTCCCTCAAGTCCAAAGCCTCCTCACTCACTCACTCACTCACTCGTCCCTCAAGTCCAAAGCCTCCTCCCTCACTCACTCACTCACTCACTCGTCCCTCAAGTCCAAAGCCTCCTTCCTCACTCACTCACTCACTCGTCCCTCAAGTCCAAAGCCTCCTTGCTCACTCACTCACTCACTCTCTCGTCCCTCAAGTCCAAAGCCTCCTCCCTCCCTCCCTCACTCACTCGTCCCTGAAGTCCAAAGACTCCTCACTCACTCACTCACTCACTCGTCCCTCAAGTCCAAAGCCTCCTCCCTCACTCACTCACTCACTCGTCCCTCAAGTCCAAAGCCTCCTTCCTCCCTCACTCACTCACTCACTCATCCCTCAAGTCCAAAGCCTCCTCACTCACTCACTCACTCACTCGTCCCTCAAATCCAAAGCTTCCTCACTCACTCACTCACTCACTCACTCGTCCCTCAAGTCCAAAGCCTCCTCCCTCCCTCACTCACTCACTCACTCGTCCCTCAAGTCCAAAGCCTCCTCCCTCCCTCACTCACTCACTCGTCCCTCAAGTCCAAAGCCTCCTCACTCACTCACTCACTCACTCACTCGTCCCTCAATTCCAAAGCCTCCTCCCTCCCTCACTCACTCACTCACTCGTCCCTCAAGTCCAAAGCCTCCTTCCTCCCTCCCTCCCTCACTCACTCGTCCCTCAAGTCCAAAGCCTCCTAACTCACTCACTCAGTCGTACCTCAAGTCCAAAGCCTCCTAACTCACTCACTCGTCCCTCAAGTCCAAAGACTCCTTCCTCACTCACTCACTCACTCACTCACTCGTCCCTCAAGTCCAAAGCCTCCTTCCTCACTCACTCACTCACTCGTCCCTCAAGTCCAAAGCCTCCTTCCTCACTCACTCACTCACTCACTCGTCCCTCAAGTCCAAAGCCTCCTCCCTCCCTCACTCACTCGTCCCTCAAGTCCAAAGCCTCCTCACTCACTCACTCACTCACTCGTCCCTCAAGTCCAAAGCCTCCTCCCTCACTCACTCACTCACTCGTCCCTCAAGTCCAAAGCCTCCTTCCTCACTCACTCACTCACTCACTCGTCCCTCAAGTCCAAAGCCTCCTCCCTCACTCACTCACTCACTCGTCCCTCAAGTCCAAAGCTTCCTCACTCACTCACTCACTCACTCGTCCCTCAAGTCCAAAGCCTCCTCCCTCACTCACTCACTCACTCGTCCCTCAAGTCCAAAGCCTCCTCACTCACTCACTCACTCACTCGTCCCTCAAGTCCAAAGCCTCCTCCCTCACTCACTCACTCACTCGTCCCTCAAGTCCAAAGCCTCCTTCCTCACTCACTCACTCACTCGTCCCTCAAGTCCAAAGCCTCCTTGCTCACTCACTCACTCACTCTCTCGTCCCTCAAGTCCAAAGCCTCCTCCCTCACTCACTCACTCACTCGTCCCTCAAGTCCAAAGCCTCCTCCCTCCCTCACTCACTCACTCGTCCCTCAAGTCCAAAGCCTCCTCCCTCCCTCACTCACTCACTCACTCGTCCCTCAAGTCTAAAGCCTCCTCCCTCACTCACTCACTCGTCCCTCAAGTCCAAAGCCTCCTCCCTCCCTCACTCACTCGTCCCTCAAGTCCAAAGCCTCCTCACTCACTCACTCACTCACTCGTCCCTCAAGTCCAAAGCCTCCTCCCTCACTCACTCACTCACTCGTCCCTCAAGTCCAAAGCCTCCTCCCTCACTCACTCACTCACTCACTCGTCCCTCAAGTCCAAAGCCTCCTCCCTCCCTCCCTCACTCACTCGTCCCTCAAGTCCAAAGCGTCCTCACTAACTCACTCACTCACTCGTCCCTCAAGTCCAAAGCCTCCTTCCTCACTCACTCACTCACTCACTCACTCACTCGTCCCTCAAGTCCAAAGCCTCCTCCCTCACTCACTCACTCACTCGTCCCTCAAGTCCAAAGCCTCCTCCCTCCCTCCCTCCCTCACTCACTCCTCCCTCAAGTCCAAAGCGTCCTCACTAACTCACTCACTCACTCGTCCCTCAAGTCCAAAGCCTCCTTCCTCACTCACTCACTCACTCACTCGTCCCTCAAGTCCAAAGCCTCCTCCCTCACTCACTCACTCACTCGTCCCTCAAGTCCAAAGCCTCCTCCCTCCCTCCCTCACTCACTCGTCCCTCAAGTCCAGAGCCTCCTCCCTCACTCACTCACTCACTCGTCCCTCAAGTCCAAAGCCTCCTTCCTCCCTCCCTCCCTCACTCACTCGTCCCTCAAGTCCAAAGCCTCCTCCCTCACTCACTCACTCACTCGTCCCTCAAGTCCAAAGCCTCCTTCCTCACTCACTCACTCACTCACTCGTCCCTCAAGTCCAAAGCCTCCTCCCTCACTCACTCACTCACTCGTCCCTCAAGTCCAAAGCTTCCTCACTCACTCACTCACTCACTCACTCACTCACTCACTCACTCACTGACTCACTCACTCGTCCCTCAAGTCCAAAGCCTCCTCCCTCACTCACTCACTCACTCGTCCCTCAAGTCCAAAGCCTCCTTCCTCACTCACTCACTCACTCACTCACTCGTCCCTCAAGTCCAAAGCCTCCTCCCTCACTCACTCACTCACAAGTCCCTCAAGTCCAAAGCCTCCTCCCTCCCTCACTCACTCACTCACTCATCCCTCAAGTCCAAAGCCTCCTCCCTCACTCACTCACTCACTCGTCCCTCAAGTCCAAAGCCTCCTTCCTCCCTCCCTCCCTCCCTCACTCGTCCCTCAAGTCCAAAGCCTCCTCCCTCACTCACTCACTCACTCACTCGTCCCTCAAGTCCAAAGCTTCCTCACTCACTCATTCACTCACTCGTCCCTCAAGTCCAAAGCCTCCTCCCTCACTCACTCACTCACTCGTCCCTCAGGTCCAAATCCTCCTCCCTCCCTCACTCACTCACTCACTCGTCCCTCAAGTCCAAAGCCTCCTCCCTCACTCACTCACTCACTCACTCGTCCCTCAAGTCCAAAGCCTCCTTCCTCACTCACTCACTCACTCACTCACTCACTCACTCACTCGTCCCTCAAGTCCAATGCCTCCTCCCTCACTCACTCACTCACTCGTCCCTCAAGTCCAAAGCCTCCTCCCTCCCTCCCTCACTCACTCGTCCCTCAAGTCCAAAGCCTCCTCCCTCCCTCACTCACTCACTCGTCCCTCAAGTCCAAAGCCTCCTCCCTCACTCACTCACTCACTCGTCCCTCAAGTCCAAAGCCTCCTCCCTCACTCACTCACTCACTCACTCAATCGTCCCTCAAGTCCAAAGCCTCCTCCCTCACTCACTCACTCACTCGTCCCTCAAGTCCAAAGCCTCCTTCCTCAGTCACTCACTCACTCGTCCCTCAAGTCCAAAGCCTCCTCCCTCACTCACTCACTCACTCGTCCCTCAAGTCCAAAGCCTCCTAACTCACTCACTCGTCCCTCAAGTCCAAAGACTCCTTCCTCACTCACTCACTCACTCACTCACTCGTCCCTCAAGTCCAAAGCCTCCTTCCTCACTCACTCACTCACTCGTCCCTCAAGTCCAAAGCCTCCTTCCTCACTCACTCACTCGTCCCTCAAGTCCAAAGCCTCCTCCCTCCCTCACTCACTCGTCCCTCAAGTCCAAAGCCTCCTCACTCACTCACTCACTCACTCGTCCCTCAAGTCCAAAGCCTCCTCCCTCACTCACTCACTCACTCACTCGTCCCTCAAGTCCAAAGCCTCCTTCCTCACTCACTCACTCACTCGTCCCTCAAGTCCAAAGCCTCCTTGCTCACTCACTCACTCACTCTCTCGTCCCTCAAGTCCAAAGCCTCCTCCCTCCCTCCCTCACTCACTCGTCCCTGAAGTCCAAAGACTCCTCACTCACTCACTCACTCACTCGTCCCTCAAGTCCAAAGCCTCCTCCCTCACTCACTCACTCACTCGTCCCTCAAGTCCAAAGCCTCCTTCCTCCCTCACTCACTCACTCACTCATCCCTCAAGTCCAAAGCCTCCTCACTCACTCACTCACTCACTCGTCCCTCAAATCCAAAGCTTCCTCACTCACTCACTCACTCACTCGTCCCTCAAGTCCAAAGCCTCCTCCCTCCCTCACTCACTCACTCACTCGTCCCTCAAGTCCAAAGCCTCCTCCCTCCCTCCCTCACTCACTCGTCCCTCAAGTCCAAAGCCTCCTCACTCACTCACTCACTCGTCCCTCAATTCCAAAGCCTCCTCCCTCCCTCACTCACTCACTCACTCGTCCCTCAAGTCCAAAGCCTCCTTCCTCCCTCCCTCCCTCACTCACTCGTCCCTCAAGTCCAAAGCCTCCTAACTCACTCACTCAGTCGTACCTCAAGTCCAAAGCCTCCTAACTCACTCACTCGTCCCTCAAGTCCAAAGACTCCTTCCTCACTCACTCACTCACTCACTCACTCGTCCCTCAAGTCCAAAGCCTCCTTCCTCACTCACTCACTCACTCGTCCCTCAAGTCCAAAGCCTCCTTCCTCACTCACTCACTCACTCACTCGTCCCTCAAGTCCAAAGCCTCCTCCCTCCCTCACTCACTCGTCCCTCAAGTCCAAAGCCTCCTCACTCACTCACTCACTCACTCGTCCCTCAAGTCCAAAGCCTCCTCCCTCAGTCACTCACTCACTCGTCCCTCAAGTCCAAAGCCTCCTTCCTCACTCACTCACTCACTCACTCGTCCCTCAAGTCCAAAGCCTCCTCCCTCACTCACTCACTCACTCGTCCCTCAAGTCCAAAGCTTCCTCCCTCACTCACTCACTCACTCGTCCCTCAAGTCCAAAGCCTCCTCCCTCACTCACTCACTCACTCGTCCCTCAAGTCCAAAGCCTCCTCACTCACTCACTCACTCACTCGTCCCTCAAGTCCAAAGCCTCCTCCCTCACTCACTCACTCACTCGTCCCTCAAGTCCAAAGCCTCCTTCCTCACTCACTCACTCACTCGTCCCTCAAGTCCAAAGCCTCCTTGCTCACTCACTCACTCACTCTCTCGTCCCTCAAGTCCAAAGCCTCCTCCCTCACTCACTCACTCACTCGTCCCTCAAGTCCAAAGCCTCCTCCCTCCCTCAGTCACTCACTCGTCCCTCAAGTCCAAAGCCTCCTCCCTCCCTCACTCACTCACTCACTCGTCCCTCTAGTCCAAAGCCTCCTCCCTCCCTCACTCACTCACTCACTCGTCCCTCAAGTCCAAAGCCTCCTCCCTCCCTCCCTCACTCACTCACTCGTCCCTCAAGTCCAAAGCCTCCTCCCTCCCTCACTCACTCACTCACTCATCCCTCAAGTCCAAAGCCTCCTCCCTCACTCCCTCACTCACTCGTCCCTCAAGTCCAAAGCCTCCTCCCTCCCTCCCTCCCTCACTCACTCGTCCCTCAAGTCCAAAGACTCCTCACTCACTCACTCACTCACTCGTCCCTCAAGTCTAAAGCCTCCTCCCTCACTCACTCACTCGTCCCTCAAGTCCAAAGCCTCCTCCCTCCCTCACTCACTCGTCCCTCAAGTCCAAAGCCTCCTCACTCACTCACTCACTCACTCGTCCCTCAAGTCCAAAGCCTCCTCCCTCACTCACTCACTCACTCGTCCCTCAAGTCCAAAGCCTCCTCCCTCACTCACTCACTCACTCACTCGTCCCTCAAGTCCAAAGCCTCCTCCCTCCCTCCCTCACTCACTCGTCCCTCAAGTCCAAAGCGTCCTCACTAACTCACTCACTCACTCGTCCCTCAAGTCCAAAGCCTCCTTCCTCACTCACTCACTCACTCACTCACTCACTCGTCCCTCAAGTCCAAAGCCTCCTCCCTCACTCACTCACTCACTCGTCCCTCAAGTCCAAAGCCTCCTCCCTCCCTCCCTCCCTCACTCACTCGTCCCTCAAGTCCAAAGCCTCCTAACTCACTCACTCAGTCGTACCTCAAGTCCAAAGCCTCCTAACTCACTCACTCGTCCCTCAAGTCCAAAGACTCCTTCCTCACTCACTCACTCACTCACTCACTCGTCCCTCAAGTCCAAAGCCTCCTTCCTCACTCACTCACTCACTCGTCCCTCAAGTCCAAAGCCTCCTTCCTCACTCACTCACTCACTCACTCGTCCCTCAAGTCCAAAGCCTCCTCCCTCCCTCACTCACTCGTCCCTCAAGTCCAAAGCCTCCTCACTCACTCACTCACTCACTCGTCCCTCAAGTCCAAAGCCTCCTCCCTCACTCACTCACTCACTCGTCCCTCAAGTCCAAAGCCTCCTTCCTCACTCACTCACTCACTCACTCGTCCCTCAAGTCCAAAGCCTCCTCCCTCACTCACTCACTCACTCGTCCCTCAAGTCCAAAGCTTCCTCACTCACTCACTCACTCACTCGTCCCTCAAGTCCAAAGCCTCCTCCCTCACTCACTCACTCACTCGTCCCTCAAGTCCAAAGCCTCCTCACTCACTCACTCACTCACTCGTCCCTCAAGTCCAAAGCCTCCTCCCTCACTCACTCACTCTCTCGTCCCTCAAGTCCAAAGCCTCCTCCCTCACTCACTCACTCACTCGTCCCTCAAGTCCAAAGCCTCCTCCCTCCCTCAGTCACTCACTCGTCCCTCAAGTCCAAAGCCTCCTCCCTCCCTCACTCACTCACTCACTCGTCCCTCTAGTCCAAAGCCTCCTCCCTCCCTCACTCACTCACTCACTCGTCCCTCAAGTCCAAAGCCTCCTCCCTCCCTCCCTCACTCACTCACTCGTCCCTCAAGTCCAAAGCCTCCTCCCTCCCTCACTCACTCACTCACTCATCCCTCAAGTCCAAAGCCTCCTCCCTCACTCCCTCACTCACTCGTCCCTCAAGTCCAAAGCCTCCTCCCTCCCTCCCTCCCTCACTCACTCGTCCCTCAAGTCCAAAGCCTCCTCACTCACTCACTCACTCACTCGTCCCTCAAGTCTAAAGCCTCCTCCCTCACTCACTCACTCGTCCCTCAAGTCCAAAGCCTCCTCCCTCCCTCACTCACTCGTCCCTCAAGTCCAAAGCCTCCTCACTCACTCACTCACTCACTCACTCGTCCCTCAAGTCCAAAGCCTCCTCCCTCACTCACTCACTCACTCGTCCCTCAAGTCCAAAGCCTCCTCCCTCACTCACTCACTCACTCACTCGTCCCTCAAGTCCAAAGCCTCCTCCCTCCCTCCCTCACTCACTCGTCCCTCAAGTCCAAAGCGTCCTCACTAACTCACTCACTCACTCGTCCCTCAAGTCCAAAGCCTCCTTCCTCACTCACTCACTCACTCACTCACTCACTCGTCCCTCAAGTCCAAAGCCTCCTCCCTCACTCACTCACTCACTCGTCCCTCAAGTCCAAAGCCTCCTCCCTCCCTCACTCACTCACTCACTCATCCCTCAAGTCCAAAGCCTCCTCCCTCACTCACTCACTCACTCGTCCCTCAAGTCCAAAGCCTCCTTCCTCCCTCCCTCCCTCCCTCACTCGTCCCTCAAGTCCAAAGCCTCCTCCCTCACTCACTCACTCACTCACTCGTCCCTCAAGTCCAAAGCTTCCTCACTCACTCATTCACTCACTCGTCCCTCAAGTCCAAAGCCTCCTCCCTCACTCACTCACTCACTCGTCCCTCAGGTCCAAATCCTCCTCCCTCCCTCACTCACTCACTCACTCGTCCCTCAAGTCCAAAGCCTCCTCCCTCACTCACTCACTCACTCACTCGTCCCTCAAGTCCAAAGCCTCCTTCCTCACTCACTCACTCACTCACTCACTCACTCACTCACTCACTCGTCCCTCAAGTCCAATGCCTCCTCCCTCACTCACTCACTCACTCGTCCCTCAAGTCCAAAGCCTCCTCCCTCCCTCCCTCACTCACTCGTCCCTCAAGTCCAAAGCCTCCTCCCTCCCTCACTCACTCACTCGTCCCTCAAGTCCAAAGCCTCCTCCCTCACTCACTCACTCACTCGTCCCTCAAGTCCAAAGCCTCCTCCCTCACTCAATCACTCACTCACTCGTCCCTCAAGTCCAAAGCCTCCTCCCTCACTCACTCACTCACTCACTCAATCGTCCCTCAAGTCCAAAGCCTCCTCCCTCACTCACTCACTCACTCGTCCCTCAAGTCCAAAGCCTCCTTCCTCACTCACTCACTCACTCGTCCCTCAAGTCCAAAGCCTCCTCCCTCACTCACTCACTCACTCGTCCCTCAAGTCCAAAGCCTCCTAACTCACTCACTCGTCCCTCAAGTCCAAAGACTCCTTCCTCACTCACTCACTCACTCACTCACTCGTCCCTCAAGTCCAAAGCCTCCTTCCTCACTCACTCACTCACTCGTCCCTCAAGTCCAAAGCCTCCTTCCTCACTCACTCACTCGTCCCTCAAGTCCAAAGCCTCCTCCCTCCCTCACTCACTCGTCCCTCAAGTCCAAAGCCTCCTCACTCACTCACTCACTCACTCGTCCCTCAAGTCCAAAGCCTCCTCCCTCACTCACTCACTCACTCACTCGTCCCTCAAGTCCAAAGCCTCCTTCCTCACTCACTCACTCACTCGTCCCTCAAGTCCAAAGCCTCCTTGCTCACTCACTCACTCACTCTCTCGTCCCTCAAGTCCAAAGCCTCCTCCCTCCCTCCCTCACTCACTCGTCCCTGAAGTCCAAAGACTCCTCACTCACTCACTCACTCACTCGTCCCTCAAGTCCAAAGCCTCCTCCCTCACTCACTCACTCACTCGTCCCTCAAGTCCAAAGCCTCCTTCCTCCCTCACTCACTCACTCATCCCTCAAGTCCAAAGCCTCCTCACTCACTCACTCACTCACTCGTCCCTCAAATCCAAAGCTTCCTCACTCACTCACTCACTCACTCACTCGTCCCTCAAGTCCAAAGCCTCCTCCCTCCCTCACTCACTCACTCACTCGTCCCTCAAGTCCAAAGCCTCCTCCCTCCCTCCCTCACTCACTCGTCCCTCAAGTCCAAAGCCTCCTCACTCACTCACTCACTCACTCACTCGTCCCTCAATTCCAAAGCCTCCTCCCTCCCTCACTCACTCACTCACTCGTCCCTCAAGTCCAAAGCCTCCTTCCTCCCTCCCTCCCTCACTCACTCGTCCCTCAAGTCCAAAGCCTCCTAACTCACTCACTCAGTCGTACCTCAAGTCCAAAGCCTCCTAACTCACTCACTCGTCCCTCAAGTCCAAAGACTCCTTCCTCACTCACTCACTCACTCACTCACTCGTCCCTCAAGTCCAAAGCCTCCTTCCTCACTCACTCACTCACTCGTCCCTCAAGTCCAAAGCCTCCTTCCTCACTCACTCACTCACTCACTCGTCCCTCAAGTCCAAAGCCTCCTCCCTCCCTCACTCACTCGTCCCTCAAGTCCAAAGCCTCCTCACTCACTCACTCACTCACTCGTCCCTCAAGTCCAAAGCCTCCTCCCTCACTCACTCACTCACTCGTCCCTCAAGTCCAAAGCCTCCTTCCTCACTCACTCACTCACTCACTCGTCCCTCAAGTCCAAAGCCTCCTCCCTCACTCACTCACTCACTCGTCCCTCAAGTCCAAAGCTTCCTCCCTCACTCACTCACTCACTCGTCCCTCAAGTCCAAAGCCTCCTCCCTCACTCACTCACTCACTCGTCCCTCAAGTCCAAAGCCTCCTCACTCACTCACTCACTCACTCGTCCCTCAAGTCCAAAGCCTCCTCCCTCACTCACTCACTCACTCGTCCCTCAAGTCCAAAGCCTCCTTCCTCACTCACTCACTCACTCGTCCCTCAAGTCCAAAGCCTCCTTGCTCACTCACTCACTCACTCTCTCGTCCCTCAAGTCCAAAGCCTCCTCCCTCACTCACTCACTCACTCGTCCCTCAAGTCCAAAGCCTCCTCCCTCCCTCAGTCACTCACTCGTCCCTCAAGTCCAAAGCCTCCTCCCTCCCTCACTCACTCACTCACTCGTCCCTCTAGTCCAAAGCCTCCTCCCTCCCTCACTCACTCACTCACTCGTCCCTCAAGTCCAAAGCCTCCTCCCTCCCTCCCTCACTCACTCACTCGTCCCTCAAGTCCAAAGCCTCCTCCCTCCCTCACTCACTCACTCACTCATCCCTCAAGTCCAAAGCCTCCTCCCTCCCTCCCTCCCTCACTCACTCGTCCCTCAAGTCCAAAGCCTCCTCCCTCCCTCCCTCCCTCACTCACTCGTCCCTCAAGTCCAAAGCCTCCTCACTCACTCACTCACTCACTCGTCCCTCAAGTCTAAAGCCTCCTCCCTCACTCACTCACTCGTCCCTCAAGTCCAAAGCCTCCTCCCTCCCTCACTCACTCGTCCCTCAAGTCCAAAGCCTCCTCACTCACTCACTCACTCACTCGTCCCTCAAGTCCAAAGCCTCCTCCCTCACTCACTCACTCACTCGTCCCTCAAGTCCAAAGCCTCCTCCCTCACTCACTCACTCACTCACTCGTCCCTCAAGTCCAAAGCCTCCTCCCTCCCTCCCTCACTCACTCGTCCCTCAAGTCCAAAGCGTCCTCACTAACTCACTCACTCACTCGTCCCTCAAGTCCAAAGCCTCCTTCCTCACTCACTCACTCACTCACTCACTCACTCGTCCCTCAAGTCCAAAGCCTCCTCCCTCACTCACTCACTCACTCGTCCCTCAAGTCCAAAGCCTCCTCCCTCCCTCCCTCCCTCACTCACTCGTCCCTCAAGTCCAAAGCCTCCTAACTCACTCACTCAGTCGTACCTCAAGTCCAAAGCCTCCTAACTCACTCACTCGTCCCTCAAGTCCAAAGACTCCTTCCTCACTCACTCACTCACTCACTCACTCGTCCCTCAAGTCCAAAGCCTCCTTCCTCACTCACTCACTCACTCGTCCCTCAAGTCCAAAGCCTCCTTCCTCACTCACTCACTCACTCACTCGTCCCTCAAGTCCAAAGCCTCCTCACTCACTCACTCACTCACTCGTCCCTCAAGTCCAAAGCCTCCTCCCTCACTCACTCACTCACTCGTCCCTCAAGTCCAAAGCCTCCTTCCTCACTCACTCACTCACTCGTCCCTCAAGTCCAAAGCCTCCTTGCTCACTCACTCACTCACTCTCTCGTCCCTCAAGTCCAAAGCCTCCTCCCTCCCTCACTCACTCACTCACTCGTCCCTCTAGTCCAAAGCCTCCTCCCTCCCTCACTCACTCACTCACTCGTCCCTCAAGTCCAAAGCCTCCTCCCTCCCTCCCTCACTCACTCACTCGTCCCTCAAGTCCAAAGCCTCCTCCCTCCCTCACTCACTCACTCACTCATCCCTCAAGTCCAAAGCCTCCTCCCTCACTCCCTCACTCACTCGTCCCTCAAGTCCAAAGCCTCCTCCCTCCCTCCCTCCCTCACTCACTCGTCCCTCAAGTCCAAAGCCTCCTCACTCACTCACTCACTCACTCGTCCCTCAAGTCTAAAGCCTCCTCCCTCACTCACTCACTCGTCCCTCAAGTCCAAAGCCTCCTCCCTCCCTCACTCACTCGTCCCTCAAGTCCAAAGCCTCCTCACTCACTCACTCACTCACTCACTCGTCCCTCAAGTCCAAAGCCTCCTCCCTCACTCACTCACTCACTCGTCCCTCAAGTCCAAAGCCTCCTCCCTCACTCACTCACTCACTCACTCGTACCTAAAGTCCAAAGCCTCCTCCCTCCCTCCCTCACTCACTCGTCCCTCAAGTCCAAAGCGTCCTCACTAACTCACTCACTCACTCGTCCCTCAAGTCCAAAGCCTCCTTCCTCACTCACTCACTCACTCACTCACTCACTCACTCGTCCCTCAAGTCCAAAGCCTCCTCCCTCACTCACTCACTCACTCGTCCCTCAAGTCCAAAGCCTCCTCCCTCCCTCCCTCCCTCACTCACTCGTCCCTCAAGTCCAAAGCGTCCTCACTCACTCACTCACTCACTCGTCCCTCAAGTCCAAAGCCTCCTTCCTCACTCACTCACTCACTCACTCACTCACTCACTCGTCCCTCAAGTCCAAAGCCTCCTCCCTCACTCACTCACTCACTCGTCCCTCAAGTCCAAAGCCTCCTCCCTCCCTCCCTCACTCACTCGTCCCTCAAGTCCAGAGCCTCCTCCCTCACTCACTCACTCACTCGTCCCTCAAGTCCAAAGCCTCCTTCCTCCCTCCCTCCCTCACTCACTCGTCCCTCAAGTCCAAAGCCTCCTCCCTCACTCACTCACTCACTCGTCCCTCAAGTCCAAAGCCTCCTTCCTCACTCACTCACTCACTCACTCGTCCCTCAAGTCCAAAGCCTCCTCCCTCACTCACTCACTCACTCGTCCCTCAAGTCCAAAGCTTCCTCACTCACTCACTCACTCACTCACTCACTCACTCACTCACTCGTCCCTCAAGTCCAAAGCCTCCTCCCTCACTCACTCACTCACTCGTCCCTCAAGTCCAAAGCCTCCTTCCTCACTCACTCACTCACTCACTCACTCGTCCCTCAAGTCCAAAGCCTCCTCCCTCACTCACTCACTCACAAGTCCCTCAAGTCCAAAGCCTCCTTCCTCCCTCCCTCCCTCACTCTCTCGTCCCTCAAGTTCAAAGCCTCCTAACTCACTCACTCACTCGTACCTCAAGTCCAAAGCCTCCTAACTCACTCACTCGTCCCTCAAGTCCAAAGACTCCTTCCTCACTCACTCACTCACTCACTCACTCACTCACTCGTCCCTCAAGTCCAAAGCCTCCTTCCTCACTCACTCACTCACTCGTCCCTCAAGTCCAAAGCCTCCTTCCTCACTCACTCACTCACTCACTCACTCGCCCCTCAAGTCCAAAGCCTCCTCCCTCCCTCACTCACTCGTCCCTCAAGTCCAAAGCCTCCTCACTCACTCACTCACTCACTCGTCCCTCAAGTCCAAAGCCTCCTCCCTCACTCACTCACTCACTCGTCCCTCAAGTCCAAAGCCTCCTTCCTCACTCACTCACTCACTCACTCACTCGTCCCTCAAGTCCAAAGCCTCCTCCCTCACTCACTCACTCACTCGTCCCTCAAGTCCAAAGCTTCCTCACTCACTCACTCACTCACTCATCCCTAAAGTCCAAAGCCTCCTCACTCACTCACTCACTCACTCGTCCCTCAAGTCCAAAGCCTCCTCCCTCACTCACTCACTCACTCACTCGTCCCTCAAGTCCAAAGCCTCCTCCCTCCCTCCCTCAC
This sequence comes from Coccyzus lansbergi, assembly GCA_033558105.1. Taxonomy (NCBI): domain Eukaryota; kingdom Metazoa; phylum Chordata; class Aves; order Cuculiformes; family Coccyzidae; genus Coccyzus; species Coccyzus lansbergi. The sequence continues at coordinate 460,445 of JAUMJK010001121.1, forward strand.
TCACTCACTCACTCACTCGTCCCTCAAGTCCAAAGCCTCCTCCCTCCCTCACTCACTCACTCACTCATCCCTCAAGTCCAAAGCCTCCTCCCTCACTCACTCACTCACTCGTCCCTCAAGTCCAAAGCCTCCTTCCTCCCTCCCTCCCTCCCTCACTCGTCCCTCAAGTCCAAAGCCTCCTCCCTCACTCACTCACTCACTCACTCGTCCCTCAAGTCCAAAGCTTCCTCACTCACTCATTCACTCACTCGTCCCTCAAGTCCGAAGCCTCCTCCCTCACTCACTCACTCACTCGTCCCTCAGGTCCAAATCCTCCTCCCTCCCTCACTCACTCACTCACTCGTCCCTCAAGTCCAAAGCCTCCTCCCTCACTCACTCACTCACTCACTCGTCCCTCAAGTCCAAAGCCTCCTTCCTCACTCACTCACTCACTCACTCACTCACTCACTCGTCCCTCAAGTCCAATGCCTCCTCCCTCACTCACTCACTCACTCGTCCCTCAAGTCCAAAGCCTCCTCCCTCCCTCCCTCACTCACTCGTCCCTCAAGTCCAAAGCCTCCTCCCTCACTCAATCACTCACTCACTCGTCCCTCAAGTCCAAAGCCTCCTCCCTCACTCACTCACTCACTCGTCCCTCAAGTCCAAAGCCTCCTCCCTCACTCAATCACTCACTCACTCGTCCCTCAAGTCCAAAGCCTCCTCCCTCACTCACTCACTCACTCACTCAATCGTCCCTCAAGTCCAAAGCCTCCTCCCTCACTCACTCACTCACTCGTCCCTCAAGTCCAAAGCCTCCTTCCTCACTCACTCACTCACTCGTCCCTCAAGTCCAAAGCCTCCTCCTTCACTCACTCACTCACTCGTCCCTCAAGTCCAAAGCCTCCTAACTCACTCACTCGTCCCTCAAGTCCAAAGACTCCTTCCTCACTCACTCACTCACTCACTCACTCGTCCCTCAAGTCCAAAGCCTCCTTCCTCACTCACTCACTCGTCCCTCAAGTCCAAAGCCTCCTCCCTCCCTCACTCACTCGTCCCTCAAGTCCAAAGCCTCCTCACTCACTCACTCACTCACTCGTCCCTCAAGTCCAAAGCCTCCTCCCTCACTCACTCACTCACTCGTCCCTCAAGTCCAAAGCCTCCTTCCTCACTCACTCACTCACTCGTCCCTCAAGTCCAAAGCCTCCTTGCTCACTCACTCACTCACTCTCTCGTCCCTCAAGTCCAAAGCCTCCTCCCTCCCTCCCTCACTCACTCGTCCCTGAAGTCCAAAGACTCCTCACTCACTCACTCACTCACTCGTCCCTCAAGTCCAAAGCCTCCTCCCTCACTCACTCACTCACTCGTCCCTCAAGTCCAAAGCCTCCTTCCTCCCTCACTCACTCACTCACTCATCCCTCAAGTCCAAAGCCTCCTCACTCACTCACTCACTCACTCGTCCCTCAAATCCAAAGCTTCCTCACTCACTCACTCACTCACTCACTCGTCCCTCAAGTCCAAAGCCTCCTCCCTCCCTCACTCACTCACTCACTCGTCCCTCAAGTCCAAAGCCTCCTCCCTCCCTCCCTCACTCACTCGTCCCTCAAGTCCAAAGCCTCCTCCCTCCCTCACTCACTCACTCACTCGTCCCTCAAGTCCAAAGCCTCCTCCCTCCCTCCCTCACTCACTCGTCCCTCAAGTCCAAAGCCTCCTCACTCACTCACTCACTCACTCACTCGTCCCTCAATTCCAAAGCCTCCTCCCTCCCTCACTCACTCACTCACTCGTCCCTCAAGTCCAAAGCCTCCTTCCTCCCTCCCTCCCTCACTCACTCGTCCCTCAAGTCCAAAGCCTCCTAACTCACTCACTCAGTCGTACCTCAAGTCCAAAGCCTCCTAACTCACTCACTCGTCCCTCAAGTCCAAAGACTCCTTCCTCACTCACTCACTCACTCACTCGTCCCTCAAGTCCAAAGCCTCCTTCCTCACTCACTCACTCACTCACTCGTCCCTCAAGTCCAAAGCCTCCTTCCTCACTCACTCACTCACTCACTCGTCCCTCAAGTCCAAAGCCTCCTCCCTCCCTCACTCACTCGTCCCTCAAGTCCAAAGCCTCCTCACTCACTCACTCACTCACTCACTCGTCCCTCAAGTCCAAAGCCTCCTCCCTCACTCACTCACTCACTCGTCCCTCAAGTCCAAAGCCTCCTTCCTCACTCACTCACTCACTCACTCGTCCCTCAAGTCCAAAGCCTCCTCCCTCACTCACTCACTCACTCGTCCCTCAAGTCCAAAGCTTCCTCACTCACTCACTCACTCACTCGTCCCTCAAGTCCAAAGCCTCCTCCCTCACTCACTCACTCACTCGTCCCTCAAGTCCAAAGCCTCCTCACTCACTCACTCACTCACTCGTCCCTCAAGTCCAAAGCCTCCTCCCTCACTCACTCACTCACTCGTCCCTCAAGTCCAAAGCCTCCTTCCTCACTCACTCACTCACTCGTCCCTCAAGTCCAAAGCCTCCTTGCTCACTCACTCACTCACTCTCTCGTCCCTCAAGTCCAAAGCCTCCTCCCTCACTCACTCACTCACTCGTCCCTCAAGTCCAAAGCCTCCTCCCTCCCTCAGTCACTCACTCGTCCCTCAAGTCCAAAGCCTCCTCCCTCCCTCACTCACTCACTCACTCGTCCCTCTAGTCCAAAGCCTCCTCCCTCCCTCACTCACTCACTCACTCGTCCCTCAAGTCCAAAGCCTCCTCCCTCCCTCCCTCACTCACTCACTCGTCCCTCAAGTCCAAAGCCTCCTCCCTCCCTCACTCACTCACTCACTCATCCCTCAAGTCCAAAGCCTCCTCCCTCACTCCCTCACTCACTCGTCCCTCAAGTCCAAAGCCTCCTCCCTCCCTCCCTCCCTCACTCACTCGTCCCTCAAGTCCAAAGCCTCCTCACTCACTCACTCACTCACTCACTCGTCCCTCAAGTCTAAAGCCTCCTCCCTCACTCACTCACTCACTCACTCGTCCCTCAAGTCCAAAGCCTCCTCCCTCCCTCACTCACTCGTCCCTCAAGTCCAAAGCCTCCTCACTCACTCACTCACTCACTCGTCCCTCAAGTCCAAAGCCTCCTCCCTCACTCACTCACTCACTCGTCCCTCAAGTCCAAAGCCTCCTCCCTCACTCACTCACTCACTCACTCGTCCCTCAAGTCCAAAGCCTCCTCCCTCCCTCCCTCACTCACTCGTCCCTCAAGTCCAAAGCGTCCTCACTAACTCACTCACTCACTCGTCCCTCAAGTCCAAAGCCTCCTTCCTCACTCACTCACTCACTCACTCACTCACTCACTCGTCCCTCAAGTCCAAAGCCTCCTCCCTCACTCACTCACTCACTCGTCCCTCAAGTCCAAAGCCTCCTCCCTCCCTCCCTCCCTCACTCACTCGTCCCTCAAGTCCAAAGCGTCCTCACTAACTCACTCACTCACTCGTCCCTCAAGTCCAAAGCCTCCTTCCTCACTCACTCACTCACTCACTCACTCGTCCCTCAAGTCCAAAGCCTCCTCCCTCACTCACTCACTCACTCGTCCCTCAAGTCCAAAGCCTCCTCCCTCCCTCCCTCACTCACTCGTCCCTCAAGTCCAGAGCCTCCTCCCTCACTCACTCACTCACTCGTCCCTCAAGTCCAAAGCCTCCTTCCTCCCACCCTCCCTCACTCACTCGTCCCTCAAGTCCAAAGCCTCCTCCCTCACTCACTCACTCACTCGTCCCTCAAGTCCAAAGCGTCCTCACTAACTCACTCACTCACTCGTCCCTCAAGTCCAAAGCCTCCTTCCTCACTCACTCACTCACTCACTCACTCACTCGTCCCTCAATTCCAAAGCCTCCTCCCTCACTCACTCACTCACTCGTCCCTCAGGTCCAAATCCTCCTCCCTCCCTCACTCACTCACTCACTCGTCCCTCAAGTCCAAAGCCTCCTCCCTCACTCACTCACTCACTCACTCGTCCCTCAAGTCCAAAGCCTCCTTCCTCACTCACTCACTCACTCACTCACTCACTCACTCGTCCCTCAAGTCCAATGCCTCCTCCCTCACTCACTCACTCACTCGTCCCTCAAGTCCAAAGCCTCCTCCCTCCCTCCCTCACTCACTCGTCCCTCAAGTCCAAAGCCTCCTCCCTCCCTCACTCACTCACTCGTCCCTCAAGTCCAAAGCCTCCTCCCTCACTCACTCACTCACTCGTCCCTCAAGTCCAAAGCCTCCTCCCTCACTCAATCACTCACTCACTCGTCCCTCAAGTCCAAAGCCTCCTCCCTCACTCACTCACTCACTCACTCAATCGTCCCTCAAGTCCAAAGCCTCCTCCCTCACTCACTCACTCACTCGTCCCTCAAGTCAAAGCCTCCTTCCTCACTCACTCACTCACTCACTCGTCCCTCAAGTCCAAAGCCTCCTCCCTCACTCACTCACTCACTCACTCGTCCCTCAAGTCCAAAGCCTCCTAACTCACTCACTCGTCCCTCAAGTCCAAAGACTCCTTCCTCACTCACTCACTCACTCACTCACTCACTCGTCCCTCAAGTCCAAAGCCTCCTTCCTCACTCACTCACTCACTCGTCCCTCAAGTCCAAAGCCTCCTTCCTCACTCACTCACTCGTCCTTCAAGTCCAAAGCCTCCTCCCTCCCTCACTCACTCGTCCCTCAAGTCCAAAGCCTCCTCACTCACTCACTCACTCACTCGTCCCTCAAGTCCAAAGCCTCCTCCCTCACTCACTCACTCACTCACTCGTCCCTCAAGTCCAAAGCCTCCTTCCTCACTCACTCACTCACTCGTCCCTCAAGTCCAAAGCCTCCTCCCTCACTCACTCACTCACTCACTCGTCCCTCAAGTCCAAAGCCTCCTCCCTCACTCACTCACTCACTCACTCGTCCCTCAAGTCCAAAGCCTCCTTCCTCACTCACTCACTCACTCACTCACTCACTCACTCACTCGTCCCTCAAGTCCAATGCCTCCTCCCTCACTCACTCACTCACTCGTCCCTCAAGTCCAAAGCCTCCTCCCTCCCTCCCTCCCTCACTCGTCCCTCAAGTCCAAAGCCTCCTCCCTCCCTCACTCACTCACTCGTCCCTCAAGTCCAAAGCCTCCTCCCTCACTCACTCACTCACTCGTCCCTCAAGTCCAAAGCCTCCTCCCTCACTCAATCACTCACTCACTCGTCCCTCAAGTCCAAAGCCTCCTCCCTCACTCACTCACTCACTCACTCAATCGTCCCTCAAGTCCAAAGCCTCCTCCCTCCCTCACTCACTCACTCGTCCCTCAAGTCCAAAGCCTCCTCCCTCACTCACTCACTCACTCGTCCCTCAAGTCCAAAGCCTCCTCCCTCACTCAATCACTCACTCACTCGTCCCTCAAGTCCAAAGCCTCCTCCCTCACTCACTCACTCACTCACTCAATCGTCCCTCAAGTCCAAAGCCTCCTCCCTCACTCACTCACTCACTCGTCCCTCAAGTCCAAAGCCTCCTTCCTCACTCACTCACTCACTCGTCCCTCAAGTCCAAAGCCTCCTCCCTCACTCACTCACTCACTCGTCCCTCAAGTCCAAAGCCTCCTAACTCACTCACTCGTCCCTCAAGTCCAAAGACTCCTTCCTCACTCACTCACTCACTCACTCACTCGTCCCTCAAGTCCAAAGCCTCCTTCCTCACTCACTCACTCACTCGTCCCTCAAGTCCAAAGCCTCCTTCCTCACTCACTCACTCGTCCTTCAAGTCCAAAGCCTCCTCCCTCCCTCACTCACTCGTCCCTCAAGTCCAAAGCCTCCTCACTCACTCACTCACTCACTCGTCCCTCAAGTCCAAAGCCTCCTCCCTCACTCACTCACTCACTCACTCGTCCCTCAAGTCCAAAGTCTCCTTCCTCACTCACTCACTCACTCGTCCCTCAAGTCCAAAGCCTCCTCCCTCACTCACTCACTCACTCACTCGTCCCTCAAGTCCAAAGCCTCCTCCCTCACTCACTCACTCACTCACTCGTCCCTCAAGTCCAAAGCCTCCTTCCTCACTCACTCACTCACTCACTCACTCACTCACTCACTCGTCCCTCAAGTCCAATGCCTCCTCCCTCACTCACTCACTCACTCGTCCCTCAAGTCCAAAGCCTCCTCCCTCCCTCCCTCCCTCACTCGTCCCTCAAGTCCAAAGCCTCCTCCCTCCCTCACTCACTCACTCGTCCCTCAAGTCCAAAGCCTCCTCCCTCACTCACTCACTCACTCGTCCCTCAAGTCCAAAGCCTCCTCCCTCACTCAATCACTCACTCACTCGTCCCTCAAGTCCAAAGCCTCCTCCCTCACTCACTCACTCACTCACTCAATCGTCCCTCAAGTCCAAAGCCTCCTCCCTCCCTCACTCACTCACTCGTCCCTCAAGTCCAAAGCCTCCTCCCTCACTCACTCACTCACTCGTCCCTCAAGTCCAAAGCCTCCTCCCTCACTCAATCACTCACTCACTCGTCCCTCAAGTCCAAAGCCTCCTCCCTCACTCACTCACTCACTCACTCAATCGTCCCTCAAGTCCAAAGCCTCCTCCCTCACTCACTCACTCACTCGTCCCTCAAGTCCAAAGCCTCCTTCCTCACTCACTCACTCACTCGTCCCTCAAGTCCAAAGCCTCCTCCCTCACTCACTCACTCACTCGTCCCTCAAGTCCAAAGCCTCCTAACTCACTCACTCGTCCCTCAAGTCCAAAGACTCCTTCCTCACTCACTCACTCACTCACTCACTCGTCCCTCAAGTCCAAAGCCTCCTTCCTCACTCACTCACTCACTCGTCCCTCAAGTCCAAAGCCTCCTTCCTCACTCACTCACTCGTCCCTCAAGTCCAAAGCCTCCTCCCTCCCTCACTCACTCGTCCCTCAAGTCCAAAGCCTCCTCACTCACTCACTCACTCACTCGTCCCTCAAGTCCAAAGCCTCCTCCCTCACTCACTCACTCACTCACTCGTCCCTCAAGTCCAAAGCCTCCTTCCTCACTCACTCACTCACTCGTCCCTCAAGTCCAAAGCCTCCTTGCTCACTCACTCACTCACTCTCTCGTCCCTCAAGTCCAAAGCCTGCTCCCTCCCTCCCTCACTCACTCGTCCCTGAAGTCCAAAGACTCCTCACTCACTCACTCACTCACTCGTCCCTCAAGTCCAAAGCCTCCTCCCTCACTCACTCACTCACTCGTCCCTCAAGTCCAAAGCCTCCTTCCTCCCTCACTCACTCACTCACTCATCCCTCAAGTCCAAAGCCTCCTCACTCACTCACTCACTCACTCACTCGTCCCTCAAATCCAAAGCTTCCTCACTCACTCACTCACTCACTCACTCGTCCCTCAAGTCCAAAGCCTCCTCCCTCCCTCACTCACTCACTCACTCGTCCCTCAAGTCCAAAGCCTCCTCCCTCCCTCCCTCCCTCACTCACTCGTCCCTCAAGTCCAAAGCCTCCTCACTCACTCACTCACTCACTCACTCGTCCCTCAATTCCAAAGCCTCCTCCCTCCCTCACTCACTCACTCACTCGTCCCTCAAGTCCAAAGCCTCCTTCCTCCCTCCCTCCCTCACTCACTCGTCCCTCAAGTCCAAAGCCTCCTAACTCACTCACTCAGTCGTACCTCAAGTCCAAAGCCTCCTAACTCACTCACTCGTCCCTCAAGTCCAAAGACTCCTTCCTCACTCACTCACTCACTCACTCACTCGTCCCTCAAGTCCAAAGCCTCCTTCCTCACTCACTCACTCACTCGTCCCTCAAGTCCAAAGCCTCCTTCCTCACTCACTCACTCACTCACTCGTCCCTCAAGTCCAAAGCCTCCTCCCTCCCTCACTCACTCGTCCCTCAAGTCCAAAGCCTCCTCACTCACTCACTCACTCACTCGTCCCTCAAGTCCAAAGCCTCCTCCCTCACTCACTCACTCACTCGTCCCTCAAGTCCAAAGCCTCCTTCCTCACTCACTCACTCACTCACTCGTCCCTCAAGTCCAAAGCCTCCTCCCTCACTCACTCACTCACTCGTCCCTCAAGTCCAAAGCTTCCTCACTCACTCACTCACTCACTCGTCCCTCAAGTCCAAAGCCTCCTCCCTCACTCACTCACTCACTCGTCCCTCAAGTCCAAAGCCTCCTCACTCACTCACTCACTCACTCGTCCCTCAAGTCCAAAGCCTCCTCCCTCACTCACTCACTCACTCGTCCCTCAAGTCCAAAGCCTCCTCCCTCACTCACTCACTCACTCGTCCCTCAAGTCCAAAGCCTCCTCCCTCACTCACTCACTCACTCGTCCCTCAAGTCCAAAGCCTCCTTGCTCACTCACTCACTCACTCTCTCGTCCCTCAAGTCCAAAGCCTCCTCCCTCACTCACTCACTCACTCGTCCCTCAAGTCCAAAGCCTCCTCCCTCCCTCAGTCACTCACTCGTCCCTCAAGTCCAAAGCCTCCTCCCTCCCTCACTCACTCACTCACTCGTCCCTCTAGTCCAAAGCCTCCTCCCTCCCTCACTCACTCACTCACTCGTCCCTCAAGTCCAAAGCCTCCTCCCTCCCTCCCTCACTCACTCACTCGTCCCTCAAGTCCAAAGCCTCCTCCCTCCCTCACTCACTCACTCACTCATCCCTCAAGTCCAAAGCCTCCTCCCTCACTCCCTCACTCACTCGTCCCTCAAGTCCAAAGCCTCCTCCCTCCCTCCCTCCCTCACTCACTCGTCCCTCAAGTCCAAAGCCTCCTCACTCACTCACTCACTCACTCGTCCCTCAAGTCTAAAGCCTCCTCCCTCACTCACTCACTCACTCCCTCGTCCCTCAAGTCCAAAGCCTCCTCCCTCCCTCACTCACTCGTCCCTCAAGTCCAAAGCCTCCTCACTCACTCACTCACTCACTCGTCCCTCAAGTCCAAAGCCTCCTCCCTCACTCACTCACTCACTCGTCCCTCAAGTCCAAAGCCTCCTCCCTCACTCACTCACTCACTCACTCGTCCCTCAAGTCCAAAGCCTCCTCCCTCCCTCCCTCACTCACTCGTCCCTCAAGTCCAAAGCGTCCTCACTAACTCACTCACTCACTCGTCCCTCAAGTCCAAAGCCTCCTTCCTCACTCACTCACTCACTCACTCACTCACTCGTCCCTCAAGTCCAAAGCCTCCTCCCTCCCTCAGTCACTCACTCGTCCCTCAAGTCCAAAGCCTCCTCCCTCCCTCCCTCCCTCACTCACTCGTCCCTCAAGTCCAAAGCGTCCTCACTAACTCACTCACTCACTCGTCCCTCAAGTCCAAAGCCTCCTTCCTCACTCACTCACTCACTCACTCACTCGTCCCTCAAGTCCAAAGCCTCCTCCCTCACTCACTCACTCACTCGTCCCTCAAGTCCAAAGCCTCCTCCCTCCCTCCCTCACTCACTCGTCCCTCAAGTCCAGAGCCTCCTCCCTCACTCACTCACTCACTCGTCCCTCAAGTCCAAAGCCTCCTCCCTCACTCACTCACTCACTCGTCCCTCAAGTCCAAAGCGTCCTCACTAACTCACTCACTCACTCGTCCCTCAAGTCCAAAGCCTCCTTCCTCACTCACTCACTCACTCACTCACTCACTCGTCCCTCAATTCCAAAGCCTCCTCCCTCACTCACTCACTCACTCGTCCCTCAAGTCCAAAGCCTCCTCCCTCCCTCCCTCACTCAGTCGTCCCTCAAGTCCAAAGCCTCCTCCCTCACTCACTCACTCACTCGTCCCTCAAGTCCAAAGCCTCCTTCCTCCCTCCCTCCCTCACTCACTCGTCCCTCAAGTCCAAAGCCTCCTCCCTCACTCACTCACTCACTCGTCCCTCAAGTCCAAAGCCTCCTTCCTCACTCACTCACTCACTCACTCGTCCCTCAAGTCCAAAGCCTCCTCCCTCACTCACTCACTCACTCGTCCCTCAAGTCCAAAGCTTCCTCACTCACTCACTCACTCACTCACTCACTCACTCACTCGTACCTCAAGTCCAAAGCCTCCTCCCTCACTCACTCACTCACTCGTCCCTCAAGTCCAAAGCCTCCTTCCTCACTCACTCACTCACTCACTCACTCGTCCCTCAAGTCCAAAGCCTCCTCCCTCACTCACTCACTCACAAGTCCCTCAAGTCCAAAGCCTCCTTCCTCCCTCCCTCCCTCACTCTCTCGTCCCTCAAGTTCAAAGCCTCCTAACTCACTCACTCACTCGTACCTCAAGTCCAAAGCCTCCTAACTCACTCACTCGTCCCTCAAGTCCAAAGACTCCTTCCTCACTCACTCACTCACTCACTCACTCACTCGTCCCTCAAGTCCAAAGCCTCCTTCCTCACTCACTCACTCACTCGTCCCTCAAGTCCAAAGCCTCCTTCCTCACTCACTCACTCACTCACTCACTCGCCCCTAAAGTCCAAAGCCTCCTCCCTCCCTCACTCACTCGTCCCTCAAGTCCAAAGCCTCCTCACTCACTCACTCACTCACTCGTCCCTCAAGTCCAAAGCCTCCTCCTTCACTCACTCACTCACTCGTCCCTCAAGTCCAAAGCCTCCTTCCTCACTCACTCACTCACTCACTCACTCACTCGTCCCTCAAGTCCAAAGCCTCCTCCCTCACTCACTCACTCACTCGTCCCTCAAGTCCAAAGCTTCCTCACTCACTCACTCACTCACTCACTCGTCCCTCAAGTCCAAAGCCTCCTTCCTCACTCACTCACTCACTCGTCCCTCAAGTCCAAAGCCTCCTCCCTCACTCACTCACTCACTCGTCCCTCAAGTCCAAAGCCTCCTAACTCACTCACTAGTCCCTCAAGTCCAAAGACTCCTTCCTCACTCACTCACTCACTCACTCACTCGTCCCTCAAGTCCAAAGCCTCCTTCCTCACTCACTCACTCACTCGTCCCTCAAGTCCAAAGCCTCCTTCCTCACTCACTCACTCGTCCCTCAAGTCCAAAGCCTCCTCACTCACTCACTCACTCACTCGTCCCTCAAGTCCAAAGCCTCCTCACTCACTCACTCACTCACTCGTCCCTCAAGTCCAAAGCCTCCTCCCTCACTCACTCACTCACTCGTCCCTCAAGTCCAAAGCCTCCTTCCTCACTCACTCACTCACTCGTCCCTCAAGTCCAAAGCCTCCTTGCTCACTCACTCACTCACTCTCTCGTCCCTCAAGTCCAAAGCCTCCTCCCTCCCTCCCTCACTCACTCGTCCCTGAAGTCCAAAGACTCCTCACTCACTCACTCACTCACTCGTCCCTCAAGTCCAAAGCCTCCTCCCTCACTCACTCACTCACTCGTCCCTCAAGTCCAAAGCCTCCTCCCTCCCTCACTCACTCACTCACTCGTCCCTCAAGTCCAAAGCCTCCTCACTCACTCACTCACTCACTCGTCCCTCAAATCCAAAGCTTCCTCACTCACTCACTCACTCACTCACTCGTCCCTCAAGTCCAAAGCCTCCTCCCTCCCTCACTCACTCACTCACTCGTCCCTCAAGTCCAAAGCCTCCTCACTCACTCACTCACTCACTCGTCCCTCAATTCCAAAGCCTCCTCCCTCCCTCACTCACTCACTCACTCGTCCCTCAAGTCCAAAGCCTCCTTCCTCCCTCCCTCCCTCACTCACTCGTCCCTCAAGTCCAAAGCCTCCTAACTCACTCACTCAGTCGTACCTCAAGTCCAAAGCCTCCTAACTCACTCACTCGTCCCTCAAGTCCAAAGACTCCTTCCTCACTCACTCACTCACTCACTCACTCGTCCCTCAAGTCCAAAGCCTCCTTCCTCACTCACTCACTCACTCACTCGTCCCTCAAGTCCAAAGCCTCCTTCCTCACTCACTCACTCACTCACTCGTCCCTCAAGTCCAAAGCCTCCTCCCTCCCTCACTCACTCGTCCCTCAAGTCCAAAGCCTCCTCACTCACTCACTCACTCACTCACTCGTCCCTCAAGTCCAAAGCCTCCTCCCTCACTCACTCACTCACTCGTCCCTCAAGTCCAAAGCCTCCTTCCTCACTCACTCACTCACTCACTCGTCCCTCAAGTCCAAAGCCTCCTCCCTCACTCACTCACTCACTCGTCCCTCAAGTCCAAAGCTTCCTCACTCACTCACTCACTCACTCGTCCCTCAAGTCCAAAGCCTCCTCCCTCACTCACTCACTCACTCGTCCCTCAAGTCCAAAGCCTCCTCACTCACTCACTCACTCACTCGTCCCTCAAGTCCAAAGCCTCCTCCCTCACTCACTCACTCACTCGTCCCTCAAGTCCAAAGCCTCCTTCCTCACTCACTCACTCACTCGTCCCTCAAGTCCAAAGCCTCCTTGCTCACTCACTCACTCACTCTCTCGTCCCTCAAGTCCAAAGCCTCCTCCCTCACTCACTCACTCACTCGTCCCTCAAGTCCAAAGCCTCCTCCCTCCCTCAGTCACTCACTCGTCCCTCAAGTCCAAAGCCTCCTCCCTCCCTCACTCACTCACTCACTCGTCCCTCTAGTCCAAAGCCTCCTCCCTCCCTCACTCACTCACTCACTCGTCCCTCAAGTCCAAAGCCTCCTCCCTCCCTCCCTCACTCACTCACTCGTCCCTCAAGTCCAAAGCCTCCTCCCTCCCTCACTCACTCACTCACTCATCCCTCAAGTCCAAAGCCTCCTCCCTCACTCCCTCACTCACTCGTCCCTCAAGTCCAAAGCCTCCTCCCTCCCTCCCTCCCTCACTCACTCGTCCCTCAAGTCCAAAGCCTCCTCACTCACTCACTCACTCACTCACTCGTCCCTCAAGTCTAAAGCCTCCTCCCTCACTCACTCACTCACTCACTCGTCCCTCAAGTCCAAAGCCTCCTCCCTCCCTCACTCACTCGTCCCTCAAGTCCAAAGCCTCCTCACTCACTCACTCACTCACTCGTCCCTCAAGTCCAAAGCCTCCTCCCTCACTCACTCACTCACTCGTCCCTCAAGTCCAAAGCCTCCTCCCTCACTCACTCACTCACTCACTCGTCCCTCAAGTCCAAAGCCTCCTCCCTCCCTCCCTCACTCACTCGTCCCTCAAGTCCAAAGCCTCCTCACTAACTCACTCACTCACTCGTCCCTCAAGTCCAAAGCCTCCTTCCTCACTCACTCACTCACTCACTCACTCACTCACTCGTCCCTCAAGTCCAAAGCCTCCTCCCTCACTCACTCACTCACTCGTCCCTCAAGTCCAAAGCCTCCTCCCTCCCTCCCTCCCTCACTCACTCGTCCCTCAAGTCCAAAGCGTCCTCACTAACTCACTCACTCACTCGTCCCTCAAGTCCAAAGCCTCCTTCCTCACTCACTCACTCACTCACTCACTCACTCGTCCCTCAAGTCCAAAGCCTCCTCCCTCACTCACTCACTCACTCGTCCCTCAAGTCCAAAGCCTCCTCCCTCCCTCCCTCACTCACTCGTCCCTCAAGTCCAGAGCCTCCTCCCTCACTCACTCACTCACTCGTCCCTCAAGTCCAAAGCCTCCTTCCTCCCTCCCTCCCTCACTCACTCGTCCCTCAAGTCCAAAGCCTCCTCCCTCACTCACTCACTCACTCGTCCCTCAAGTCCAAAGCGTCCTCACTAACTCACTCACTCACTCGTCCCTCAAGTCCAAAGCCTCCTTCCTCACTCACTCACTCACTCACTCACTCACTCGTCCCTCAATTCCAAAGCCTCCTCCCTCACTCACTCACTCACTCGTCCCTCAAGTCCAAAGCCTCCTCCCTCCCTCCCTCACTCACTCGTCCCTCAAGTCCAAAGCCTCCTCCCTCACTCACTCACTCACTCGTCCCTCAAGTCCAAAGCCTCCTTCCTCCCTCCCTCCCTCACTCACTCGTCCCTCAAGTCCAAAGCCTCCTCCCTCACTCACTCACTCACTCGTCCCTCAAGTCCAAAGCTTCCTCACTCACTCACTCACTCACTCACTCACTCACTCACTGACTCACTCACTCGTCCCTCAAGTCCAAAGCCTCCTCCCTCACTCACTCACTCACTCGTCCCTCAAGTCCAAAGCCTCCTAACTCACTCACTCACTCACTCACTCACTCGTCCCTCAAGTCCAAAGCCTCCTTCCTCCCTCCCTCCCTCACTCTCTCGTCCCTCAAGTTCAAAGCCTCCTAACTCACTCACTCACTCGTACCTCAAGTCCAAAGCCTCCTAACTCACTCACTCGTCCCTCAAGTCCAAAGCCTCCTAACTCACTCACTCACTCACTCGTCCCTCAAGTCCAAAGCCTCCTTCCTCACTCACTCACTCACTCACTCACTCGCCCCTCAAGTCCAAAGCCTCCTTCCTCACTCACTCACTCACTCGTCCCTCAAGTCCAAAGCCTCCTTCCTCACTCACTCACTCACTCACTCACTCGCCCCTCAAGTCCAAAGCCTCCTCCCTCCCTCACTCACTCGTCCCTCAAGTCCAAAGCCTCCTCACTCACTCACTCACTCACTCGTCCCTCAAGTCCAAAGCCTCCTCCCTCACTCACTCACTCACTCGTCCCTCAAGTCCAAAGCCTCCTTCCTCACTCACTCACTCACTCACTCACTCGTCCCTCAAGTCCAAAGCCTCCTCCCTCACTCACTCACTCACTCGTCCCTCAAGTCCAAAGCTTCTTCACTCACTCACTCACTCACTCATCCCTAAAGTCCAAAGCCTCCTCACTCACTCACTCACTCACTCACTCACTCGTCCCTCAAGTCCAAAGCCTCCTCCCTCACTCACTCACTCACTCGTCCCTCAAGTCCAAAGCCTCCTCCCTCCCTCAGTCACTCACTCACTCGTCCCTCAAGTCCAAAGCCTCCTCCCTCCCTCACTCACTCACTCACTCGTCCCTCAAGTCCAAAGCCTCCTCCCTCCCTCCCTCACTCACTCGTCCCTCAAGTCCAAAGCCTCCTCACTCACTCACTCACTCACTCGTCCCTCAAGTCCAAAGCCTCTTCCCTCACTCACTCACTCACTCGTCCCTCTAGTCCAAAGCCTCCTCCCTCCCTCACTCACTCACTCACTCGTCCCTCAAGTCCAAAGCCTCCTCCCTCCCTCCCTCACTCACTCACTCGTCCCTCAAGTCCAAAGCCTCCTCCCTCCCTCACTCACTCACTCACTCATCCCTCAAGTCCAAAGCCTCCTCCCTCACTCCCTCACTCACTCGTCCCTCAAGTCCAAAGCCTCCTCCCTCCCTCCCTCCCTCACTCACTCGTCCCTCAAGTCCAAAGCCTCCTCACTCACTCAATCACTCACTCGTCCCTCAAGTCTAAAGCCTCCTCCCTCACTCACTCACTCACTCACTCGTCCCTCAAGTCCAAAGCCTCCTCCCTCCCTCACTCACTCGTCCCTCAAGTCCAAAGCCTCCTCCCTCACTCACTCACTCACTCGTCCCTCAAGTCCAAAGCCTCCTCCCTCCCTCCCTCACTCACTCGTCCCTCAAGTCCAAAGCCTCCTCACTCACTCACTCACTCACTCGTCCCTCAAGTCCAAAGCCTCCTCCCTCCCTCACTCACTCACTCACTCGTCCCTCAAGTCCAAAGCCTCCTCCCTCACTCACTCACTCACTCGTCCCTCAAGTCCAAAGCCTCCTTCCTTACTCACTCACTCACTCACTAGTCCCTCAAGTCCAAAGCCTCCTCCCTCACTCACTCACTCACTCACTCGTCCATCAAGTCCAAAGCTTCCTCACTCACTCACTCACTCACTCACTCACTCGTCCCTCAAGTCCAAAGCCTCCTCCCTCACTCACTCACTCACTCACTCGTCCCTCAAGTCCAAAGCCTCCTTCCTCACTCACTCCCTCACTCACTCGTCCCTCAAGTCCAAAGCCTCCTCCCTCCCTCACTCACTCACTCGTCCCTCAAGTCCAAAGCCTCCTCCCTCCCTCACTCACTCGTCCCTCAAGTCCAAAGCCTCCTAACTCACTCACTCGTCCCTCAAGTCCAAAGCCTCCTTCCTCACTCACTCACTCACTCACTCACTCGTCCCTCAAGTCCAAAGCCTCCTTCCTCACTCACTCGCTCACTCGTCCCTGAAGTCCAAAGCCTCCTCACTCACTCAATCACTCGTCCCTCAAGTCCAAAGCCTCCTCACTCACTCACTCACTCACTCGTCCCTCAAGTCCAAAGCCTCCTCCCTCACTCACTCACTCACTCGTCCCTCAAGTCCAAAGCCTCCTTCCTCACTCACTCACTCACTCACTCACTCGTCCCTCAAGTCCAAAGCCTCCTCCCTCACTCACTCACTCACTCGTCCCTCAAGTCCAAAGCTTCCTCACTCACTCACTCACTCACTCATCCCTAAAGTCCAAAGCCTCCTCACTCACTCACTCACTCACTCGTCCCTCAAGTCCAAAGCCTCCTCCCTCACTCACTCACTCACTCACTCGTCCCTCAAGTCCAAAGCCTCCTCCCTCCCTCAGTCACTCACTCACTCGTCCCTCAAGTCCAAAGCCTCCTCCCTCCCTCACTCACTCACTCACTCGTCCCTCAAGTCCAAAGCCTCCTCCCTCCCTCCCTCACTCACTCGTCCCTCAAGTCCAAAGCCTCCTCACTCACTCACTCACTCACTCGTCCCTCAAGTCCAAAGCCTCCTCCCTCCCTCACTCACTCACTCACTCGTCCCTCTAGTCCAAAGCCTCCTCCCTCCCTCACTCACTCACTCACTCGTCCCTCAAGTCCAAAGCCTCCTCCCTCCCTCCCTCACTCACTCACCCCTCAAGTCCAAAGCCTCCTCCCTCCCTCACTCACTCACTCACTCATCCCTCAAGTCCAAAGCCTCCTCCCTAACTCCCTCACTCACTCGTCCCTCAAGTCCAAAGCCTCCTCCCTCCCTCCCTCCCTCACTCACTCGTCCCTCAAGTCCAAAGCCTCCTCACTCACTCAATCACTCACTCGTCCCTCAAGTCTAAAGCCTCCTCCCTCACTCACTCACTCACTCACTCGTCCCTCAAGTCCAAAGCCTCCTCCCTCCCTCACTCACTCGTCCCTCAAGTCCAAAGCCTCCTCCCTCACTCACTCACTCACTCGTCCCTCAAGTCCAAAGCCTCCTCCCTCCCTCCCTCACTCACTCGTCCCTCAAGTCCAAAGCCTCCTCACTCACTCACTCACTCACTCACTCGTCCCTCAAGTCCAAAGCCTCCTCCCTCCCTCACTCACTCACTCACTCGTCCCTCAAGTCCAAAGCCTCCTCCCTCACTCACTCACTCACTTGTCCCTCAAGTCCAAAGCCTCCTTCCTTACTCACTCACTCACTCACTCGTCCCTCAAGTCCAAAGCCTCCTCCCTCACTCACTCACTCACTCACTCGTCCATCAAGTCCAAAGCTTCCTCACTCACTCACTCACTCACTCACTCACTCACTCGTCCCTCAAGTCCAAAGCCTCCTCCCTCACTCACTCACTCACTCGTCCCTCAAGTCCAAAGCCTCCTTCCTCACTCACTCCCTCACTCACTCGTCCCTCAAGTCCAAAGCCTCCTCCCTCCCTCACTCACTCACTCGTCCCTCAAGTCCAAAGCCTCCTCCCTCCCTCACTCACTCGTCCCTCAAGTCCAAAGCCTCCTAACTCACTCACTCGTCCCTCAAGTCCAAAGCCTCCTTCCTCACTCACTCACTCACTCACTCACTCGTCCCTCAAGTCCAAAGCCTCCTTCCTCACTCACTCGCTCACTCGTCCCTCAAGTCCAAAGCCTCCTCACTCACTCACTCACTCGTCCCTCAAGTCCAAAGCCTCCTCCCTCCCTCACTCACTCATTCACTCGTCCCTCAAGTCCAAAGTCTCCTCCCTCCCTCACTCACTCACTCACTCGTCCCTCAAGTCCAAAGCCTCCTCCCTCCCTCACTCACTCACTCACTCGTCCCTCAAGTCCAAAGCCTCCTCCCTCCCTCACTCACTCACTCGTCCCTCAAGTCCAAAGCCTCCTCCCTCCCTCACTCCCTCACTCACTCGTCCCTCAAGTCCAAAGCCTCCTCCCTCCCTCCCTCACTCACTCGTCCCTCAAGTCCAAAGCCTCCTCCCTCCCTCCCTCCCTCACTCGTCCCTCAAGTCCAAAGCCTCCTCCCTCCCTCCCTCCCTCACTCACTCGTCCCTCAAGTCCAAAGCCTCCTCCCTCCCTCCCTCCCTCCCTCACTCGCCCCTCAAGTCCAAAGCGTCCTCCCTCCCTCCCTCCCTCCCTCCCTCCCTCCCTCCCTCCCTCCCTCGTCCCTCAAGTCCAAAGCCTCCTCCCTCCCTCCCACCCTCCCTCACTCGTCCCTCATGTCCAAAGCCTCCTCCCTCCCTCCCTCACTCGTCCCTCAAGTCCAAAGACTCCTCCCTCCCTCACTCAATCGTCCCTCAAGTCCAAAGCCTCCTCCCTCCCTCCCTCCCTCACTCACTCGTCCCTCAAGTCCAAAGCCTCCTCCCTCCCTCCCTCCCTCACTCACTCGTCCCTCAAGTCCAAAGCCTCCTCCCTCCCTCCCTCCCTCACTCACTCGTCCCTCAAGTCCAAAGCCTCCTCCCTCCCTCCCTCCCTCTCTCACTCGTCTCTCAAGTCCAAAGCCTCCTCCCTCCCTCCCTCCCTCCCTCACTCGTCCCTCAAGTCCAAAGCCTCCTCCCTCCCTCCCTCCCTCACTCACTCGTCCCTCAAGTCCAAAGCCTCCTCCCTCCCTCCCTCCCTCTCTCACTCGTCCCTCAAGTCCAAAGCCTCCTCCCTCCCTCCCTCCCTCACTCACTCGTCCCTCAAGTCCAAAGCCTCCTCCCTCCCTCACTCACTCACTCACTCGTCCCTCAAGTCCAAAGCCTCCTCCCTCCCTCCCTCACTGCCTCACTCGTCCCTCAAGTCCAAAGCCTCCTCCCTCCCTCCCTCCCTCCCTCACTCGTCCCTCAAGTCCAAAGCCTCCTCCCTCCCTCCCTCCCTCCCTCCCTCACTCGTCCCTCAAGTCCAAAGCCTCCTCCCTCCCTCCCTCCCTCCCTCCCTCCCTCACTCGTCCCTCAAGTCCAAAGCCTCCTCCCTCCCTCCCTCCCTCCCTCACTCGTCCCTCAAGTCCAAAGCCTCCTCCCTCCCTCCCTCCCTCCCTCCCTCACTCGTCCCTAAAGTCCAAAGCCTCCTCCCTCCCTCTCTCCCTCCCTCACTCGTCCCTCAAGTCCAAAGCCTCCTCCCTCCCTCCCTCCCTCACTCGTCCCTCAAGTCCAAAGTCTCCTCCCTCCCTCCCTCCCTCCCTCCCTCCCTCACTCGTCCCTCAAGTCCAAAGCCTCCTCCCTCCCTCCCTCCCTCCCTCACTCGTCCCTCAAGTCCAAAGCCTCATCCCTCCCTCCCTCCCTCCCTCCCTCACTCGTCCCTCAAGTCCAAAGCCTCCTCCCTCCCTCCCTCCCTCACTCGTCCCTCAAGTCCAAAGCCTCCTCCCTCCCTCCCTCCCTCCCTCACCCGTCCCTCAAGTCCAAAGCCTCCTCCCTCCCTCCCTCCCTCACTCGTCCCTCAAGTCCAAAGCCTCCTCCCTCCCTCCCTCCCTCACTCACTCGTCCCTCAAGTCCAAAGCCTCCTCCCTCCCTCCCTCACTCCCTCACTCGCCCCTCAAGTCCAAAGCCTCCTCCCTCCCTCCCTCCCTCCCTCGTCCCTCAAGTCCAAAGCCTCCTCCCTCCCTCCCACCCTCCCTCACTCGTCCCTCATGTCCAAAGCCTCCTCCCTCCCTCCCTCCCTCCCTCCCTCAATCGTCCCTCAAGTCCAAAGCCTCCTCACTCACTCACTCACTCACTCGTCCCTCAAGTCCAAAGCCTCCTCCCTCCCTCCCTCCCTCCCTCACTCGTCCCTCAAGTCCAAAGCCTCCTCCCTCCCTCCCTCCCTCACTCGTCCCTCAAGTCCAAAGCCTCCTCACTCACTCACTCACTCACTCGTCCCTCAAGTCCAAAGTCTCCTCCCTCACTCACTCACTCACTCACTCGTCCCTCAAGTCCAAAGCCTCCTCCCTCACTCACTCACTCACTCACTCACTCGTCCCTCAAGTCCAAAGCCTCCTCCCTCACTCACTCACTCACTCGTCCCTCAAGTCCAAAGCCTCCTCCCTCCCTCCCTCACTCACTCGTCCCTCAAGTCCAAAGCCTCCTCACTCACTCACTCACTCACTCGTCCCTCAAGTCCAAAGCCTCCTCCCTCACTCACTCACTCACTCGTCCCTCAAGTCCAAAGCCTCCTTCCTGACTCACTCACTCACTCGTCCCTCAAGTCCAAAGCTTCCTCCCTCCCTCCCTCACTCACTCGTCCCTCAAGTCCAAAGCTTCCTCACTCACTCACTCACTCACTCACTCACTCACTCACTCACTCGTCCCTCAAGTCCAAAGCCTCCTCCCTCACTCACTCACTCACTCGTCCCTCAAGTCCAAAACCTCCTTCCTCACTCACTCACTCACTCACTCACTCGTCCCTCAAGTCCAAAGCCTCCTTCCTCACTCACTGACTCACTCGTCCCTCAAGTCCAAAGCCTCCTTCCTCACTCACTCACTCACTCGTCCCTCAAGTCCAAAGCCTCCTCCCTCCCTCCCTCCCTCACTCGTCCCTCAAGTCCAAAGCCTCCTCCCTCCCTCCCTCCCTCCCTCACCCGTCCCTCAAGTCCAAAGCCTCCTCCCTCCCTCCCTCCCTCCCTCACTCGCTCCTCAAGTCCAAAGCCTCCTCCCTCCCTCCCTCCCTCCCTCCCTCCCTCCCTCCCTCGTCCCTCAAGTCCAAAGCCTCCTCCCTCCCTCCCACCCTCCCTCACTCGTCCCTCATGTCCAAAGCCTCCTCCCTCCCTCCCTCCCTCCCTCCCTCACTCGTCCCTCAAGTCCAAAGCCTCCTCACTCCCTCACTCACTCGTCCCTCAAGTCCAAAGCCTCCTCCCTCCCTCCCTCCCTCATTCACTCGTCCCTCAAGTCCAAAGCCTCCTCCCTCCCTCCCTCCGTCACTCACTCGTCCCTCAAGTCCAAAGCCTCCTCCCCCCCTCCCTCCCTCACTCACTCGTCCCTCAAGTCCAAAGCCTCCTCCCTCCCTCCCTCCCTCTCTCACTCGTCCCTCAAGTCCAAAGCCTCCTCCCTCCCTCCCTCCCTCCCTCACTCGTCCCTCAAGTCCAAAGCCTCCTCCCTCCCTCCCTCACTCACTCGTCCCTCAAGTCCAAAGCCTCCTCCCTCCCTCCCTCCCTCACTCATTCGTCCCTCAAGTCCAAAGCCTCCTCCCTCCCTCCCTCCCTCACTCACTCGTCCCTCAAGTCCAAAGCCTCCTCCCTCACTCACTCACTCACTCACTCGTCCCTCAAGTCCAAAGCCTCCTCCCTCCCTCCCTCCCTGCCTCACTCGTCCCTCAAGTCCAAAGCCTCCTCCCTCCCTCCCTCCCTCCCTCACTCGTCCCTCAAGTCCAAAGCCTCCTCCCTCCCTCCCTCCCTCCCTCCCTCACTCGTCCCTCAAGTCCAAAGCCTCCTCCCTCCCTCCCTCCCTCCCTCCCTCACTCGTCCCTCAAGTCCAAAGCCTCCTCCCTCCCTCCCTCCCTCCCTCACTCGTCCCTCAAGTCCAAAGCCTCCTCCCTCCCTCCCTCCCTCCCTCCCTCCCTCACTCGTCCCTCAAGTCCAAAGCCTCCTCCCTCCCTCCCTCCCTCCCTCACTCGTCCCTCAAGTCCAAAGCCTCCTCCCTCCCTCCCTCCCTCCCTCACTCGTCCCTCAAGTCCAAAGCCTCCTCCCTCCCTCCCTCCCTCCCTCCCTCACTCGTCCCTCAAGTCCAAAGCCTCCTCCCTCCCTCCCTCCCTCACTCGTCCCTCAAGTCCAAAGCCTCATCCCTCCCTCCCTCCCTCCCTCCCTCCCTCGTCCCTCAAGTCCAAAGCCTCCTCCCTCCCCCCCTCCCTCACTCGTCCCTCAAGTCCAAAGCCTCCTCCCTCCCTCCCTCCCTCACCCGTCCCTCAAGTCCAAAGCCTCCTCCCTCCCTCCCTCCCTCACTCGTCCCTCAAGTCCAAAGCCTCCTCCCTCCCTCCCTCCCTCCCTCCCTCACTCACTCGTCCCTCAAGTCCAAAGCCTCCTCCCTCCCTCCCTCACTCCCTCACTCGCCCCTCAAGTCCAAAGCCTCCTCCCTCCCTCCCTCCCTCGTCCCTCAAGTCCAAAGCCTCCTCCCTCCCTCCCACCCTCCCTCACTCGTCCCTCATGTCCAAAGCCTCCTCCCTCCCTCCCTCCCTCCCTCAATCGTCCCTCAAGTCCAAAGCCTCCTCACTCACTCACTCACTCACTCGTCCCTCAAGTCCAAAGCCTCCTCCCTCCCTCCCTCCCTCCCTCACTCGTCCCTCAAGTCCAAAGCCTCCTCCCTCCCTCCCTCTCTCACTCGTCCCTCAAGTCCAAAGCCTCCTCCCTCACTCACTCACTCACTCGTCCCTCAAGTCCAAAGTCTCCTCCCTCCCTCCCTCACTCACTCGTCCCTCAAGTCCAAAGCCTCCTCACTCACTCACTCACTCACTCGTCCCTCAAGTCCAAAGCCTCCTCCCTCACTCACTCACTCACTCGTCCCTCAAGTCCAAAGACTCCTTCCTCACTCACTCACTCACTCACTCGTCCCTCAAGTCCAAAGCCTCCTCCCTCACTCACTCACTCACTCGTCCCTCAAGTCCAAAGCTTACTCACTCACTCACTCACTCACTCGTCCCTCAAGTCCAAAGCCTCCTCCCTCCCTCCCTCACTCACTCGTCCCTCAAGTCCAAAGCCTCCTCCCTCCCTCCCTCACTCACTCGTCCCTCAAGTCCAAAGCCTCCTCACTCACTCACTCACTCACTCGTCCCTCTAGTCCAAAGCCTCCTCCCTCCCTCCCTCCCTCACTCACTCGTCCCTCAATTCCAAAGCCTACTCCCTCCCTCCCTCACTCACTCGTCCCTCAAGTCCAAAGCCTCTTCCCTCACTCACTCACTCACTCGTCCCTCAAGTCCAATGCCTCCTCCCTCCCTCCCTCACTCACTCGTCCCTCAAGTCCAAAGCCTCCTCACTCACTCACTCACTCACTCGTCCCTCAAGTCCAAAGCCTCCTCCCTCCCTCCCTCCCTCACTCACTCGTCCCTGAAGTCCAAAGCCTCCTCCCTCCCTCACTCACTCGTCCCTCAAGTCCAAAGCCTCCTCCCTCCCTCCCTCCCTCACTCACTCGTCCCTCAAGTCCAAAGCCTCCTCCCTCCCTCCCTCCCTCACTCACTCGTCCCTCAAGTCCAAAGCCTCCTCCCTCCCTCCCTCCCTCACTCACTCGTCCCTCAAGTCCAAAGCCTCCTCCCTCCCTCCCTCCCTCTCTCACTCGTCCCTCAAGTCCAAAGCCTCCTCCCTCCCTCCCTCCCTCACTCACTCGTCCCTCAAGTCCAAAGCCTCCTCCCTCCCTCCCTCCCTCACTCACTCGTCCCTCAAGTCCAAAGCCTCCTCCCTCCCTCCCTCCCTCACTCACTCGTCCCTCAAGTCCAAAGCCTCCTCCCTCCCTCCCTCCCTCACTCACTCGTCCCTCAAGTCCAAAGCCTCCTCCCTCACTCACTCACTCACTCACTCGTCCCTCAAGTCCAAAGCCTCCTCCCTCCCTCCCTCCCTGCCTCACTCGTCCCTCAAGTCCAAAGCCTCCTCCCTCCCTCCCTCCCTCCCTCCCTCGTCCCTCAAGTCCAAAGCCTCCTCCCTCCCTCCCTCCCTCCCTCCCTCACTCGTCCCTCAAGTCCAAAGCCTCCTCCCTCCCTCCCTCCCTCCCTCCCTCCCTCCCTCACTCGTCCCTCAAGTCCAAAGCCTCCTCCCTCCCTCCCTCCCTCCCTCCCTCACTCGTCCCTCAAGTCCAAAGCCTCCTCCCTCCCTCCCTCCCTCCCTCACTCGTCCCTCAAGTCCAAAGCCTCATCCCTCCCTCCCTCCCTCCCTCCCTCCCTCACTCGTCCCTCAAGTCCAAAGCCTCCTCCCTCCCTCCCTCCCTCACTCGTCCCTCAAGTCCAAAGCCTCCTCCCTCCCTCCCTCCCTCCCTCACCCGTCCCTCAAGTCCAAAGCCTCCTCCCTCCCTCCCTCCCTCACTCGTCCCTCAAGTCCAAAGCCTCCTCCCTCCCTCCCTCCCTCACTCACTCGTCCCTCAAGTCCAAAGCCTCCTCCCTCCCTCCCTCCCTCCCTCACTCGCCCCTCAAGTCCAAAGCCTCCTCCCTCCCTCCCTCCCTCGTCCCTCAAGTCCAAAGCCTCCTCCCTCCCTCCCACCCTCCCTCACTCGTCCCTCATGTCCAAAGCCTCCTCCCTCCCTCCCTCCCTCCCTCCCTCACTCGTCCCTCAAGTCCAAAGCCTCCTCCCTCCCTCACTCACTCGTCCCTCAAGTCCAAAGCCTCCTCCCTCCCTCCCTCCCTCACTCACTCGTCCCTCAAGTCCAAAGCCTCCTCCCTCCCTCCCTCCCTCACTCACTCGTCCCTCAAGTCCAAAGCCTCCTCCCTCCCTCCCTCCCTCACTCACTCGTCCCTCAAGTCCAAAGCCTCCTCCCTCCCTCCCTCCCTCTCTCACTCGTCCCTCAAGTCCAAAGCCTCCTCCCTCCCTCCCTCCCTCCCTCACTCGTCCCTCAAGTCCAAAGCCTCCTCCCTCCCTCCCTCCCTCACTCACTCGTCCCTCAAGTCCAAAGCCTCCTCCCTCCCTCCCTCCCTCACTCACTCGTCCCTCAAGTCCAAAGCCTCCTCCCTCCCTCCCTCCCTCACTCACTCGTCCCTCAAGTCCAAAGCCTCCTCACTCACTCACTCACTCACTCACTCGTCCCTCAAGTCCAAAGCCTCCTCCCTCCCTCCCTCCCTGCGTCACTCGTCCCTCAAGTCCAAAGCCTCCTCCCTCCCTCCCTCCCTCCCTCACTCGTCCCTCAAGTCCAAAGCCTCCTCCCTCCCTCCCTCCCTCCCTCCCTCACTCGTCCCTCAAGTCCAAAGCCTCCTCCCTCCCTCCCTCCCTCCCTCCCTCCCTCACTCGTCCCTCAAGTCCAAAGCCTCCTCCCTCCCTCCCTCCCTCACTCGTCCCTCAAGTCCAAAGCCTCCTCCCTCCCTCCCTCCCTCCCTCACTCGTCCCTCAAGTCCAAAGCCTCATCCCTCCCTCCCTCCCTCCCTCACTCACTCGTCCCTCAAGTCCAAAGCCTCCTCCCTCCATCCCTCACTCCCTCACTCGCCCCTCAAGTCCAAAGCCTCCTCCCTCCCTCCCTCCATCCCTCCCTCACTCACTCGTCCCTCAAGTCCAAAGCCTCCTCCCTCACTCACTCACTCACTCACTCGTCCCTCAAGTCCAAAGCCTCCTCCCTCCCTCCCTCCCTCCCTCAATCGTCCCTCAAGTCCAAAGCCTCCTCACTCACTCACTCACTCACTCACTCGTCCCTCAAGTCCAAAGCCTCCTCCCTCCCTCCCTCCCTCCCTCACTCGTCCCTCAAGTCCAAAGCCTCCTCCCTCCCTCCCTCCCTCACTCGTCCCTCAAGTCCAAAGCCTCCTCACTCACTCACTCACTCACTCGTCCCTCAAGTCCAAAGTCTCCTCCCTCACTCACTCACTCACTCACTCGTCCCTCAAGTCCAAAGCCTCCTCCCTCCCTCACTCACTCACTCACTCACTCACTCGTCCCTCAAGTCCAAAGCCTCCTCCCTCCCTCACTCACTCACTCGTCCCTCAAGTCCAAAGCCTCCTCCCTCCCTCCCTCACTCACTCGTCCCTCAAGTCCAAAGCCTCCTCACTCACTCACTCACTCACTCACTCGTCCCTCAAGATCAAAGCCTCCTCCCTCACTCACTCACTCACTCGTCCCTCAAGTCCAAAGCCTCCTTCCTGACTCACTCACTCACTCGTCCCTCAAGTCCAAAGCTTCCTCCCTCCCTCCCTCACTCACTCGTCCCTCAAGTCCAAAGCCTCCTCACTCACTCACTCACTCACTCGTCCCTCAAGTCCAAAGCCTCCTCCCTCACTCACTCACTCACTCGTCCCTCAAGTCCAAAGCCTCCTTCCTGACTCACTCACTCACTCGTCCCTCAAGTCCAAAGCCTCCTCCCTCCCTCCCTCACTCACTCGTCCCTCAAGTCCAAAGCCTCATAACTCACTCACTCACTCGTCCCTCAAGTCCAAAGCCTCATAACTCACTCACTCGTCCCTCAAGTCCAAAGCCTCCTTCCTCACTCACTCACTCACTCACTCGTCCCTCAAGTCCAAAGCCTCCTTCCTCACTCACTCTCTCACTCGTCCCTCAAGTCCAAAGCCTCCTTGCTCACTCACTCACTCACTCACTCGTCCCTCAAGTCCAAAGCCTCCTCCCTCCCTCCCTCACTCACTCGTCCCTGAAGTCCAAAGACTCCTCACTCACTCACTCACTCACTCGTACCTCAAGTCCAAAGCCTCCTCCCTCCCTCACTCACTCACTCACTCGTCCCTCAAGTCCAAAGCCTCCTTCCGCCCTCACTCACTCACTCACTCGTCCCTCAAGTCCAAAGCCTCCTCACTCACTCACTCACTCACTCGTCCCTCAAGTCCAAAGCTTCCTCACTCACTCACTCACTCACTCACTCGTCCCTCAAGTCCAAAGCCTCCTCCCTCCCTCACTCACTCACTCACTCGTCCCTCAAGTCCAAAGCCTCCTCCCTCCCTCCCTCACTCACTCGTCCCTCAAGTCCAAAGCCTCCTCACTCACTCACTCACTCACTCACTCGTCCCTCAATTCCAAAGCCTCCTCCCTCCCTCACTCACTCACTCACTCTTCCCTCAAGTCCAAAGCCTCCTCCCTCCCTCACTCACTCACTCACTCGTCCCTCAAGTCCAAAGCCTCCTCCCTCCCTCACTCACTCACTCACTCGTCCCTCAAGTCCAAAGCCTCCTCCCTCCCTCACTCACTCACTCACTCGTCCCTCAAGTCCAAAGCCTCCTCCCTCCCTCACTCACTCACTCACTCGTCCCTCAAGTCCAAAGCCTCCTCACTCACTCACTCACTCACTCACTCGTCCCTCAAGTCCAAAGCCTCATCCCTCACTCACTCACTCACTCGTCCCTCAAGTCCAAAGCCTCCTTCCTCACTCACTCACTCACTCACTCGTCCCTCAAGTCCAAAGCCTCCTCCCTCACTCACTCACTCACTCGTCCC
Organism: Coccyzus lansbergi; assembly: GCA_033558105.1. Classification (NCBI taxonomy): domain Eukaryota; kingdom Metazoa; phylum Chordata; class Aves; order Cuculiformes; family Coccyzidae; genus Coccyzus; species Coccyzus lansbergi. Next base: position 487,411 of record JAUMJK010001121.1, read on the forward strand.
TCAAGTCCAAAGCCTCCTCCATCCCTCCCTCACTCACTCGTCCCTCAAGTCCAAAGCCTCCTCACTCACTCACTCACTCGTCCCTCAAGTCCAAAGCCTCCTCCCTCACTCACTCACTCACTCGTCCCTCAAGTCCAAAGCCTCCTCCCTCCCTCACTCACTCACTCACTCGTCCCTCAAGTCCAAAGCCTCCTCCCTCACTCACTCACTCACTCGTCCCTCAAGTCCAAAGCCTCCTTCCTCAGTCACTCACTCACTCACTCACTCACTCACTCGTCCCTGAAGTCCAAAGCCTCCTCCCTCCCTCCCTCACTCACTCGTCCCTCAAGTCCAAAGCCTCCTCCCTCACTCACTCACTCACTCACTCGTCCCTCAAGTCCAAAGCCTCTTCACTCACTCACTCACTCACTCGTCCCTCAAGTCCAAAGCCTCCTCCCTCACTCACTCACTCACTCACTCGTCCCTCAAGTCCAAAGCCTCCTCCCTCACTCACTCACTCACTCGTCCCTCAAGTCCAAAGCCTCCTCCCTCCCTCACTCACTCACTCGTCCCTCAAGTCCAAAGCCTCCTCCCTCCCTCCCTCACTCACTCGTCCCTCAAGTCCAAAGCCTCCTCACTCACTCACTCACTCACTCACTCGTCCCTCAAGTCCAAAGCCTCCTCACTCACTCACTCACTCACTCGTCCCTCAAGTCCAAAGCCTCCTCCCTCACTCACTCACTCACTCACTCGTCCCTCAAGTCCAAAGCCTCCTCACTCACTCACTCACTCGTCCCTCAAGTCCAAAGCCTCCTCACTCACTCACTCACTCACTCGTCCCTCAAGTCCAAAGCCTCCTCACTCACTCACTCACTCACTCACTCACTCGTCCCTCAAGTCCAAAGCCTCCTCCCTCCCTCACTCACTCACTCACTCGTCCCTCAAGTCCAAAGCCTCCTCCCTCACTCACTCACTCACTCACTCACTCACTCGTCCCTCAAGTCCAAAGCCTCCTCACTCACTCACTCACTCACTCACTCGTCCCTCAATTCCAAAGCCTCCTCCCTCCCTCACTCACTCACTCACTCGTCTCTCAAGTCCAAAGCCTCCTCCCTCCCTCACTCACTCACTCACTCGTCCCTCAAGTCCAAAGCCTCCTCCCTCCCTCACTCACTCACTCACTCGTCCCTCAAGTCCAAAGCCTCCTCCCTCCCTCACTCACTCACTCACTCGTCCCTCAAGTCCAAAGCCTCCTCCCTCCCTCACTCACTCACTCACTCGTCCCTCAAGTCCAAAGCCTCCTCACTCACTCACTCACTCACTCACTCGTCCCTCAAGTCCAAAGCCTCATCCCTCACTCACTCACTCACTCGTCCCTCAAGTCCAAAGCCTCCTTCCTCACTCACTCACTCACTCACTCGTCCCTCAAGTCCAAAGCCTCCTCCCTCACTAACTCACTCACTCACTCGTCCCTCAAGTCCAAAGCTTCCTCACTCACTCACTCACTCACTCGTCCCTCAAGTCCAAAGCCTCCTCCCTCACTCACTCACTCACTCGTCCCTCTAGTCCAAAGCCTCCTCCATCCCTCCCTCACTCACTCGTCCCTCAAGTCCAAAGCCTCCTCACTCACTCACTCACTCGTCCCTCAAGTCCAAAGCCTCCGCCCTCACTCACTCACTCACTCGTCCCTCAAGTCCAAAGCCTCCTCCCTCCCTCACTCACTCACTCACTCGTCCCTCAAGTCCAAAGCCTCCTCCCTCACTCACTCACTCACTCGTCCCTCAAGTCCAAAGCCTCCTTCCTCCCTCCCTCCCTCCCTCACTCGTCCCTCAAGTCCAAAGACTCCACCCTCACTCACTCACTCACTCGTCCCTCAAGTCCAAAGCTTCCTCACTCACTCACTCACTCACTCATCCCTCAAGTCCAGAGCCTCCTCCCTCACTCACTCACTCACTCGTCCCTCAAGTCCAAAGCCTCCTCCCTCACTCACTCACTCACTCACTCGTCCCTCAAGTCCAAAGCCTCCTCCCTCACTCACTCACTCACTCACTCGTCCCTCAAGTCCAAAGCCTCCTTCCTCACTCACTCACTCACTCACTCACTCACTCACTCACTCGTCCCTCAAGTCCAAAGCCTCCTCCCTCACTCACTCACTCACTCGTCCCTCAAGTCCAAAGCCTCCTCCCTCCCTCCCTCACTAACTCGTCCCTCAAGTCCAAAGCCTCCTCACTCACTCACTCACTCACTCGTCCCTCAAGTCCAAAGCCTCCTCCCTCACTCACTCACTCACTCGTCCCTCAAGTCCAAAGCCTCCTTCCTCACTCACTCACTCACTCACTCGTCCCTCAAGTCCAAAGCCTCCTCCCTCACTCACTCACTCACTCACTCACTCACTCGTGCCTCAAGTCCAAAGCCTCCTCCCTCACTCACTCACTCACTCGTCCCTCAAGTCCAAAGCCTCCTCCCTCACTCACTCACTCACTCGTCCCTCAAGTCCAAAGCCTCCTTCCTCACTCACTCACTCACTCACTCGTCCCTCAAGTCCAAAGCCTCCTCCCTCACTCACTCACTCACTCGTCCCTCAAGTCCAAAGCTTACTCACTCACTCACTCACTCACTCGTCCCTCAAGTCCAAAGCCTCCTCCCTCCCTCCCTCACTCACTCGTCCCTCAAGTCCAAAGCCTCCTCCCTCCCTCCCTCACTCACTCGTCCCTCAAGTCCAAAGCCTCCTCACTCACTCACTCACTCACTCGTCACTCTAGTCCAAAGCCTCCTCCCTCCCTCCCTCCCTCACTCACTCGTCCCTCAAGTCCAAAGCCTACTCCCTCCCTCCCTCACTCACTCGTCCCTCAAGTCCAAAGCCTCTTCCCTCACTCACTCACTCACTCGTCCCTCAAGTCCAATGCCTCCTCCCTCCCTCCCTCACTCACTCGTCCCTCAAGTCCAAAGCCTCCTCACTCACTCACTCACTCACTCGTCCCTCAAGTCCAAAGCCTCCTCCCTCCCTCCCTCCCTCACTCACTCGTCCCTGAAGTCCAAAGCCTCCTCCCTCCCTCACTCACTCGTCCCTCAAGTCCAAAGCCTCCTCCCTCCCTCCCTCCCTCACTCACTCGTCCCTCAAGTCCAAAGCCTCCTCCCTCCCTCCCTCCCTCACTCACTCGTCCCTCAAGTCCAAAGCCTCCTCCCTCCCTCCCTCCCTCACTCACTCGTCCCTCAAGTCCAAAGCCTCCTCCCTCCCTCCCTCCCTCTCTCACTCGTCCCTCAAGTCCAAAGCCTCCTCCCTCCCTCCCTCCCTCACTCACTCGTCCCTCAAGTCCAAAGCCTCCTCCCTCCCTCCCTCCCTCACTCACTCGTCCCTCAAGTCCAAAGCCTCCTCCCTCCCTCCCTCCCTCACTCACTCGTCCCTCAAGTCCAAAGCCTCCTCCCTCCCTCCCTCCCTCACTCACTCGTCCCTCAAGTCCAAAGCCTCCTCCCTCACTCACTCACTCACTCACTCGTCCCTCAAGTCCAAAGCCTCCTCCCTCCCTCCCTCCCTGCCTCACTCGTCCCTCAAGTCCAAAGCCTCCTCCCTCCCTCCCTCCCTCCCTCCCTCGTCCCTCAAGTCCAAAGCCTCCTCCCTCCCTCCCTCCCTCCCTCCCTCACTCGTCCCTCAAGTCCAAAGCCTCCTCCCTCCCTCCCTCCCTCCCTCGTCCCTCAAGTCCAAAGCCTCCTCCCTCCCTCCCTCCCTCCCTCCCTCACTCGTCCCTCAAGTCCAAAGCCTCCTCCCTCCCTCCCTCCCTCCCTCACTCGTCCCTCAAGTCCAAAGCCTCATCCCTCCCTCCCTCCCTCCCTCCCTCCCTCACTCGTCCCTCAAGTCCAAAGCCTCCTCCCTCCCTCCCTCCCTCACTCGTCCCTCAAGTCCAAAGCCTCCTCCCTCCCTCCCTCCCTCCCTCACCCGTCCCTCAAGTCCAAAGCCTCCTCCCTCCCTCCCTCCCTCACTCGTCCCTCAAGTCCAAAGCCTCCTCCCTCCCTCCCTCCCTCACTCACTCGTCCCTCAAGTCCAAAGCCTCCTCCCTCCCTCCCTCCCTCCCTCACTCGCCCCTCAAGTCCAAAGCCTCCTCCCTCCCTCCCTCCCTCGTCCCTCAAGTCCAAAGCCTCCTCCCTCCCTCCCACCCTCCCTCACTCGTCCCTCATGTCCAAAGCCTCCTCCCTCCCTCCCTCCCTCCCTCCCTCACTCGTCCCTCAAGTCCAAAGCCTCCTCCCTCCCTCACTCACTCGTCCCTCAAGTCCAAAGCCTCCTCCCTCCCTCCCTCCGTCACTCACTCGTCCCTCAAGTCCAAAGCCTCCTCCCTCCCTCCCTCCCTCACTCACTCGTCCCTCAAGTCCAAAGCCTCCTCCCTCCCTCCCTCCCTCACTCACTCGTCCCTCAAGTCCAAAGCCTCCTCCCTCCCTCCCTCCCTCTCTCACTCGTCCCTCAAGTCCAAAGCCTCCTCCCTCCCTCCCTCCCTCCCTCACTCGTCCCTCAAGTCCAAAGCCTCCTCCCTCCCTCCCTCCCTCACTCACTCGTCCCTCAAGTCCAAAGCCTCCTCCCTCCCTCCCTCCCTCACTCACTCGTCCCTCAAGTCCAAAGCCTCCTCCCTCCCTCCCTCCCTCACTCACTCGTCCCTCAAGTCCAAAGCCTCCTCACTCACTCACTCACTCACTCGTCCCTCAAGTCCAAAGCCTCCTCCCTCCCTCCCTCCCTGCGTCACTCGTCCCTCAAGTCCAAAGCCTCCTCCCTCCCTCCCTCCCTCCCTCACTCGTCCCTCAAGTCCAAAGCCTCCTCCCTCCCTCCCTCCCTCCCTCCCTCACTCGTCCCTCAAGTCCAAAGCCTCCTCCCTCCCTCCCTCCCTCCCTCCCTCCCTCACTCGTCCCTCAAGTCCAAAGCCTCCTCCCTCCCTCCCTCCCTCACTCGTCCCTCAAGTCCAAAGCCTCCTCCCTCCCTCCCTCCCTCCCTCACTCGTCCCTCAAGTCCAAAGCCTCATCCCTCCCTCCCTCCCTCCCTCACTCACTCGTCCCTCAAGTCCAAAGCCTCCTCCCTCCATCCCTCACTCCCTCACTCGCCCCTCAAGTCCAAAGCCTCCTCCCTCCCTCCCTCCATCCCTCCCTCACTCACTCGTCCCTCAAGTCCAAAGCCTCCTCCCTCACTCACTCACTCACTCACTCGTCCCTCAAGTCCAAAGCCTCCTCCCTCCCTCCCTCCCTCCCTCAATCGTCCCTCAAGTCCAAAGCCTCCTCACTCACTCACTCACTCACTCACTCGTCCCTCAAGTCCAAAGCCTCCTCCCTCCCTCCCTCCCTCCCTCACTCGTCCCTCAAGTCCAAAGCCTCCTCCCTCCCTCCCTCCCTCACTCGTCCCTCAAGTCCAAAGCCTCCTCACTCACTCACTCACTCACTCGTCCCTCAAGTCCAAAGTCTCCTCCCTCACTCACTCACTCACTCACTCGTCCCTCAAGTCCAAAGCCTCCTCCCTCCCTCACTCACTCACTCACTCACTCACTCGTCCCTCAAGTCCAAAGCCTCCTCCCTCCCTCACTCACTCACTCGTCCCTCAAGTCCAAAGCCTCCTCCCTCCCTCCCTCACTCACTCGTCCCTCAAGTCCAAAGCCTCCTCACTCACTCACTCACTCACTCACTCGTCCCTCAAGATCAAAGCCTCCTCCCTCACTCACTCACTCACTCGTCCCTCAAGTCCAAAGCCTCCTTCCTGACTCACTCACTCACTCGTCCCTCAAGTCCAAAGCTTCCTCCCTCCCTCCCTCACTCACTCGTCCCTCAAGTCCAAAGCCTCCTCACTCACTCACTCACTCACTCGTCCCTCAAGTCCAAAGCCTCCTCCCTCACTCACTCACTCACTCGTCCCTCAAGTCCAAAGCCTCCTTCCTGACTCACTCACTCACTCGTCCCTCAAGTCCAAAGCCTCCTCCCTCCCTCCCTCACTCACTCGTCCCTCAAGTCCAAAGCCTCATAACTCACTCACTCACTCGTCCCTCAAGTCCAAAGCCTCATAACTCACTCACTCGTCCCTCAAGTCCAAAGCCTCCTTCCTCACTCACTCACTCACTCACTCGTCCCTCAAGTCCAAAGCCTCCTTCCTCACTCACTCTCTCACTCGTCCCTCAAGTCCAAAGCCTCCTTGCTCACTCACTCACTCACTCACTCGTCCCTCAAGTCCAAAGCCTCCTCCCTCCCTCCCTCACTCACTCGTCCCTGAAGTCCAAAGACTCCTCACTCACTCACTCACTCACTCGTACCTCAAGTCCAAAGCCTCCTCCCTCCCTCACTCACTCACTCACTCGTCCCTCAAGTCCAAAGCCTCCTTCCGCCCTCACTCACTCACTCACTCGTCCCTCAAGTCCAAAGCCTCCTCACTCACTCACTCACTCACTCGTCCCTCAAGTCCAAAGCTTCCTCACTCACTCACTCACTCACTCACTCGTCCCTCAAGTCCAAAGCCTCCTCCCTCCCTCACTCACTCACTCACTCGTCCCTCAAGTCCAAAGCCTCCTCCCTCCCTCCCTCACTCACTCGTCCCTCAAGTCCAAAGCCTCCTCACTCACTCACTCACTCACTCACTCGTCCCTCAATTCCAAAGCCTCCTCCCTCCCTCACTCACTCACTCACTCTTCCCTCAAGTCCAAAGCCTCCTCCCTCCCTCACTCACTCACTCACTCGTCCCTCAAGTCCAAAGCCTCCTCCCTCCCTCACTCACTCACTCACTCGTCCCTCAAGTCCAAAGCCTCCTCCCTCCCTCACTCACTCACTCACTCGTCCCTCAAGTCCAAAGCCTCCTCCCTCCCTCACTCACTCACTCACTCGTCCCTCAAGTCCAAAGCCTCCTCACTCACTCACTCACTCACTCACTCGTCCCTCAAGTCCAAAGCCTCATCCCTCACTCACTCACTCACTCGTCCCTCAAGTCCAAAGCCTCCTTCCTCACTCACTCACTCACTCACTCGTCCCTCAAGTCCAAAGCCTCCTCCCTCACTCACTCACTCACTCGTCCCTCAAGTCCAAAGCCTCCTCCATCCCTCCCTCACTCACTCGTCCCTCAAGTCCAAAGCCTCCTCACTCACTCACTCACTCGTCCCTCAAGTCCAAAGCCTCCTCCCTCACTCACTCACTCACTCGTCCCTCAAGTCCAAAGCCTCCTCCCTCCCTCACTCACTCACTCACTCGTCCCTCAAGTCCAAAGCCTCCTCCCTCACTCACTCACTCACTCGTCCCTCAAGTCCAAAGCCTCCTTCCTCAGTCACTCACTCACTCACTCACTCACTCACTCGTCCCTGAAGTCCAAAGCCTCCTCCCTCCCTCCCTCACTCACTCGTCCCTCAAGTCCAAAGCCTCCTCCCTCACTCACTCACTCACTCACTCGTCCCTCAAGTCCAAAGCCTCTTCACTCACTCACTCACTCACTCGTCCCTCAAGTCCAAAGCCTCCTCCCTCACTCACTCACTCACTCACTCGTCCCTCAAGTCCAAAGCCTCCTCCCTCACTCACTCACTCACTCGTCCCTCAAGTCCAAAGCCTCCTCCCTCCCTCACTCACTCACTCGTCCCTCAAGTCCAAAGCCTCCTCCCTCCCTCCCTCACTCACTCGTCCCTCAAGTCCAAAGCCTCCTCACTCACTCACTCACTCACTCACTCGTCCCTCAAGTCCAAAGCCTCCTCACTCACTCACTCACTCACTCGTCCCTCAAGTCCAAAGCCTCCTCCCTCACTCACTCACTCACTCACTCGTCCCTCAAGTCCAAAGCCTCCTCACTCACTCACTCACTCGTCCCTCAAGTCCAAAGCCTCCTCACTCACTCACTCACTCACTCGTCCCTCAAGTCCAAAGCCTCCTCACTCACTCACTCACTCACTCACTCACTCGTCCCTCAAGTCCAAAGCCTCCTCCCTCCCTCACTCACTCACTCACTCGTCCCTCAAGTCCAAAGCCTCCTCCCTCACTCACTCACTCACTCACTCACTCACTCGTCCCTCAAGTCCAAAGCCTCCTCACTCACTCACTCACTCACTCACTCGTCCCTCAATTCCAAAGCCTCCTCCCTCCCTCACTCACTCACTCACTCGTCTCTCAAGTCCAAAGCCTCCTCCCTCCCTCACTCACTCACTCACTCGTCCCTCAAGTCCAAAGCCTCCTCCCTCCCTCACTCACTCACTCACTCGTCCCTCAAGTCCAAAGCCTCCTCCCTCCCTCACTCACTCACTCACTCGTCCCTCAAGTCCAAAGCCTCCTCCCTCCCTCACTCACTCACTCACTCGTCCCTCAAGTCCAAAGCCTCCTCACTCACTCACTCACTCACTCACTCGTCCCTCAAGTCCAAAGCCTCATCCCTCACTCACTCACTCACTCGTCCCTCAAGTCCAAAGCCTCCTTCCTCACTCACTCACTCACTCACTCGTCCCTCAAGTCCAAAGCCTCCTCCCTCACTAACTCACTCACTCACTCGTCCCTCAAGTCCAAAGCTTCCTCACTCACTCACTCACTCACTCGTCCCTCAAGTCCAAAGCCTCCTCCCTCACTCACTCACTCACTCGTCCCTCTAGTCCAAAGCCTCCTCCATCCCTCCCTCACTCACTCGTCCCTCAAGTCCAAAGCCTCCTCACTCACTCACTCACTCGTCCCTCAAGTCCAAAGCCTCCGCCCTCACTCACTCACTCACTCGTCCCTCAAGTCCAAAGCCTCCTCCCTCCCTCACTCACTCACTCACTCGTCCCTCAAGTCCAAAGCCTCCTCCCTCACTCACTCACTCACTCGTCCCTCAAGTCCAAAGCCTCCTTCCTCCCTCCCTCCCTCCCTCACTCGTCCCTCAAGTCCAAAGACTCCACCCTCACTCACTCACTCACTCGTCCCTCAAGTCCAAAGCTTCCTCACTCACTCACTCACTCACTCATCCCTCAAGTCCAGAGCCTCCTCCCTCACTCACTCACTCACTCGTCCCTCAAGTCCAAAGCCTCCTCCCTCACTCACTCACTCACTCACTCGTCCCTCAAGTCCAAAGCCTCCTCCCTCACTCACTCACTCACTCACTCGTCCCTCAAGTCCAAAGCCTCCTTCCTCACTCACTCACTCACTCACTCACTCACTCACTCACTCACTCGTCCCTCAAGTCCAAAGCCTCCTCCCTCACTCACTCACTCACTCGTCCCTCAAGTCCAAAGCCTCCTCCCTCCCTCCCTCACTAACTCGTCCCTCAAGTCCAAAGCCTCCTCACTCACTCACTCACTCACTCGTCCCTCAAGTCCAAAGCCTCCTCCCTCACTCACTCACTCACTCGTCCCTCAAGTCCAAAGCCTCCTTCCTCACTCACTCACTCACTCACTCGTCCCTCAAGTCCAAAGCCTCCTCCCTCACTCACTCACTCACTCACTCACTCACTCGTGCCTCAAGTCCAAAGCCTCCTCCCTCACTCACTCACTCACTCGTCCCTCAAGTCCAAAGCCTCCTTCCTCACTCACTCACTCACTCACTCACTCGTCCCTCAAGTCCAAAGCCTCCTCCCTCACTCACTCACTCACTCGTCCCTCAAGTCCAAAGCTTCCTCACTCACTCACTCACTCACTCATCCCTAAAGTCCAAAGCCTCCTCACTCACTCACTCACTCACTCGTCCCTCAAGTCCAAAGCCTCCTCCCTCACTCACTCACTCACTCGTCCCTCAAGTCCAAAGCCTCCTCCCTCCCTCAGTCACTCACTCACTCGTCCCTCAAGTCCAAAGCCTCCTCCCTCCCTCACTCACTCACTCACTCGTCCCTCAAGTCCAAAGCCTCCTCCCTCCCTCCCTCACTCACTCGTCCCTCAAGTCCAAAGCCTCCTCACTCACTCACTCACTCACTCGTCCCTCAAGTCCAAAGCCTCCTCCCTCCCTCACTCACTCACTCACTCGTCCCTCTAGTCCAAAGCCTCCTCCCTCCCTCACTCACTCACTCACTCGTCCCTCAAGTCCAAAGCCTCCTCCCTCCCTCCCTCACTCACTCACTCGTCCCTCAAGTCCAAAGCCTCCTCCCTCCCTCACTCACTCACTCACTCATCCCTCAAGTCCAAAGCCTCCTCCCTAACTCCCTCACTCACTCGTCCCTCAAGTCCAAAGCCTCCTCCCTCCCTCCCTCCCTCACTCACTCGTCCCTCAAGTCCAAAGCCTCCTCACTCACTCAATCACTCACTCGTCCCTCAAGTCTAAAGCCTCCTCCCTCACTCACTCACTCACTCACTCGTCCCTCAAGTCCAAAGCCTCCTCCCTCCCTCACTCACTCGTCCCTCAAGTCCAAAGCCTCCTCCCTCACTCACTCACTCACTCGTCCCTCAAGTCCAAAGCCTCCTCCCTCCCTCCCTCACTCACTCGTCCCTCAAGTCCAAAGCCTCCTCACTCACTCACTCACTCACTCACTCGTCCCTCAAGTCCAAAGCCTCCTCCCTCCCTCACTCACTCACTCACTCGTCCCTCAAGTCCAAAGCCTCCTCCCTCACTCACTCACTCACTTGTCCCTCAAGTCCAAAGCCTCCTTCCTTACTCACTCACTCACTCACTCGTCCCTCAAGTCCAAAGCCTCCTCCCTCACTCACTCACTCACTCACTCGTCCATCAAGTCCAAAGCTTCCTCACTCACTCACTCACTCACTCACTCACTCACTCGTCCCTCAAGTCCAAAGCCTCCTCCCTCACTCACTCACTCACTCGTCCCTCAAGTCCAAAGCCTCCTTCCTCACTCACTCCCTCACTCACTCGTCCCTCAAGTCCAAAGCCTCCTCCCTCCCTCACTCACTCACTCGTCCCTCAAGTCCAAAGCCTCCTCCCTCCCTCACTCACTCGTCCCTCAAGTCCAAAGCCTCCTAACTCACTCACTCGTCCCTCAAGTCCAAAGCCTCCTTCCTCACTCACTCACTCACTCACTCACTCGTCCCTCAAGTCCAAAGCCTCCTTCCTCACTCACTCGCTCACTCGTCCCTCAAGTCCAAAGCCTCCTCACTCACTCACTCACTCGTCCCTCAAGTCCAAAGCCTCCTCCCTCCCTCACTCACTCATTCACTCGTCCCTCAAGTCCAAAGTCTCCTCCCTCCCTCACTCACTCACTCACTCGTCCCTCAAGTCCAAAGCCTCCTCCCTCCCTCACTCACTCACTCACTCGTCCCTCAAGTCCAAAGCCTCCTCCCTCCCTCACTCACTCACTCGTCCCTCAAGTCCAAAGCCTCCTCCCTCCCTCACTCCCTCACTCACTCGTCCCTCAAGTCCAAAGCCTCCTCCCTCCCTCCCTCACTCACTCGTCCCTCAAGTCCAAAGCCTCCTCCCTCCCTCCCTCCCTCACTCGTCCCTCAAGTCCAAAGCCTCCTCCCTCCCTCCCTCCCTCACTCACTCGTCCCTCAAGTCCAAAGCCTCCTCCCTCCCTCCCTCCCTCCCTCACTCGCCCCTCAAGTCCAAAGCGTCCTCCCTCCCTCCCTCCCTCCCTCCCTCCCTCCCTCCCTCCCTCCCTCGTCCCTCAAGTCCAAAGCCTCCTCCCTCCCTCCCACCCTCCCTCACTCGTCCCTCATGTCCAAAGCCTCCTCCCTCCCTCCCTCACTCGTCCCTCAAGTCCAAAGACTCCTCCCTCCCTCACTCAATCGTCCCTCAAGTCCAAAGCCTCCTCCCTCCCTCCCTCCCTCACTCACTCGTCCCTCAAGTCCAAAGCCTCCTCCCTCCCTCCCTCCCTCACTCACTCGTCCCTCAAGTCCAAAGCCTCCTCCCTCCCTCCCTCCCTCACTCACTCGTCCCTCAAGTCCAAAGCCTCCTCCCTCCCTCCCTCCCTCTCTCACTCGTCTCTCAAGTCCAAAGCCTCCTCCCTCCCTCCCTCCCTCCCTCACTCGTCCCTCAAGTCCAAAGCCTCCTCCCTCCCTCCCTCCCTCACTCACTCGTCCCTCAAGTCCAAAGCCTCCTCCCTCCCTCCCTCCCTCTCTCACTCGTCCCTCAAGTCCAAAGCCTCCTCCCTCCCTCCCTCCCTCACTCACTCGTCCCTCAAGTCCAAAGCCTCCTCCCTCCCTCACTCACTCACTCACTCGTCCCTCAAGTCCAAAGCCTCCTCCCTCCCTCCCTCACTGCCTCACTCGTCCCTCAAGTCCAAAGCCTCCTCCCTCCCTCCCTCCCTCCCTCACTCGTCCCTCAAGTCCAAAGCCTCCTCCCTCCCTCCCTCCCTCCCTCCCTCACTCGTCCCTCAAGTCCAAAGCCTCCTCCCTCCCTCCCTCCCTCCCTCCCTCCCTCACTCGTCCCTCAAGTCCAAAGCCTCCTCCCTCCCTCCCTCCCTCCCTCACTCGTCCCTCAAGTCCAAAGCCTCCTCCCTCCCTCCCTCCCTCCCTCCCTCACTCGTCCCTAAAGTCCAAAGCCTCCTCCCTCCCTCTCTCCCTCCCTCACTCGTCCCTCAAGTCCAAAGCCTCCTCCCTCCCTCCCTCCCTCACTCGTCCCTCAAGTCCAAAGTCTCCTCCCTCCCTCCCTCCCTCCCTCCCTCCCTCACTCGTCCCTCAAGTCCAAAGCCTCCTCCCTCCCTCCCTCCCTCCCTCACTCGTCCCTCAAGTCCAAAGCCTCATCCCTCCCTCCCTCCCTCCCTCCCTCACTCGTCCCTCAAGTCCAAAGCCTCCTCCCTCCCTCCCTCCCTCACTCGTCCCTCAAGTCCAAAGCCTCCTCCCTCCCTCCCTCCCTCCCTCACCCGTCCCTCAAGTCCAAAGCCTCCTCCCTCCCTCCCTCCCTCACTCGTCCCTCAAGTCCAAAGCCTCCTCCCTCCCTCCCTCCCTCACTCACTCGTCCCTCAAGTCCAAAGCCTCCTCCCTCCCTCCCTCACTCCCTCACTCGCCCCTCAAGTCCAAAGCCTCCTCCCTCCCTCCCTCCCTCCCTCGTCCCTCAAGTCCAAAGCCTCCTCCCTCCCTCCCACCCTCCCTCACTCGTCCCTCATGTCCAAAGCCTCCTCCCTCCCTCCCTCCCTCCCTCCCTCAATCGTCCCTCAAGTCCAAAGCCTCCTCACTCACTCACTCACTCACTCGTCCCTCAAGTCCAAAGCCTCCTCCCTCCCTCCCTCCCTCCCTCACTCGTCCCTCAAGTCCAAAGCCTCCTCCCTCCCTCCCTCCCTCACTCGTCCCTCAAGTCCAAAGCCTCCTCACTCACTCACTCACTCACTCGTCCCTCAAGTCCAAAGTCTCCTCCCTCACTCACTCACTCACTCACTCGTCCCTCAAGTCCAAAGCCTCCTCCCTCACTCACTCACTCACTCACTCACTCGTCCCTCAAGTCCAAAGCCTCCTCCCTCACTCACTCACTCACTCGTCCCTCAAGTCCAAAGCCTCCTCCCTCCCTCCCTCACTCACTCGTCCCTCAAGTCCAAAGCCTCCTCACTCACTCACTCACTCACTCGTCCCTCAAGTCCAAAGCCTCCTCCCTCACTCACTCACTCACTCGTCCCTCAAGTCCAAAGCCTCCTTCCTGACTCACTCACTCACTCGTCCCTCAAGTCCAAAGCTTCCTCCCTCCCTCCCTCACTCACTCGTCCCTCAAGTCCAAAGCTTCCTCACTCACTCACTCACTCACTCACTCACTCACTCACTCACTCGTCCCTCAAGTCCAAAGCCTCCTCCCTCACTCACTCACTCACTCGTCCCTCAAGTCCAAAACCTCCTTCCTCACTCACTCACTCACTCACTCACTCGTCCCTCAAGTCCAAAGCCTCCTTCCTCACTCACTGACTCACTCGTCCCTCAAGTCCAAAGCCTCCTTCCTCACTCACTCACTCACTCGTCCCTCAAGTCCAAAGCCTCCTCCCTCCCTCCCTCCCTCACTCGTCCCTCAAGTCCAAAGCCTCCTCCCTCCCTCCCTCCCTCCCTCACCCGTCCCTCAAGTCCAAAGCCTCCTCCCTCCCTCCCTCCCTCCCTCACTCGCTCCTCAAGTCCAAAGCCTCCTCCCTCCCTCCCTCCCTCCCTCCCTCCCTCCCTCCCTCGTCCCTCAAGTCCAAAGCCTCCTCCCTCCCTCCCACCCTCCCTCACTCGTCCCTCATGTCCAAAGCCTCCTCCCTCCCTCCCTCCCTCCCTCCCTCACTCGTCCCTCAAGTCCAAAGCCTCCTCACTCCCTCACTCACTCGTCCCTCAAGTCCAAAGCCTCCTCCCTCCCTCCCTCCCTCATTCACTCGTCCCTCAAGTCCAAAGCCTCCTCCCTCCCTCCCTCCGTCACTCACTCGTCCCTCAAGTCCAAAGCCTCCTCCCCCCCTCCCTCCCTCACTCACTCGTCCCTCAAGTCCAAAGCCTCCTCCCTCCCTCCCTCCCTCTCTCACTCGTCCCTCAAGTCCAAAGCCTCCTCCCTCCCTCCCTCCCTCCCTCACTCGTCCCTCAAGTCCAAAGCCTCCTCCCTCCCTCCCTCACTCACTCGTCCCTCAAGTCCAAAGCCTCCTCCCTCCCTCCCTCCCTCACTCATTCGTCCCTCAAGTCCAAAGCCTCCTCCCTCCCTCCCTCCCTCACTCACTCGTCCCTCAAGTCCAAAGCCTCCTCCCTCACTCACTCACTCACTCACTCGTCCCTCAAGTCCAAAGCCTCCTCCCTCCCTCCCTCCCTGCCTCACTCGTCCCTCAAGTCCAAAGCCTCCTCCCTCCCTCCCTCCCTCCCTCACTCGTCCCTCAAGTCCAAAGCCTCCTCCCTCCCTCCCTCCCTCCCTCCCTCACTCGTCCCTCAAGTCCAAAGCCTCCTCCCTCCCTCCCTCCCTCCCTCCCTCACTCGTCCCTCAAGTCCAAAGCCTCCTCCCTCCCTCCCTCCCTCCCTCACTCGTCCCTCAAGTCCAAAGCCTCCTCCCTCCCTCCCTCCCTCCCTCCCTCCCTCACTCGTCCCTCAAGTCCAAAGCCTCCTCCCTCCCTCCCTCCCTCCCTCACTCGTCCCTCAAGTCCAAAGCCTCCTCCCTCCCTCCCTCCCTCCCTCACTCGTCCCTCAAGTCCAAAGCCTCCTCCCTCCCTCCCTCCCTCCCTCCCTCACTCGTCCCTCAAGTCCAAAGCCTCCTCCCTCCCTCCCTCCCTCACTCGTCCCTCAAGTCCAAAGCCTCATCCCTCCCTCCCTCCCTCCCTCCCTCCCTCGTCCCTCAAGTCCAAAGCCTCCTCCCTCCCCCCCTCCCTCACTCGTCCCTCAAGTCCAAAGCCTCCTCCCTCCCTCCCTCCCTCACCCGTCCCTCAAGTCCAAAGCCTCCTCCCTCCCTCCCTCCCTCACTCGTCCCTCAAGTCCAAAGCCTCCTCCCTCCCTCCCTCCCTCACTCACTCGTCCCTCAAGTCCAAAGCCTCCTCCCTCCCTCCCTCACTCCCTCACTCGCCCCTCAAGTCCAAAGCCTCCTCCCTCCCTCCCTCCCTCCCTCCCTCGTCCCTCAAGTCCAAAGCCTCCTCCCTCCCTCCCACCCTCCCTCACTCGTCCCTCATGTCCAAAGCCTCCTCCCTCCCTCCCTCCCTCCCTCAATCGTCCCTCAAGTCCAAAGCCTCCTCACTCACTCACTCACTCACTCGTCCCTCAAGTCCAAAGCCTCCTTCCTCCCTCCCTCCCTCCCTCACTCGTCCCTCAAGTCCAAAGCCTCCTCCCTCCCTCCCTCCCTCACTCGTCCCTCAAGTCCAAAGCCTCCTCCCTCACTCACTCACTCACTCGTCCCTCAAGTCCAAAGTCTCCTCCCTCCCTCCCTCACTCACTCGTCCCTCAAGTCCAAAGCCTCCTCACTCACTCACTCACTCACTCGTCCCTCAAGTCCAAAGCCTCCTCCCTCACTCACTCACTCACTCGTCCCTCAAGTCCAAAGCCTCCTTCCTCACTCACTCACTCACTCACTCGTCCCTCAAGTCCAAAGCCTCCTCCCTCACTCACTCACTCACTCGTCCCTCAAGTCCAAAGCTTACTCACTCACTCACTCACTCACTCGTCCCTCAAGTCCAAAGCCTCCTCCCTCACTCACTCACTCACTCGTCCCTCAAGTCCAAAGCCTCCTCCCTCCCTCCCTCACTCACTCGTCCCTCAAGTCCAAAGCCTCCTCACTCACTCACTCACTCACTCGTCCCTCTAGTCCAAAGCCTCCTCCCTCCCTCCCTCCCTCACTCACTCGTCCCTCAAGTCCAAAGCCTACTCCCTCCCTCCCTCACTCACTCGTCCCTCAAGTCCAAAGCCTCTTCCCTCACTCACTCACTCACTCGTCCCTCAAGTCCAATGCCTCCTCCCTCCCTCCCTCACTCACTCGTCCCTCAAGTCCAAAGCCTCCTCACTCACTCACTCACTCACTTGTCCCTCAAGTCCAAAGCCTCCTCCCTCCCTCCCTCCCTCACTCACTCGTCCCTCAAGTCCAAAGCCTCCTCCCTCCCTCACTCACTCGTCCCTCAAGTCCAAAGCCTCCTCCCTCCCTCCCTCCCTCACTCACTCGTCCCTCAAGTCCAAAGCCTCCTCCCTCCCTCCCTCCCTCACTCACTCGTCCCTCAAGTCCAAAGCCTCCTCCCTCCCTCCCTCCCTCACTCACTCGTCCCTCAAGTCCAAAGCCTCCTCCCTCCCTCCCTCCCTCTCTCACTCGTCCCTCAAGTCCAAAGCCTCCTCCCTCCCTCCCTCCCTCACTCACTCGTCCCTCAAGTCCAAAGCCTCCTCCCTCCCTCCCTCCCTCACTCACTCGTCCCTCAAGTCCAAAGCCTCCTCCCTCCCTCCCTCCCTCACTCACTCGTCCCTCAAGTCCAAAGCCTCCTCCCTCCCTCCCTCCCTCACTCACTCGTCCCTCAAGTCCAAAGCCTCCTCACTCCCTCACTCACTCGTCCCTCAAGTCCAAAGCCTCCTCCCTCCCTCCCTCACTCACTCACTCGTCCCTCAAGTCCAAAGCCTCCTCCCTCCCTCCCTCCCTCCCTCACTCACTCGTCCCTCAAGTCCAAAGCCTCCTCCCTCCCTCCCTCCCTCACTCACTCGTCCCTCAAGTCCAAAGCCTCCTCCCTCCCTCCCTCCCTCTCTCACTCGTCCCTCAAGTCCAAAGCCTCCTCCCTCCCTCCCTCCCTCCCTCACTCGTCCCTCAAGTCCAAAGCCTCCTCCTCCCTCCCTCCCTCCCTCACTCACTCGTCCCTCAAGTCCAAAGCCTCCTCCCTCCCTCCCTCCCTCGCTCATTCGTCCCTCAAGTCCAAAGCCTCCTCCCTCCCTCCCTCCCTCACTCACTCGTCCCTCAAGTCCAAAGCCTCCTCCCTCACTCACTCACTCACTCACTCGTCCCTCAAGTCCAAAGCCTCCTCCCTCCCTCCCTCCCTGCCTCACTCGTCCCTCAAGTCCAAAGCCTCCTCCCTCCCTCCCTCCCTCCCTCACTCGTCCCTCAAGTCCAAAGCCTCCTCCCTCCCTCCCTCCCTCCCTCCCTCACTCGTCCCTCAAGTCCAAAGCCTCCTCCCTCCCTCCCTCCCTCCCTCCCTCACTCACTCGTCCCTCAAGTCCAAAGCCTCCTCCCTCCCTCCCTCCCTCCCTCCCTCCCTCACTCGTCCCTCAAGTCCAAAGCCTCCTCCCTCCCTCCCTCCCGCCCTCCCTCCCTCACTCGTCCCTCAAGTCCAAAGCCTCCTCCCTCCCTCCCTCCCTCCCTCACTCGTCCCTCAAGTCCAAAGCCTCCTCCCTCCCTCCCTCCCTCCCTCACTCGTCCCTCAAGTCCAAAGCCTCCTCCCTCCCTCCCTCCCTCCCTCACTCGTCCCTCAAGTCCAAAGCCTCCTCCCTCCCTCCCTCCCTCCCTCACTCGTCCCTCAAGTCCAAAGCCTCATCCCTCCCTCCCTCCCTCCCTCCCTCACTCGTCCCTCAAGTCCAAAGCCTCCTCCCTCCCCCGCTCCCTCACTCGTCCCTCAAGTCCAAAGCCTCCTCCCTCCCTCCCTCCCTCACCCGTCCCTCAAGTCCAAAGCCTCCTCCCTCCCTCCCTCCCTCACTCGTCCCTCAAGTCCAAAGCCTCCTCCCTCCCTCCCTCCCTCACTCACTCGTCCCTCAAGTCCAAAGCCTCCTCCCTCCCTCCCTCACTCCCTCACTCGCCCCTCAAGTCCAAAGCCTCCTCCCTCCCTCCCTCCCTCCCTCGTCCCTCAAGTCCAAAGCCTCCTCCCTCCCTCCCACCCTCCCTCACTCGTCCCTCATGTCCAAAGCCTCCTCCCTCCCTCACTCACTCACTCACTCGTCCCTCAAGTCCAAAGCCTCCTCCCTCACTCACTCACTCACTCGTCCCTCAAGTCCAAAGCCTCCTCCCTCCCTCCCTCCCTCCCTCACTCGTCCCTCAAGTCCAAAGCCTCCTCCCTCCCTCCCTCCCTCACTCGTCCCTCAAGTCCAAAGCCTCCTCCCTCACTCACTCACTCACTCGTCCCTCAAGTCCAAAGTCTCCTCCCTCCCTCCCTCACTCACTCGTCCCTCAA
The DNA here is from genome assembly GCA_033558105.1 of Coccyzus lansbergi. Lineage (NCBI taxonomy): Eukaryota > Metazoa > Chordata > Aves > Cuculiformes > Coccyzidae > Coccyzus > Coccyzus lansbergi. Next base: position 505,766 of record JAUMJK010001121.1, read on the forward strand.
GTCCAAAGCCTCCTCACTCACTCACTCACTCACTCGTCCCTCAAGTCCAAAGCCTCCTCCCTCACTCACTCACTCACTCGTCCCTCAAGTCCAAAGCCTCCTTCCTCACTCACTCACTCACTCACTCGTCCCTCAAGTCCAAAGCCTCCTCCCTCACTCACTCACTCACTCGTCCCTCAAGTCCAAAGCTTACTCACTCACTCACTCACTCACTCGTCCCTCAAGTCCAAAGCCTCCTCCCTCACTCACTCACTCACTCGTCCCTCAAGTCCAAAGCCTCCTCCCTCCCTCCCTCACTCACTCGTCCCTCAAGTCCAAAGCCTCCTCACTCACTCACTCACTCACTCGTCCCTCTAGTCCAAAGCCTCCTCCCTCCCTCCCTCCCTCACTCACTCGTCCCTCAAGTCCAAAGCCTACTCCCTCCCTCCCTCACTCACTCGTCCCTCAAGTCCAAAGCCTCTTCCCTCACTCACTCACTCACTCGTCCCTCAAGTCCAATGCCTCCTCCCTCCCTCCCTCCCTCACTCACTCGTCCCTCAAGTCCAAAGCCTCCTCCCTCCCTCACTCACTCGTCCCTCAAGTCCAAAGCCTCCTCCCTCCCTCCCTCCCTCACTCACTCGTCCCTCAAGTCCAAAGCCTCCTCCCTCCCTCCCTCCCTCACTCACTCGTCCCTCAAGTCCAAAGCCTCCTCCCTCCCTCCCTCCCTCTCTCACTCGTCCCTCAAGTCCAAAGCCTCCTCCCTCCCTCCCTCCCTCACTCACTCGTCCCTCAAGTCCAAAGCCTCCTCCCTCCCTCCCTCCCTCACTCACTCGTCCCTCAAGTCCAAAGCCTCCTCCCTCCCTCCCTCCCTCACTCACTCGTCCCTCAAGTCCAAAGCCTCCTCCCTCCCTCCCTCCCTCACTCACTCGTCCCTCAAGTCCAAAGCCTCCTCACTCCCTCACTCACTCGTCCCTCAAGTCCAAAGCCTCCTCCCTCCCTCCCTCACTCACTCACTCGTCCCTCAAGTCCAAAGCCTCCTCACTCCCTCACTCACTCGTCCCTCAAGTCCAAAGCCTCCTCCCTCCCTCCCTCACTCACTCACTCGTCCCTCAAGTCCAAAGCCTCCTCCCTCCCTCCCTCCCTCACTCACTCGTCCCTCAAGTCCAAAGCCTCCTCCCTCCCTCCCTCCCTCACTCACTCGTCCCTCAAGTCCAAAGCCTCCTCCCTCCCTCCCTCCCTCTCTCACTCGTCCCTCAAGTCCAAAGCCTCCTCCCTCCCTCCCTCCCTCCCTCACTCGTCCCTCAAGTCCAAAGCCTCCTCCCTCCCTCCCTCCCTCACTCACTCGTCCCTCAAGTCCAAAGCCTCCTCCCTCCCTCCCTGCCTCACTCATTCGTCCCTCAAGTCCAAAGCCTCCTCCCTCCCTCCCTCCCTCACTCACTCGTCCCTCAAGTCCAAAGCCTCCTCCCTCACTCACTCACTCACTCACTCGTCCCTCAAGTCCAAAGCCTCCTCCCTCCCTCCCTCCCTGCCTCACCCGTCCCTCAAGTCCAAAGCCTCCTCCCTCCCTCCCTCCCTCCCTCACTCGTCCCTCAAGTCCAAAGCCTCCTCCCTCCCTCCCTCCCTCCCTCCCTCACTCGTCCCTCAAGTCCAAAGCCTCCTCCCTCCCTCCCTCCCTCCCTCCCTCACTCGTCCCTCAAGTCCAAAGCCTCCTCCCTCCCTCCCTCCCTCCCTCCCTCACTCGTCCCTCAAGTCCAAAGCCTCCTCCCTCCCTCCCTCCCGCCCTCCCTCCCTCACTCGTCCCTCAAGTCCAAAGCCTCCTCCCTCCCTCCCTCCCTCCCTCACTCGTCCCTCAAGTCCAAAGCCTCCTCCCTCCCTCCCTCCCTCCCTCACTCGTCCCTCAAGTCCAAAGCCTCCTCCCTCCCTCCCTCCCTCCCTCCCTCACTCGTCCCTCAAGTCCAAAGCCTCCTCCTTCCCTCCCTCCCTCCCTCACTCGTCCCTCAAGTCCAAAGCCTCATCCCTCCCTCCCTCCCTCCCTCCCTCACTCGTCCCTCAAGTCCAAAGCCTCCTCCCTCCCCCGCTCCCTCACTCGTCCCTCAAGTCCAAAGCCTCCTCCCTCCCTCCCTCCCTCACCCGTCCCTCAAGTCCAAAGCCTCCTCCCTCCCTCCCTCCCTCCCTCACTCGTCCCTCAAGTCCAAAGCCTCCTCCCTCCCTCCCTCCCTCACTCACTCGTCCCTCAAGTCCAAAGCCTCCTCCCTCCCTCCCTCACTCCCTCACTCGCCCCTCAAGTCCAAAGCCTCCTCCCTCCCTCCCTCCCTCCCTCGTCCCTCAAGTCCAAAGCCTCCTCCCTCCCTCCCACCCTCCCTCACTCGTCCCTCATGTCCAAAGCCTCCTCCCTCCCTCACTCACTCACTCACTCGTCCCTCAAGTCCAAAGCCTCCTCCCTCACTCACTCACTCACTCGTCCCTCAAGTCCAAAGCCTCCTCCCTCCCTCCCTCCCTCCCTCACTCGTCCCTCAAGTCCAAAGCCTCCTCCCTCCCTCCCTCCCTCACTCGTCCCTCAAGTCCAAAGCCTCCTCCCTCACTCACTCACTCACTCGTCCCTCAAGTCCAAAGTCTCCTCCCTCCCTCCCTCACTCACTCATCCCTCAAGTCCAAAGCCTCCTCACTCACTCACTCACTCACTCGTCCCTCAAGTCCAAAGCCTCCTCCCTCACTCACTCACTCACTCGTCCCTCAAGTCCAAAGCCTCCTTCCTCACTCACTCACTCACTCACTCGTCCCTCAAGTCCAAAGCCTCCTCCCTCACTCACTCACTCACTCGTCCCTCAAGTCCAAAGCTTACTCACTCACTCACTCACTCACTCGTCCCTCAAGTCCAAAGCCTCTTCCCTCACTCACTCACTCACTCGTCCCTCAAGTCCAGTGCCTCCTCCCTCCCTCCCTCACTCACTCGTCCCTCAAGTCCAAAGCCTCCTCACTCACTCACTCACTCACTCGTCCCTCAAGTCCAAAGCCTCCTCCCTCCCTCCCTCCCTCACTCACTCGTCCCTCAAGTCCAAAGCCTCCTCCCTCCCTCACTCACTCGTCCCTCAAGTCCAAAGCCTCCTCCCTCCCTCCCTCCCTCACTCACTCGTCCCTCAAGTCCAAAGCCTCCTCCCTCCCTCCCTCCCTCACTCACTCGTCCCTCAAGTCCAAAGCCTCCTCCCTCCCTCCCTCCCTCACTCACTCGTCCCTCAAGTCCAAAGCCTCCTCCCTCCCTCCCTCCCTCTCTCACTCGTCCCTCAAGTCCAAAGCCTCCTCCCTCCCTCCCTCCCTCACTCACTCGTCCCTCAAGTCCAAAGCCTCCTCCCTCCCTCCCTCCCTCACTCACTCGTCCCTCAAGTCCAAAGCCTCCTCCCTCCCTCCCTCCCTCACTCACTCGTCCCTCAAGTCCAAAGCCTCCTCCCTCCCTCCCTCCCTCACTCACTCGTCCCTCAAGTCCAAAGCCTCCTCCCTCACTCACTCACTCACTCACTCGTCCCTCAAGTCCAAAGCCTCCTCCCTCCCTCCCTCCCTGCCTCACTCGTCCCTCAAGTCCAAAGCCTCCTCCCTCCCTCACTCCCTCCCTCCCTCCCTCGTCCCTCAAGTCCAAAGCCTCCTCCCTCCCTCCCTCCCTCCCTCCCTCACTCGTCCCTCAAGTCCAAAGCCTCCTCCTTCCCTCCCTCCCTCCCTCCCTCCCTCACTCGTCCCTCAAGTCCAAAGCCTCCTCCCTCCCTCCCTCCCTCCCTCACTCGTCCCTCAAGTCCAAAGCCTCCTCCCTCCCTCCCTCCCTCCCTCACTCGTCCCTCAAGTCCAAAGCCTCATCCCTCCCTCCCTCCCTCCCTCCCTCACTCGTCCCTCAAGTCCAAAGCCTCCTCCCTCCCTCCCTCCCTCACTCGTCCCTCAAGTCCAAAGCCTCCTCCCTCCCTCCCTCCCTCCCTCACCCGTCCCTCAAGTCCAAAGCCTCCTCCCTCCCTCCCTCCCTCACTCGTCCCTCAAGTCCAAAGCCTCCTCCCTCCCTCCCTCCCTCACTCACTCGTCCCTCAAGTCCAAAGCCTCCTCCCTCCCTCCCTCCCTTCCTACACTCGCCCCTCAAGTCCAAAACCTCCTCCCTCCCTCCCTCCCTCCCTCCCTCCCTCCCTCGTCCCTCAAGTCCAAAGCCTCCTCCCTCCCTCCCACCCTCCCTCACTCGTCCCTCATGTCCAAAGCCTCCTCCCTCCCTCCCTCCCTCCCTCCCTCACTCGTCCCTCAAGTCCAAAGCCTCCTCCCTCCCTCACTCACTCGTCCCTCAAGTCCAAAGCCTCCTCCCTCCCTCCCTCCCTCACTCACTCGTCTGTCAAGTCCAAAGCCTCCTCCCTCCCTCCCTCCCTCACTCACTCGTCCCTCAAGTCCAAAGCCTCCTCCCTCCCTCCCTCCCTCACTCACTCGTCCCTCAAGTCCAAAGCCTCCTCCCTCCCTCCCTCCCTCTCTCACTCGTCCCTCAAGTCCAAAGCCTCCTCCCTCCCTCCCTCCCTCCCTCACTCGTCCCTCAAGTCCAAAGCCTCCTCCCTCCCTCCCTCCCTCACTCACTCGTCCCTCAAGTCCAAAGCCTCCTCCCTCCCTCCCTCCCTCACTCACTCGTCCCTCAAGTCCAAAGCCTCCTCCCTCCCTCCCTCCCTCACTCACTCGTCCCTCAAGTCCAAAGCCTCCTCACTCACTCACTCACTCACTCACTCGTCCCTCAAGTCCAAAGCCTCCTCCCTCCCTCCCTCCCTGCCTCACTCGTCCCTCAAGTCCAAAGCCTCCTCCCTCTCTCCCTCCCTCCCTCACTCGTCCCTCAAGTCCAAAGCCTCCTCCCTCCCTCCCTCCCTCCCTCCCTCACTCGTCCCTCAAGTCCAAAGCCTCCTCCCTCCCTCCCTCACTCGTCCCTCAAGTCCAAAGCCTCCTCCCTCCCTCCCTCCCTCCCTCACTCGTCCCTCAAGTCCAAAGCCTCATCCCTCCCTCCCTCCCTCCCTCACTCACTCGTCCCTCAAGTCCAAAGCCTCCTCCCTCCCTCCCTCACTCCCTCACTCGCCCCTCAAGTCCAAAGCCTCCTCCCTCCCTCCCTCCCTCGCTCCCTCCCTCGTCCCTCAAGTCCAAAGCTTCCTCCCTCCCTCCCACCCTCCCTCACTCGTCCCTCATATCCAAAGCCTCCTCCCTCCCTCCCTCCCTCCCTCAATCGTCCCTCAAGTCCAAAGCCTCCTCACTCACTCACTCACTCACTCGTCCCTCAAGTCCAAAGCCTCCTCCCTCCCTCCCTCCCTCCCTCACTCGTCCCTCAAGTCCAAAGCCTCCTCCCTCCCTCCCTCCCTCACTCGTCCCTCAAGTCCAAAGACTCCTCACTCACTCACTCACTCACTCGTCCCTCAAGTCCAAAGTCTCCTCCCTCACTCACTCACTCACTCACTCGTCCCTCAAGTCCAAAGCCTCCTCCCTCACTCACTCACTCACTCACTCACTCGTCCCTCAAGTCCAAAGCCTCCTCCCTCACTCACTCACTCACTCGTCCCTCAAGTCCAAAGCCTCCTCCCTCCCTCCCTCACTCACTCGTCCCTCAAGTCCAAAGCCTCCTCACTCACTCACTCACTCACTCACTCGTCCCTCAAGTCCAAAGCCTCCTCCCTCACTCACTCACTCACTCGTCCCTCAAGTCCAAAGCCTCCTTCCTGACTCACTCACTCACTCGTCCCTCAAGTCCAAAGCTTCCTCCCTCCCTCCCTCACTCACTCGTCCCTCAAGTCCAAAGCCTCCTCACTCACTCACTCACTCACTCGTCCCTAAAGTCCAAAGCCTCCTCCCTCACTCACTCACTCACTCGTCCCTCAAGTCCAAAGCCTCCTTCCTGACTCACTCACTCACTCGTCCCTCAAGTCCAAAGCCTCCTCCCTCCCTCCCTCACTCACTCGTCCCTCAAGTCCAAAGCCTCATAACTCACTCACTCACTCGTCCCTCAAGTCCAAAGCCTCATAACTCACTCACTCGTCCCTCAAGTCCAAAGCCTCCTTCCTCACTCACTCACTCACTCACTCGTCCCTCAAGTCCAAAGCCTCCTTCCTCACTCACTCTCTCACTCGTCCCTCAAGTCCAAAGCCTCCTTGCTCACTCACTCACTCACTCACTCGTCCCTCAAGTCCAAAGCCTCCTGCCTCCCTCCCTCACTCACTCGTCCCTGAAGTCCAAAGACTCCTCACTCACTCACTCACTCACTCGTCCCTCAAGTCCAAAGCCTCCTCCCTCACTCACTCACTCACTCACTCGTCCCTCAAGTCCAAAGCCTCCTTCCTCCCTCACTCACTCACTCACTCGTCCCTCAAGTCCAAAGCCTCCTCACTCACTCACTCACTCACTCGTCCCTCAAGTCCAAAGCTTCCTCACTCACTCACTCACTCACTCACTCACTCGTCCCTCAAGTCCAAAGCCTCCTCCCTCCCTCACTCACTCACTCACTCGTCCCTCAAGTCCAAAGCCTCCTCCCTCCCTCCCTCACTCACTCGTCCCTCAAGTCCAAAGCCTCCTCCCTCACTCACTCACTCACTCGTCCCTCAAGTCCAAAGCCTCCTCCCTCCCTCACTCACTCACTCGTCCCTAAAGTCCAAAGCCTCCTCCCTCCCTCCCTCACTCACTCGTCCCTCAAGTCCAAAGCCTCCTTCCTCACTCACTCACTCACTCGTCCCTCAAGTCCAAAGCCTCCTCACTCACTCACTCACTCACTCGTCCCTCAAGTCCAAAGCCTCCTCCCTCACTCACTCACTCACTCACTCGTCCCTCAAGTCCAAAGCCTCCTCACTCACTCACTCACTCGTCCCTCAAGTCCAAAGCCTCCTCCCTCCCTCACTCACTCACTCACTCACTCGTCCCTCAAGTCCAAAGCCTCCTCCCTCACTCACTCACTCACTCACTCGTCCCTCAAGTCCAAAGCCTCCTTCCTCCCTCACTCACTCACTCACTCGTCCCTCAAGTCCAAAGCCTCCTCACTCACTCACTCACTCACTCACTCGTCCCTCAAGTCCAAATCTTCCTCAGTCACTCACTCACTCGTCCCTCAAGTCCAAAGCCTCCTCCCTCCCTCACTCACTCACTCACTCGTCCCTCAAGTCCAAAGCCTCCTCCCTCCCTCCCTCACTCACTCGTCCCTCAAGTCCAAAGCCTCCTCACTCACTCACTCACTCACTCACTCGTCCCTCAATTCCAAAGCCTCCTCCCTCCCTCACTCACTCACTCACTCGTCCCTCAAGTCCAAAGCCTCCTCCCTCCCTCACTCACTCACTCACTCGTCCCTCAAGTCCAAAGCCCCTTCCCTCCCTCACTCACTCACTCACTCGTCCCTCAAGTCCAAAGCCTCCTCCCTCCCTCACTCACTCACTCACTCGTCCCTCAAGTCCAAAGCCTCCTCCCTCCCTCACTCACTCACTCACTCACTCGTCCCTCAAGTCCAAAGCCTCCTCACTCACTCACTCACTCACTCACTCGTCCCTCAAGTCCAAAGCCTCATCCCTCACTCACTCACTCACTCGTCCCTCAAGTCCAAAGCCTCCTTCCTCACTCACTCACTCACTCACTCGTCCCTCAAGTCCAAAGCCTCCTCCCTCACTAACTCACTCACTCACTCGTCCCTCAAGTCCAAAGCCTCCTAACTCACTCACTCACTCACTCGTCCCTCTAGTCCAAAGCCTCCTCCATCCCTCCCTCACTCACTCGTCCCTCAAGTCCAAAGCCTCCTCACTCACTCACTCACTCGTCCCTCAAGTCCAAAGCCTCCGCCCTCACTCACTCACTCACTCGTCCCTCAAGTCCAAAGCCTCCTCCCTCCCTCACTCACTCACTCACTCGTCCCTCAAGTCCAAAGCCTCCTTCCTCCCTCCCTCCCTCCCTCACTCGTCCCTCAAGTCCAAAGCCTCCACCCTCACTCACTCACTCACTCGTCCCTCAAGTCCAAAGCTTCCTCACTCACTCATTCACTCACTCATCCCTCAAGTCCAAAGCCTCCTCCCTCACTCACTCACTCACTCGTCCCTCAAGTCCAAAGCCTCCTCCCTCACTCACTCACTCACTCACTCGTCCCTCAAGTCCAAAGCCTCCTCCCTCACTCACTCACTCACTCACTCGTCCCTCAAGTCCAAAGCCTCCTTCCTCACTCACTCACTCACTCACTCACTCGTCCCTCAAGTCCAAAGCCTCCTCCCTCACTCACTCACTCACTCGTCCCTCAAGTCCAAAGCCTCCTCCCTCCCTCCCTCACTCACTCGTCCCTCAAGTCCAAAGCCTCCTCACTCACTCACTCACTCACTCGTCCCTCAAGTCCAAAGCCTCCTCCCTCACTCACTCACTCACTCGTCCCTCAAGTCCAAAGCCTCCTTCCTCACTCACTCACTCACTCACTCGTCCCTCAAGTCCAAAGCCTCCTCCCTCATTCACTCACTCACTAACTCACTCACTCACTCGTGCCTCAAGTCCAAAGCCTCCTCCCTCACTCACTCACTCACTCGTCCCTCAAGTCCAAAGCCTCCTTCCTCACTCACTCACTCACTCACTCGTCCCTCAAGTCCAAAGCCTCCTCCCTCACTCACTCACTCACTCACTCACTCGTCCCTCAAGTCCAAAGCCTCCTTCCTCAATCACTCACTCACTCACTCACTCACTCGTCCCTCAAGTCCAAAGCCTCCTCCCTCACTCACTCACTCACTTGTCCCTCAAGTCCAAAGCCTCCTCCCTCCCTCACTCACTCGTCCCTCAAGTCCAGAGCCTCCTCCCTCACTCACTCACTCACTCGTCCCTCAAGTCCAAAGCCTCCTTCCTCCCTCACTCACTCACTCACTCGTCCCTCAAGTCCAAAGCCTCCTCACTCACTCACTCACTCACTCGTCCCTCAAGTCCAAAGCTTCCTAACTCACTCACTCACTCACTCACTCGTCCCTCAAGTCCAAAGCCTCCTCCCTCACTCACTCACTCACTCGTCCCTCAAGTCCAAAGCTTCCTCACTCACTCACTCACTCACTCACTCACTCACTCACTCGTCCCTCAAGTCCAAAGCCTCATCCCTCACTCACTCACTCACTCGTCCCTCAAGTCCAAAGCCTCCTTCCTCACTCACTCACTCACTCACTCGTCCCTCAAGTCCAAAGCCTCCTCCCTCACTCACTCACTCACTCACTCACTCGTCCCTCAAGTCCAAAGCTTCCTCACTCACTCACTCACTCACTCACTCACTCGTCCCTCAAGTCCAAAGCCTCCTCCCTCACTCACTCACTCACTCGTCCCTCAAGTCCAAAGCCTCCTCCATCCCTCCCTCACTCACTCGTCCCTCAAGTCCAAAGCCTCCTCACTCACTCACTCACTCGTCCCTCAAGTCCAAAGCCTCCTCCCTCACTCACTCACTCACTCGTCCCTCAAGTCCAAAGCCTCCTCCCTCCCTCACTCACTCACTCACTCGTCCCTCAAGTCCAAAGCCTCCTCCCTCACTCACTCACTCACTCGTCCCTCAAGTCCAAAGCCTCCTCCCTCACTCACTCACTCACTCACTCGTCCCTCAAGTCCAAAGCCTCCTTCCTCACTCACTCACTCACTCACTCACTCGTCCCTCAAGTCCAAAGCCTCCTCCCTCACTCACTCACTGACTCGTCCCTCAAGTCCAAAGCCTCCTCCCTCCCTCCCTCACTCACTCGTCCCTCAAGTCCAAAGCCTCCTCACTCACTCACTCACTCACTCGTCCCTCAAGTCCAAAGCCTCCTCCCTCACTCACTCACTCACTCGTCCCTCAAGTCCAAAGCCTCCTTCCTCTCTCACTCACTCACTCACTCGTCCCTCAAGTCCAAAGCCTCCTCCCTCACTCACTCACTCACTCACTCACTCACTCACTCGTCCCTCAAGTCCAAAGCCTCCTCCCTCACTCACTCACTCACTCGTCCCTCAAGTCCAAAGCCTCCTTCCTCACTCACTCACTCACTCACTCGTCCCTCAAGTCCAAAGCCTCCTCCCTCCCTCACTCACTCACTCACTCACTCACTCACTCGTCCCTCAAGTCCAAAGCCTCCTTCCTCAATCACTCACTCACTTGTCCCTCAAGTCCAAAGCCTCCTCCCTCCCTCCCTCACTCACTCGTCCTTCAAGTCAAGAGCCTCCTCCCTCACTCACTCACTCACTCGTCCCTCAAGTCAAGAGCCTCCTCCCTCACTCACTCACTCACTCGTCCCTCAAGTCCAAAGCCTCCTTCCTCCCTCACTCACTCACTCACTCACTCGTCCCTCAAGTCCAAAGCCTCCTCCCTCCCTCACTCACTCACTCACTCGTCCCTCAAGTCCAAAGCCTCCTCCCTCACTCACTCACTCACTCGTCCCTCAAGTCCAAAGCCTCCTTCCTCCCTCCCTCCCTCCCTCACTCGTCCCTCAAGTCCAAAGCCTCCTCCCTCACTCACTCACTCACTCGTCCCTCAAGTCCAAAGCCTCCTTCCTCCCTCACTCACTCACTCACTCACTCGTCCCTCAAGTCCAAAGCCTCCTCCCTCCCTCACTCACTCACTCACTCGTCCCTCAAGTCCAAAGCCTCCTCCCTCACTCACTCACTCACTCGTCCCTCAAGTCCAAAGCCTCCTTCCTCCCTCCCTCCCTCCCTCACTCGTCCCTCAAGTCCAAAGCCTCCTCCCTCACTCACTCACTCACTCGTCCCTCAAGTCCAAAGCTTCCTCACTCACTCATTCACTCACTCATCCCTCAAGTCCAAGGCCTCCTCCCTCACTCACTCACTCACTCGTCCCTCAAGTCCAAAGCCTCCTCCCTCACTCACTCACTCACTCGTCCCTCAAGTCCAAAGCCTCCTCCCTCACTCACTCACTCACTCACTCGTCCCTCAAGTCCAAAGCCTCCTTCCTCACTCACTCACTCACTCACTCACTCACTCACTCACTCGTCCCTCAAGTCCAAAGCCTCCTCCCTCACTCACTCACTCACTCGTCCCTCAAGTCCAAAGCCTCCTCCCTCCCTCCCTCACTCACTCGTCCCTCAAGTCCAAAGCCTCCTCACTCACTCACTCACTCACTCGTCCCTCAAGTCCAAAGCCTCCTCCCTCACTCACTCACTCACTCGTCCCTCAAGTCCAAAGCCTCCTTCCTCACTCACTCACTCACTCACTCGTCCCTCAAGTCCAAAGCCTCCACCCTCACTCACTCACTCACTCACTCACTCACTCACTCGTCCCTCAAGTCCAAAGCCTCCTCCCTCACTCACTCACTCACTCGTCCCTCAAGTCCAAAGCCTCCTTCCTCACTCACTCACTCACTCACTCGTCCCTCAAGTCCAAAGCCTCCTCCCTCACTCACTCACTCACTCACTCACTCACTCACTCACTCGTCCCTCAAGTCCAAAGCCTCCTTCCTCAATCACTCACTCACTCACTCACTCGTCCCTCAAGTCCAAAGCCTCCTCCCTCACTCACTCACTCACTCGTCCCTCAAGTCCAAAGCCTCCTTCCTCACTCACTCACTCACTCGTCCCTCAAGTCCAAAGCCTCCTTGCTCACTCACTCACTCACTCACTCGTCCCTCAAGTCCAAAGCCTCCTCCCTCCCTCCCTCACTCACTCGTCCCTGAAGTCCAAAGACTCCTCACTCACTCACTCACTCACTCGTCCCTCAAGTCCAAAGCCGCCTCCCTCACTCACTCATTCACTCGTCCCTCAAGTCCAAAGCCTCCTTCCTCCCTCACTCACTCACTCACTCACTCGTCCCTCAAGTCCAAAGCCTCCTCACTCACTCACTCACTCACTCGTCCCTCAAGTCCAAAGCTTCCTCACTCACTCACTCACTCACTCACTCGTCCCTCAAGTCCAAAGCCTCCTCCCTCCCTCACTCACTCACTCACTCGTCCCTCAAGTCCAAAGCCTCCTCCCTCCCTCCCTCACTCACTCGTCCCTCAAGTCCAAAGCCTCCTCACTCACTCACTCACTCACTCACTCGTCCCTCAATTCCAAAGCCTCCTCCCTCCCTCACTCACTCACTCACTCACTCGTCCCTCAAGTCCAAAGCCTCCTCCCTCCATCACTCACTCACTCACTCGTCCCTCAAGTCCAAAGCCTCCTCCCTCCCTCACTCACTCACTCACTCGTCCCTCAAGTCCAAAGCCTCCTCCCTCCCTCACTCACTCACTCACTCGTCCCTCAAGTCCAAAGCCTCCTCCCTCCCTCACTCACTCACTCACTCGTCCCTCAAGTCCAAAGCCTCCTCACTCACTCACTCACTCACTCACTCACTCGTCCCTCAAGTCCAAAGCCTCATCCCTCACTCACTCACTCACTCGTCCCTCAAGTCCAAAGCCTCCTTCCTCACTCACTCACTCACTCACTCGTCCCTCAAGTCCAAAGCCTCCTCCCTCACTCACTCACTCACTCACTCACTCGTCCCTCAAGTCCAAAGCTTCCTCACTCACTCACTCACTCACTCACTCGTCCCTCAAGTCCAAAGCCTCCTCCCTCACTCACTCACTCACTCGTCCCTCAAGTCCAAAGCCTCCTCCATCCCTCCCTCACTCACTCGTCCCTCAAGTCCAAAGCCTCCTCACTCACTCACTCACTCGTCCCTCAAGTCCAAAGCCTCCTCCCTCACTCACTCACTCACTCGTCCCTCAAGTCCAAAGCCTCCTCCCTCCCTCACTCACTCACTCACTCGTCCCTCAAGTCCAAAGCCTCCTCCCTCACTCACTCACTCACTCGTCCCTCAAGTCCAAAGCCTCCTTCCTCCCTCCCTCCCTCCCTCACTCGTCCCTCAAGTCCAAAGCCTCCTCCCTCACTCACTCACTCACTCGTCCCTCAAGTCCAAAGCTTCCTCACTCACTCATTCACTCACTCATCCCTCAAGTCCAAGGCCTCCTCCCTCACTCAGTCACTCACTCGTCCCTCAAGTCCAAAGCCTCCTCCCTCACTCACTCACTCACTCGTCCCTCAAGTACAAAGCCTCCTCCCTCACTCACTCACTCACTCACTCGTCCCTCAAGTCCAAAGCCTCCTTCCTCACTCACTCACTCACTCACTCACTCACTCACTCGTCCCTCAAGTCCAAAGCCTCCTCCCTCACTCACTCACTCACTCGTCCCTCAAGTCCAAAGCCTCCTCCCTCCCTCCCTCACTCACTCGTCCCTCAAGTCCAAAGCCTCCTCACTCACTCACTCACTCACTCGTCCCTCAAGTCCAAAGCCTCCTCCCTCACTCACTCACTCACTCGTCCCTCAAGTCCAAAGCCTCCTTCCTCACTCACTCACTCACTCACTCGTCCCTCAAGTCCAAAGTCTCCTAACTCACTCACTCACTCGTCCCTCAAGTCCAAAGCCTCCTAACTCACTCACTCGTCCCTCAAGTCCAAAGCCTCCTTCCTCACTCACTCACTCACTCGTCCCTCAAGTCCAAAGCCTCCTCCCTCCCTCACTCACTCGTCCCTCAAGTCCAAAGCCTCCTCACTCACTCACTCACTCACTCGTCCCTCAAGTCCAAAGCCTCCTCCCTCACTCACTCACTCACTCGTCCCTCAAGTCCAAAGCCTCCTTCCTCACTCACTCACTCACTCGTCCCTCAAGTCCAAAGCCTCCTTGCTCACTCACTCACTCACTCACTCGTCCCTCAAGTCCAAAGCCTCCTCCCTCTCTCCCTCACTCACTCGTCCCTGAAGTCCAAAGACTCCTCACTCACTCACTCACTCACTCGTCCCTCAAGTCCAAAGCCTCCTCCCTCACTCACTCACTCACTCGTCCCTCAAGTCCAAAGCCTCCTTCCTCCCTCACTCACTCACTCACTCGTCCCTCAAGTCCAAAGCCTCCTCACTCACTCACTCACTCACTCGTCCCTCAAGTCCAAAGCTTCCTCACTCACTCACTCACTCACTCACTCACTCACTCGTCCCTCAAATCCAAAGCCTCCTCCCTCCCTCACTCACTCACTCACTCGTCCCTCAAGTCCAAAGCCTCCTCCCTCCCTCCCTCACTCACTCGTCCCTCAAGTCCAAAGCCTCCTCACTCACTCACTCACTCACTCACTCGTCCCTCAATTCCAAAGCCTCCTCCCTCCCTCACTCACTCACTCACTCACTCGTCCCTCAAGTCCAAAGCCTCCTCCCTCCCTCACTCACTCACTCACTCGTCCCTCAAGTCCAAAGCCTCCTCCCTCCCTCCCTCACTCACTCACTCGTCCCTCAAGTCCAAAGCCTCCTCCCTCCCTCACTCACTCACTCACTCGTCCCTCAAGTCCAAAGCCTCCTCCCTCCCTCACTCACTCACTCACTCGTCCCTCAAGTCCAAAGCCTCATCCCTCACTCACTCACTCACTCGTCCCTCAAGTCCAAAGCCTCCTTCCTCACTCACTCACTCACTCACTCACTCGTCCCTCAAGTCCAAAGCTTCCTCACTCACTCACTCACTCACTCGTCCCTCAAGTCCAAAGCCTCCTCCCTCACTCACTCACTCACTCGTCCCTCAAGTCCAAAGCCTCCTCCATCCCTCCCTCACTCTCTCGTCCCTCAAGTCCAAAGCCTGCTCTGTCACTCACTCACTCGTCCCTCAAGTCCAAAGCCTCCTCCCTCACTCACTCACTCACTCGTCCCTCAAGTCCAAAGCCTCCTCCCTCCCTCCCTCCCTCACTCGTCCCTCAAGTCCAAAGCCTCCTCCCTCCCTCCCTCCCTCCCTCACTCGTCCCTCAAGTCCAAAGCCTCATCCCTCCCTCCCTCCCTCCCTCCCTCACTCGTCCCTCAAGTCCAAAGCCTCCTCCCTCCCTCCCTCCCTCACTCGTCCCTCAAGTCCAAAGCCTCCTCCCTCCCTCCCTCCCTCCCTCACCCGTCCCTCAAGTCCAAAGCCTCCTCCCTCCTTCCCTCCCTCACTCGTCCCTCAAGTCCAAAGCCTCCTCCCTCCCTCCCTCCCTCACTCACTCGTCCCTCAAGTCCAAAGCCTCCTCCCTCCCTCCCTCACTCCCTCACTCGCCCCTCAAGTCCAAAGCCTCCTCCCTCCCTCCCTCCCTCCCTCCCTCCCTCGTCCCTCAAGTCCAAAGCTTCCTCCCTCCCTCCCACCCTCCCTCACTCGTCCCTCATATCCAAAGCCTCCTCCCTCCCTCCCTCCCTCCCTCAATCGTCCCTCAAGTCCAAAGCCTCCTCACTCACTCACTCACTCACTCGTCCCTCAAGTCCAAAGCCTCCTCCCTCCAACCCTCCCTCCCTTACTCGTCCCTCAAGTCCAAAGCCTCCTCCCTCCCTCCCTCCCTCACTCGTCCCTCAAGTCCAAAGCCTCCTCACTCACTCACTCACTCACTCGTCCCTCAAGTCCAAAGTCTCCTCCCTCACTCACTCACTCACTCACTCGTCCCTCAAGTCCAAAGCCTCCTCCCTCACTCACTCACTCACTCACTCACTCACTCGTCCCTCAAGTCCAAAGCCTCCTCCCTCACTCACTCACTCACTCGTCCCTCAAGTCCAAAGCCTCCTCCCTCCCTCCCTCACTCACTCGTCCCTCAAGTCCAAAGCCTCCTCACTAACTCACTCACTCACTCACTCACTCGTCCCTCAAGTCCAAAGCCTCCTCCCTCACTCACTCACTCACTCGTCCCTCAAGTCCAAAGCCTCCTTCCTGACTCACTCACTCACTCGTCCCTCAAGTCCAAAGCTTCCTCCCTCCCTCCCTCACTCACTCGTCCCTCAAGTCCAAAGCCTCCTCACTCACTCACTCACTCACTCGTCCCTCAAGTCCAAAGCCTCCTCCCTCACTCACTCACTCACTCGTCCCTCAAGTCCAAAGCCTCCTTCCTGACTCACTCACTCACTCGTCCCTCAAGTCCAAAGCCTCCTCCCTCCCTCCCTCACTCACTCGTCCCTCAAGTCCAAAGCCTCATAACTCACTCACTCACTCGTCCCTCAAGTCCAAAGCCTCATAACTCACTCACTCGTCCCTCAAGTCCAAAGCCTCCTTCCTCACTCACTCACTCACTCACTCGTCCCTCAAGTCCAAAGACTCCTTCCTCACTCACTCGCTCACTCGTCCCTCAAGTCCAAAGCCTCCTTGCTCACTCACTCACTCACTCGTCCCTCAAGTCCAAAGCCTCCTCCCTCCCTCCCTCACTCACTCGTCCCTGAAGTCCAAAGACTCCTCACTCACTCACTCACTCACTCGTCCCTCAAGTCCAAAGCCTCCTCCCTCACTCACTCACTCACTCACTCGTCCCTCAAGTCCAAAGCCTCCTTCCTCCCTCACTCACTCTCTCACTCGTCCCTCAAGTCCAAAGCCTCCTCACTCACTCACTCACTCACTCGTCCCTCAAGTCCAAAGCTTCCTCACTCACTCACTCACTCACTCACTCGTCCCTCAAGTCCAAAGCCTCCTCCCTCCCTCACTCACTCACTCACTCGTCCCTCAAGTCCAAAGTCTCCTCCCTCCCTCCCTCACTCACTCGTCCCTCAAGTCCAAAGCCTCCTCACTCACTCACTCACTCACTCACTCGTCCCTCAAGTCCAAAGCCTCCTCCCTCCCTCACTCACTCACTCACTCGTCCCTCAAGTCCAAAGCCTCCTCACTCACTCACTCACTCACTCACTCGTCCCTCAAGTCCAAAGCCTCATCCCTCACTCACTCACTCACTCGTCCCTCAAGTCCAAAGCCTCCTTCCTCACTCACTCACTCACTCACTCGTCCCTCAAGTCCAAAGCCTCCTCCCTCACTCACTCACTCACACACTCACTCGTCCCTCAAGTCCAAAGCTTCCTCACTCACTCACTCACTCACTCGTCCCTCAAGTCCAAAGCCTCCTCCCTCACTCACTCACTCACTCGTCCCTCAAGTCCAAAGCCTCCTCCATCCCTCCCTCACTCACTCGTCCCTCAAGTCCAAAGCCTCCTCACTCACTCACTCACTCGTCCCTCAAGTCCAAAGCCTCCTCCCTCCCTCACTCACTCACTCGTCCCTCAAGTCCAAAGCCTCCTCCCTCCCTCACTCACTCACTCACTCGTCCCTCAAGTCCAAAGCCTCCTCCCTCACTCACTCACTCACTCGTCCCTCAAGTCCAAAGCCTCCTTCCTCACTCACTCACTCACTCACTCACACACTCATCCCTCAAGTCCAAAGCCTCCTCCCTCCCTCCCTCACTCACTCGTCCCTCAAGTCCAAAGCCTCCTCACTCACTCACTCACTCACTCGTCCCTCAAGTCCAAAGCCTCCTCACTCACTCACTCACTCACTCGTCCCTCAAGTCCAAAGCCTCCTCCCTCACTCACTCACTCACTCACTCGTCCCTCAAGTCCAAAGCCTCCTCCCTCACTCACTCACTCACTCGTCCCTCAAGTCCAAAGCCTCCTCCCTCCCTCACTCACTCACTCGTCCCTCAAGTCCAAAGCCTCCTCCCTCCCTCCCTCACTCACTCGTCCCTCAAGTCCAAAGCCTCCTCACTCACTCACTCACTCACTCGTCCCTCAAGTCCAAAGCCTCCTCACTCACTCACTCACTCACTCGTCCCTCAAGTCCAAAGCCTCCTCCCTCACTCACTCACTCACTCACTCACTCGTCCCTCAAGTCCAAAGCCTCCTCACTCACTCACTCACTCGTCCCTCAAGTCCAAAGCCTCCTCACTCACTCACTCACTCACTCGTCACTCAAGTCCAAAGCCTCCTCACTCACTCACTCACTCACTCACTCACTCGTCCCTCAAGTCCAAAGCCTCCTCCCTCCCTCACTCACTCACTCACTCGTCCCTCAAGTCCAAAGCCTCCTCCCTCCCTCACTCACTCACTCACTCACTCGTCCCTCAAGTCCAAAGCCTCCTCCCTCACTCACTCACTCACTCACTCGTCCCTCAAGTCCAAAGCCTCCTTCCTCCCTCACTCACTCACTCACTCGTCCCTCAAGTCCAAAGCCTCCTCCCTCCCTCACTCACTCACTCACTCGTCCCTCAAGTCCAAATCTTCCTCACTCACTCACTCACTCACTCACTCGTCCCTCAAGTCCAAAGCCTCCTCCCTCCCTCACTCACTCACTCACTCGTCCCTCAAGTCCAAAGCCTCCTCCCTCCCTCCCTCACTCACTCGTCCCTCAAGTCCAAAGCCTCCTCACTCACTCACTCACTCACTCACTCGTCCCTCAATTCCAAAGCCTCCTCCCTCCCTCACTCACTCACTCACTCGTCCCTCAAGTCCAAAGCCTCCTCCCTCCCTCACTCACTCACTCACTCGTCCCTCAAGTCCAAAGCCTCCTCCCTCCCTCACTCACTCACTCACTCGTCCCTCAAGTCCAAAGCCTCCTCCCTCCCTCACTCACTCACTCACTCGTCCCTCAAGTCCAAAGCCTCCTCCCTCCCTCACTCACTCACTCACTCGTCCCTCAAGTCCAAAGCCTCCTCCCTCCCTCACTCACTCACTCACTCCTCCCTCAAGTCCAAAGCCTCCTCACTCACTCACTCACTCACTCACTCGTCCCTCAAGTCCAAAGCCTCATCCCTCACTCACTCACTCACTCGTCCCTCAAGTCCAAAGCCTCCTTCCTCACTCACTCACTCACTCACTCGTCCCTCAAGTCCAAAGCCTCCTCCCTCACTAACTCACTCACTCACTCGTCCCTCAAGTCCAAAGCTTCCTCACTCACTCACTCACTCACTCGTCCCTCAAGTCCAAAGCCTCCTCCCTCACTCACTCACTCACTCGTCCCTCTAGTCCAAAGCCTCCTCCATCCCTCCCTCACTCACTCGTCCCTCAAGTCCAAAGCCTCCTCACTCACTCACTCACTCGTCCCTCAAGTCCAAAGCCTCCGCCCTCACTCACTCACTCACTCGTCCCTCAAGTCCAAAGCCTCCTCCCTCCCTCACTCACTCACTCACTCGTCCCTCAAGTCCAAAGCCTCCTCCCTCACTCACTCACTCACTCGTCCCTCAAGTCCAAAGCCTCCTTCCTCCCTCCCTCCCTCCCTCACTCGTCCCTCAAGTCCAAAGCCTCCACCCTCACTCACTCACTCACTCGTCCCTCAAGTCCAAAGCTTCCTCACTCACTCATTCACTCACTCATCCCTCAAGTCCAAAGCCTCCTCCCTCACTCACTCACTAACTCGTCCCTCAAGTCCAAAGCCTCCTCCCTCACTCACTCACTCACTCACTCGTCCCTCAAGTCCAAAGCCTCCTCCCTCACTCACTCACTCACTCACTCGTCCCTCAAGTCCAAAGCCTCCTTCCTCACTCACTCACTCACTCACTCACTCACTCACTCACTCGTCCCTCAAGTCCAAAGCCTCCTCCCTCACTCACTCACTCGTCCCTCAAGTCCAAAGCCTCCTCCCTCCCTCCCTCACTCACTCGTCCCTCAAGTCCAAAGCCTCCTCACTCACTCACTCACTCACTCGTCCCTCAAGTCCAAAGCCTCCTCCCTCACTCACTCACTCACTCGTCCCTCAAGTCCAAAGCCTCCTTCCTCACTCACTCACTCACTCACTCGTCCCTCAAGTCCAAAGCCTCCTCCCTCACTCACTCACTCACTCACTCACTCACTCACTCGTGCCTCAAGTCCAAAGCCTCCTCCCTCACTCACTCACTCACTCGTCCCTCAAGTCCAAAGCCTCCTTCCTCACTCACTCACTCACTCACTCGTCCCTCAAGTCCAAAGCCTCCTCCCTCACTCACTCACTCACTCACTCACTCGTCCCTCAAGTCCAAAGCCTCCTTCCTCAATCACTCACTCACTCACTCACTCACTCGTCCCTCAAGTCCAAAGCCTCCTCCCTCACTCACTCACTCACTTGTCCCTCAAGTCCAAAGCCTCCTCCCTCCCTCACTCACTCGTCCCTCAAGTCCAGAGCCTCCTCCCTCACTCACTCACTCACTCGTCCCTCAAGTCCAAAGCCTCCTTCCTCCCTCACTCACTCACTCACTCGTTCCTCAAGTCCAAAGCCTCCTCACTCACTCACTCACTCACTCGTCCCTCAAGTCCAAAGCTTCCTAACTCACTCACTCACTCACTCACTCGTCCCTCAAGTCCAAAGCCTCCTCCCTCACTCACTCACTCACTCGTCCCTCAAGTCCAAAGCTTCCTCACTCACTCACTCACTCACTCACTCACTCACTCACTCACTCACTCGTCCCTCAAGTCCAAAGCCTCCTCCCTCCCTCCCTCACTCACTCGTCCCTCAAGTCCAAAGCCTCCTCCCTCACTCACTCACTCGTCCCTCAAGTCCAAAGCCTCCTCACTCACTCACTCACTCACTCGTCCCTCAAGTCCAAAGCCTCCTCCCTCACTCACTCACTCACTCGTCCCTCAAGTCCAAAGCCTCCTTCCTCACTCACTCACTCACTCGTCCCTCAAGTCCAAAGCCTCCTTGCTCACTCACTCACTCACTCACTCGTCCCTCAAGTCCAAAGCCTCCTCCCTCCCTCCCTCACTCACTCGTCCCTGAAGTCCAAAGACTCCTCACTCACTCACTCACTCACTCGTCCCTCAAGTCCAAAGCCTCCTCCCTCACTCACTCATTCACTCGTCCCTCAAGTCCAAAGCCTCCTTCCTCCCTCACTCACTCACTCACTCGTCCCTCAAGTCCAAAGCCTCCTCACTCACTCACTCACTCACTCGTCCCTCAAGTCCAAAGCTTCCTCACTCACTCACTCACTCACTCACTCGTCCCTCAAGTCCAAAGCCTCCTCCCTCCCTCACTCACTCACTCACTCGTCCCTCAAGTCCAAAGCCTCCTCCCTCCCTCCCTCACTCACTCGTCCCTCAAGTCCAAAGCCTCCTCACTCACTCACTCACTCACTCACTCGTCCCTCAATTCCAAAGCCTCCTCCCTCTCTCACTCACTCACTCACTCGTCCCTCAAGTCCAAAGCCTCCTCCCTCCCTCACTCACTCACTCACTCGTCCCTCAAGTCCAAAGCCTCCTCCCTCCCTCACTCACTCACTCACTCGTCCCTCAAGTCCAAAGCCTCCTCCCTCCCTCACTCACTCACTCACTCGTCCCTCAAGTCCAAAGCCTCCTCCCTCCCTCACTCACTCACTCACTCACTCGTCCCTCAAGTCCAAAGCCTCCTCACTCACTCACTCACTCACTCACTCACTCACTCACTCGTCCCTCAAGTCCAAAGCCTCATCCCTCACTCACTCACTCACTCGTCCCTCAAGTCCAAAGCCTCCTTCCTCACTCACTCACTCACTCACTCGTCCCTCAAGTCCAAAGCATCCTCCCTCACTCACTCACTCACTCACTCGTCCCTCAAGTCCAAAGCTTCCTCACTCACTCACTCACTCACTCACTCGTCCCTCAAGTCCAAAGCCTCCTCCCTCACTCACTCACTCACTCGTCCCTCAAGTCCAAAGCCTCCTCCATCACTCACTCACTCACTCGTCCCTCAAGTCCAAAGCCTCCTCACTCACTCACTCACTCGTCCCTCAAGTCCAAAGCCTCCTCCCTCACTCACTCACTCACTCGTCCCTCAAGTACAAAGCCTCCTCCCTCCCTCACTCACTCACTCACTCGTCCCTCAAGTCCAAAGCTTCCTCACTCACTCATTCACTCACTCATCCCTCAAGTCCAAAGCCTCCTCCCTCACTCACTCACTCACTCGTCCCTCAAGTCCAAAGCCTCCTCCCTCACTCACTCACTCACTCGTCCCTCAAGTCCAAAGCCTCCTCCCTCACTCACTCACTCACTCACTCGTCCCTCAAGTCCAAAGCCTCCTTCCTCACTCACTCACTCACTCACTCACTCACTCACTCGTCCCTCAAGTCCAAAGCCTCCTCCCTCACTCACTCACTCACTCGTCCCTCAAGTCCAAAGCCTCCTCCCTCCCTCCCTCACTCACTCGTCCCTCAAGTCCAAAGCCTCCTCACTCACTCACTCACTCACTCGTCCCTCAAGTCCAAAGCCTCCTCCCTCACTCACTCACTCACTCGTCCCTCAAGTCCAAAGCCTCCTTCCTCACTCACTCACTCACTCACTCGTCCCTCAAGTCCAAAGCCTCCTCCCTCACTCACTCACTCACTCACTCACTCACTCGTCCCTCAAGTCCAAAGCCTCCTCCCTCACTCACTCACTCACTCGTCCCTCAAGTCCAAAGCCTCCTTCCTCACTCACTCACTCACTCACTCGTCCCTCAAGTCCAAAGCCTCCTCCCTCACTCACTCACTCACTCACTCACTCACTCGTCCCTCAAGTCCAAAGCCTCCTCCCTCACTCACTCACTCACTTGTCCCTCAAGTCCAAAGCCTCCTCCCTCCCTCCCTCACTCACTCGTCCTTCAAGTCCAGAGCCTCCTCCCTGACTCACTCACTCACTCGTCCCTCAAGTCCAAAGCCTCCTTCCTCCCTCACTCACTCACTCACTCACTCGTCCCTCAAGTCCAAAGCCTCCTCCCTCACTCACTCACTCACTCGTCCCTCAAGTCCAAAGCTTCCTCACTCACTCACTCACTCACTCACTCGTCCCTCAAGTCCAAAGCCTCCTCCCTCACTCACTCACTCACTCGTCCCTCAAGTCCAAAGCTTCCTCACTCACTCACTCACTCACTCACTCACTCACTCACTCACTCGTCCCTCAAGTCCAAAGCCTCCTCCCTCCCTCCCTCACTCACTCGTCCCTCAAGTCCAAAGCCTCCTCACTCACTCACTCACTCACTCACTCACTCGTCCCTCAAGTCCAAAGCCTCCTCACTCACTCACTCACTCACTCACTCGTCCCTCAAATCCAAAGCCTCATTCCTCCCTCCCTCCCTCACTCACTCGTCCCTCAAGTCCAAAGCCTCCTAACTCACTCACTCACTCGTCCCTCAAGTCCAAAGCCTCCTAACTCACTCACTCGTCCCTCAAGTCCAAAGCCTCCTTCTTCACTCACTCACTCACTCACTCGTCCCTCAAGTCCAAAGCCTCCTCCCTCCCTCACTCACTCGTCCCTCAAGTCCAAAGCCTCCTCACTCACTCACTCACTCACTCGTCCCTCAAGTCCAAAGCCTCCTCCCTCACTCACTCACTCACTCGTCCCTCAAGTCCAAAGCCTCCTTCCTCACTCACTCACTCACTCGTCCCTCAAGTCCAAAGCCTCCTTGCTCACTCACTCACTCACTCACTCGTCCCTCAAGTCCAAAGCCTCCTCCCTCTCTCCCTCACTCACTCGTCCCTGAAGTCCAAAGACTCCTCACTCACTCACTCACTCACTCGTCCCTCAAGTCCAAAGCCTCCTCCCTCACTCACTCACTCACTCGTCCCTCAAGTCCAAAGCCTCCTTCCTCCCTCACTCACTCACTCACTCGTCCCTCAAGTCCAAAGCCTCCTCACTCACTCACTCACTCACTCGTCCCTCAAGTCCAAAGCTTCCTCACTCACTCACTCACTCACTCACTCGTCCCTCAAATCCAAAGCCTCCTCCCTCCCTCACTCACTCACTCACTCGTCCCTGAAGTCCAAAGCCTCCTCCCTCCCTCCCTCACTCACTCGTCCCTCAAGTCCAAAGCCTCCTCACTCACTCACTCACTCACTCACTCGTCCCTCAATTCCAAAGCCTCCTCCCTCCCTCACTCACTCACTCACTCGTCCCTCAAGTCCAAAGCCTCCTCCCTCCCTCACTCACTCACTCACTCGTCCCTCATGTCCAAAGCCTCCTCCCTCCCTCCGTCACTCACTCACTCGTCCCTCAAGTCCAAAGCCTCCTCCCTCCCTCACTCACTCACTCACTCGTCCCTCAAGTCCAAAGCCTCCTCCCTCCCTCACTCACTCACTCACTCGTCCCTCAAGTCCAAAGCCTCATCCCTCACTCACTCACTCACTCGTCCCTCAAGTCCAAAGCCTCCTTCCTCACTCACTCACTCACTCACTCGTCCCTCAAGTCCAAAGCTTCCTCACTCACTCACTCACTCACTCGTCCCTCAAGTCCAAAGCCTCCTCCCTCACTCACTCACTCACTCACTCGTCCCTCAAGTCCAAAGCCTCCTCCATCCCTCCCTCACTCACTCGTCCCTCAAGTCCAAAGCCTCCTCAGTCACTCACTCACTCGTCCCTCAAGTCCAAAGCCTCCTCCCTCCCTCACTCACTCGTCCCTCAAGTCCAAAGCCTCCTCACTCACTCACTCACTCACTCGTCCCTCAAGTCCAAAGCCTCCTCCCTCACTCACTCACTCACTCGTCCCTCAAGTCCAAAGCCTCCTTCCTCACTCACTCACTCACTCGTCCCTCAAGTCCAAAGCCTCCTTGCTCACTCACTCACTCACTCACTCGTCCCTCAAGTCCAAAGCCTCCTCCCTCTCTCCCTCACTCACTCGTCCCTGAAGTCCAAAGACTCCTCACTCACTCACTCACTCACTCGTCCCTCAAGTCCAAAGCCTCCTCCCTCACTCACTCACTCACTCGTCCCTCAAGTCCAAAGCCTCCTTCCTCCCTCACTCACTCACTCACTCGTCCCTCAAGTCCAAAGCCTCCTCACTCACTCACTCACTCACTCGTCCCTCAAGTCCAAAGCTTCCTCACTCACTCACTCACTCACTCACTCACTCGTCCCTCAAATCCAAAGCCTCCTCCCTCCCTCACTCACTCACTCACTCGTCCCTCAAGTCCAAAGCCTCCTTCCTCCCTCACTCACTCACTCACTCGTCCCTCAAGTCCAAAGCCTCATCCCTCACTCACTCACTCACTCGTCCCTCAAGTCCAAAGCCTCCTTCCTCACTCACTCACTCACTCACTCACTCGTCCCTCAAGTCCAAAGCTTCCTCACTCACTCACTCACTCACTCGTCCCTCAAGTCCAAAGCCTCCTCCCTCACTCACTCACTCACTCGTCCCTCAAGTCCAAAGCCTCCTCCATCCCTCCCTCACTCTCTCGTCCCTCAAGTCCAAAGCCTGCTCTGTCACTCACTCACTCGTCCCTCAAGTCCAAAGCCTCCTCCCTCACTCACTCACTCACTCGTCCCTCAAGTCCAAAGCCTCCTCCCTCCCTCCCTCCCTCACTCGTCCCTCAAGTCCAAAGCCTCCTCCCTCCCTCCCTCCCTCCCTCACTCGTCCCTCAAGTCCAAAGCCTCATCCCTCCCTCCCTCCCTCCCTCCCTCACTCGTCCCTCAAGTCCAAAGCCTCCTCCCTCCCTCCCTCCCTCACTCGTCCCTCAAGTCCAAAGCCTCCTCCCTCCCTCCCTCCCTCCCTCACCCGTCCCTCAAGTCCAAAGCCTCCTCCCTCCCTCCCTCCCTCACTCGTCCCTCAAGTCCAAAGCCTCCTCCCTCCCTCCCTCCCTCACTCACTCGTCCCTCAAGTCCAAAGCCTCCTCCCTCCCTCCCTCACTCCCTCACTCGCCCCTCAAGTCCAAAGCCTCCTCCCTCCCTCCCTCCCTCCCTCCCTCCCTCGTCCCTCAAGTCCAAAGCTTCCTCCCTCCCTCCCACCCTCCCTCACTCGTCCCTCATATCCAAAGCCTCCTCCCTCCCTCCCTCCCTCCCTCAATCGTCCCTCAAGTCCAAAGCCTCCTCACTCACTCACTCACTCACTCGTCCCTCAAGTCCAAAGCCTCCTCCCTCCCTCCCTCCCTCCCTTACTCGTCCCTCAAGTCCAAAGCCTCCTCCCTCCCTCCCTCCCTCACTCGTCCCTCAAGTCCAAAGCCTCCTCACTCACTCACTCACTCACTCGTCCCTCAAGTCCAAAGTCTCCTCCCTCACTCACTCACTCACTCACTCGTCCCTCAAGTCCAAAGCCTCCTCCCTCACTCACTCACTCACTCACTCACTCACTCGTCCCTCAAGTCCAAAGCCTCCTCCCTCACTCACTCACTCACTCGTCCCTCAAGTCCAAAGCCTCCTCCCTCCCTCCCTCACTCACTCGTCCCTCAAGTCCAAAGCCTCCTCACTCACTCACTCACTCACTCACTCACTCGTCCCTCAAGTCCAAAGCCTCCTCCCTCACTCACTCACTCACTCGTCCCTCAAGTCCAAAGCCTCCTTCCTGACTCACTCACTCACTCGTCCCTCAAGTCCAAAGCTTCCTCCCTCCCTCCCTCACTCACTCGTCCCTCAAGTCCAAAGCCTCCTCACTCACTCACTCACTCACTCGTCCCTCAAGTCCAAAGCCTCCTCCCTCACTCACTCACTCACTCGTCCCTCAAGTCCAAAGCCTCCTTCCTGACTCACTCACTCACTCGTCCCTCAAGTCCAAAGCCTCCTCCCTCCCTCCCTCACTCACTCGTCCCTCAAGTCCAAAGCCTCATAACTCACTCACTCACTCGTCCCTCAAGTCCAAAGCCTCATAACTCACTCACTCGTCCCTCAAGTCCAAAGCCTCATTCCTCACTCACTCACTCACTCACTCGTCCCTCAAGTCCAAAGCCTCCTTCCTCACTCACTCGCTCACTTCGTCCCTCAAGTCCAAAGCCTCCTTGCTCACTCACTCACTCACTCGTCCCTCAAGTCCAAAGCCTCCTCCCTCCCTCCCTCACTCACTCGTCCCTGAAGTCCAAAGACTCCTCACTCACTCACTCACTCACTCGTCCCTCAAGTCCAAAGCCTCCTCCCTCACTCACTCACTCACTCACTCGTCCCTCAAGTCCAAAGCCTCCTTCCTCCCTCACTCACTCACTCACTCGTCCCTCAAGTCCAAAGCCTCCTCACTCACTCACTCACTCACTCGTCCCTCAAGTCCAAAGCTTCCTCACTCACTCACTCACTCACTCACTCGTCCCTCAAGTCCAAAGCCTCCTCCCTCCCTCACTCACTCACTCACTCGTCCCTCAAGTCCAAAGTCTCCTCCCTCCCTCCCTCACTCACTCGTCCCTCAAGTCCAAAGCCTCCTCACTCACTCACTCACTCACTCACTCGTCCCTCAAGTCCAAAGCCTCCTCCCTCCCTCACTCACTCACTCACTCGTCCCTCAAGTCCAAAGCCTCCTCACTCACTCACTCACTCACTCACTCGTCCCTCAAGTCCAAAGCCTCATCCCTCACTCACTCACTCACTCGTCCCTCAAGTCCAAAGCCTCCTTCCTCACTCACTCACTCACTCACTCGTCCCTCAAGTCCAAAGCCTCCTCCCTCACTCACTCACTCACACACTCACTCGTCCCTCAAGTCCAAAGCTTCCTCACTCACTCACTCACTCACTCGTCCCTCAAGTCCAAAGCCTCCTCCCTCACTCACTCACTCACTCGTCCCTCAAGTCCAAAGCCTCCTCCATCCCTCCCTCACTCACTCGTCCCTCAAGTCCAAAGCCTCCTCACTCACTCACTCACTCGTCCCTCAAGTCCAAAGCCTCCTCCCTCCCTCACTCACTCACTCGTCCCTCAAGTCCAAAGCCTCCTCCCTCCCTCACTCACTCACTCACTCGTCCCTCAAGTCCAAAGCCTCCTCCCTCACTCACTCACTCACTCGTCCCTCAAGTCCAAAGCCTCCTTCCTCACTCACTCACTCACTCACTCACACACTCATCCCTCAAGTCCAAAGCCTCCTCCCTCCCTCCCTCACTCACTCGTCCCTCAAGTCCAAAGCCTCCTCACTCACTCACTCACTCACTCGTCCCTCAAGTCCAAAGCCTCCTCACTCACTCACTCACTCACTCGTCCCTCAAGTCCAAAGCCTCCTCCCTCACTCACTCACTCACTCACTCGTCCCTCAAGTCCAAAGCCTCCTCCCTCACTCACTCACTCACTCGTCCCTCAAGTCCAAAGCCTCCTCCCTCCCTCACTCACTCACTCGTCCCTCAAGTCCAAAGCCTCCTCCCTCCCTCCCTCACTCACTCGTCCCTCAAGTCCAAAGCCTCCTCACTCACTCACTCACTCACTCGTCCCTCAAGTCCAAAGCCTCCTCACTCACTCACTCACTCACTCGTCCCTCAAGTCCAAAGCCTCCTCCCTCACTCACTCACTCACTCACTCGTCCCTCAAGTCCAAAGCCTCCTCACTCACTCACTCACTCGTCCCTCAAGTCCAAAGCCTCCTCACTCACTCACTCACTCACTCACTCGTCACTCAAGTCCAAAGCCTCCTCACTCACTCACTCACTCACTCACTCACTCGTCCCTCAAGTCCAAAGCCTCCTCCCTCCCTCACTCACTCACTCACTCGTCCCTCAAGTCCAAAGCCTCCTCCCTCCCTCACTCACTCACTCACTCACTCGTCCCTCAAGTCCAAAGCCTCCTCCCTCACTCACTCACTCACTCACTCGTCCCTCAAGTCCAAAGCCTCCTTCCTCCCTCACTCACTCACTCACTCGTCCCTCAAGTCCAAAGCCTCCTCCCTCCCTCACTCACTCACTCACTCGTCCCTCAAGTCCAAATCTTCCTCACTCACTCACTCACTCACTCACTCGTCCCTCAAGTCCAAAGCCTCCTCCCTCCCTCACTCACTCACTCACTCGTCCCTCAAGT
Source organism: Coccyzus lansbergi (assembly GCA_033558105.1). NCBI lineage: Eukaryota > Metazoa > Chordata > Aves > Cuculiformes > Coccyzidae > Coccyzus > Coccyzus lansbergi. The sequence goes on from JAUMJK010001121.1 coordinate 534,070, forward strand.
CCAAAGCCTCCTCCCTCCCTCCCTCACTCACTCGTCCCTCAAGTCCAAAGCCTCCTCACTCACTCACTCACTCACTCACTCGTCCCTCAATTCCAAAGCCTCCTCCCTCCCTCACTCACTCACTCACTCGTCCCTCAAGTCCAAAGCCTCCTCCCTCCCTCACTCACTCACTCACTCGTCCCTCAAGTCCAAAGCCTCCTCCCTCCCTCACTCACTCACTCACTCGTCCCTCAAGTCCAAAGCCTCCTCCCTCCCTCACTCACTCACTCACTCGTCCCTCAAGTCCAAAGCCTCCTCCCTCCCTCACTCACTCACTCACTCGTCCCTCAAGTCCAAAGCCTCCTCCCTCCCTCACTCACTCACTCACTCCTCCCTCAAGTCCAAAGCCTCCTCACTCACTCACTCACTCACTCACTCGTCCCTCAAGTCCAAAGCCTCATCCCTCACTCACTCACTCACTCGTCCCTCAAGTCCAAAGCCTCCTTCCTCACTCACTCACTCACTCACTCGTCCCTCAAGTCCAAAGCCTCCTCCCTCACTAACTCACTCACTCACTCGTCCCTCAAGTCCAAAGCTTCCTCACTCACTCACTCACTCACTCGTCCCTCAAGTCCAAAGCCTCCTCCCTCACTCACTCACTCACTCGTCCCTCTAGTCCAAAGCCTCCTCCATCCCTCCCTCACTCACTCGTCCCTCAAGTCCAAAGCCTCCTCACTCACTCACTCACTCGTCCCTCAAGTCCAAAGCCTCCTCCCTCCCTCACTCACTCACTCACTCGTCCCTCAAGTCCAAAGCCTCCTCCCTCACTCACTCACTCACTCGTCCCTCAAGTCCAAAGCCTCCTTCCTCCCTCCCTCCCTCCCTCACTCGTCCCTCAAGTCCAAAGCCTCCACCCTCACTCACTCACTCACTCGTCCCTCAAGTCCAAAGCTTCCTCACTCACTCATTCACTCACTCATCCCTCAAGTCCAAAGCCTCCTCCCTCACTCACTCACTAACTCGTCCCTCAAGTCCAAAGCCTCCTCCCTCACTCACTCACTCACTCACTCGTCCCTCAAGTCCAAAGCCTCCTCCCTCACTCACTCACTCACTCACTCGTCCCTCAAGTCCAAAGCCTCCTTCCTCACTCACTCACTCACTCACTCACTCACTCACTCGTCCCTCAAGTCCAAAGCCTCCTCCCTCACACACTCACTCGTCCCTCAAGTCCAAAGCCTCCTCCCTCCCTCCCTCACTCACTCGTCCCTCAAGTCCAAAGCCTCCTCACTCACTCACTCACTCACTCGTCCCTCAAGTCCAAAGCCTCCTCCCTCACTCACTCACTCACTCGTCCCTCAAGTCCAAAGCCTCCTTCCTCACTCACTCACTCACTCACTCGTCCCTCAAGTCCAAAGCCTCCTCCCTCACTCACTCACTCACTCACTCACTCACTCACTCGTGCCTCAAGTCCAAAGCCTCCTCCCTCACTCACTCACTCACTCGTCCCTCAAGTCCAAAGCCTCCTTCCTCACTCACTCACTCACTCACTCGTCCCTCAAGTCCAAAGCCTCCTCCCTCACTCACTCACTCACTCACTCACTCGTCCCTCAAGTCCAAAGCCTCCTTCCTCAATCACTCACTCACTCACTCACTCACTCGTCCCTCAAGTCCAAAGCCTCCTCCCTCACTCACTCACTCACTTGTCCCTCAAGTCCAAAGCCTCCTCCCTCCCTCACTCACTCGTCCCTCAAGTCCAGAGCCTCCTCCCTCACTCACTCACTCACTCGTCCCTCAAGTCCAAAGCCTCCTTCCTCCCTCACTCACTCACTCACTCGTTCCTCAAGTCCAAAGCCTCCTCACTCACTCACTCACTCACTCGTCCCTCAAGTCCAAAGCTTCCTAACTCACTCACTCACTCACTCACTCGTCCCTCAAGTCCAAAGCCTCCTCCCTCACTCACTCACTCACTCGTCCCTCAAGTCCAAAGCTTCCTCACTCACTCACTCACTCACTCACTCACTCACTCACTCACTCACTCGTCCCTCAAGTCCAAAGCCTCCTCCCTCCCTCCCTCACTCACTCGACCCTCAAGTCCAAAGCCTCCTCACTCACTCACTCACTCACTCGTCCCTCAAGTCCAAAGCCTCCTCCCTCACTCACTCACTCACTCGTCCCTCAAGTCCAAAGCCTCCTTCCTCCCTCCCTCCCTCACTCACTCGTCCCTCAAGTCAAAAGCCTCCTAACTCACTCACTCACTCCTACCTCAAGTCCAAAGCCTCCTAACTCACTCACTCGTCCCTCAAGTCCAAAGACTCCTTCCTCACTCACTCACTCACTCACTCACTCGTCCCTCAAGTCCAAAGCCTCCTCACTCACTCACTCACTCACTCACTCGTCCCTCAATTCCAAAGCCTCCTCCCTCCCTCACTCACTCACTCACTCGTCCCTCAAGTCCAAAGCCTCCTCCCTCCCTCACTCACTCACTCACTCGTCCCTCAAGTCCAAAGCCTCCTCCCTCCCTCACTCACTCACTCACTCGTCCCTCAAGTCCAAAGCCTCCTCCCTCCCTCACTCACTCACTCACTCGTCCCTCAAGTCCAAAGCCTCCTCCCTCCCTCACTCACTCACTCACTCGTCCCTCAAGTCCAAAGCCTCCTCCCTCCCTCACTCACTCACTCACTCCTCCCTCAAGTCCAAAGCCTCCTCACTCACTCACTCACTCACTCACTCGTCCCTCAAGTCCAAAGCCTCATCCCTCACTCACTCACTCACTCGTCCCTCAAGTCCAAAGCCTCCTTCCTCACTCACTCACTCACTCACTCGTCCCTCAAGTCCAAAGCCTCCTCCCTCACTAACTCACTCACTCACTCGTCCCTCAAGTCCAAAGCTTCCTCACTCACTCACTCACTCACTCGTCCCTCAAGTCCAAAGCCTCCTCCCTCACTCACTCACTCACTCGTCCCTCTAGTCCAAAGCCTCCTCCATCCCTCCCTCACTCACTCGTCCCTCAAGTCCAAAGCCTCCTCACTCACTCACTCACTCGTCCCTCAAGTCCAAAGCCTCCTCCCTCCCTCACTCACTCACTCACTCGTCCCTCAAGTCCAAAGCCTCCTCCCTCACTCACTCACTCACTCGTCCCTCAAGTCCAAAGCCTCCTTCCTCCCTCCCTCCCTCCCTCACTCGTCCCTCAAGTCCAAAGCCTCCACCCTCACTCACTCACTCACTCGTCCCTCAAGTCCAAAGCTTCCTCACTCACTCATTCACTCACTCATCCCTCAAGTCCAAAGCCTCCTCCCTCACTCACTCACTAACTCGTCCCTCAAGTCCAAAGCCTCCTCCCTCACTCACTCACTCACTCACTCGTCCCTCAAGTCCAAAGCCTCCTCCCTCACTCACTCACTCACTCACTCGTCCCTCAAGTCCAAAGCCTCCTTCCTCACTCACTCACTCACTCACTCACTCACTCACTCGTCCCTCAAGTCCAAAGCCTCCTCCCTCACTCACTCACTCGTCCCTCAAGTCCAAAGCCTCCTCCCTCCCTCCCTCACTCACTCGTCCCTCAAGTCCAAAGCCTCCTCACTCACTCACTCACTCACTCGTCCCTCAAGTCCAAAGCCTCCTCCCTCACTCACTCACTCACTCGTCCCTCAAGTCCAAAGCCTCCTTCCTCACTCACTCACTCACTCACTCGTCCCTCAAGTCCAAAGCCTCCTCCCTCACTCACTCACTCACTCACTCACTCACTCACTCGTGCCTCAAGTCCAAAGCCTCCTCCCTCACTCACTCACTCACTCGTCCCTCAAGTCCAAAGCCTCCTTCCTCACTCACTCACTCACTCACTCGTCCCTCAAGTCCAAAGCCTCCTCCCTCACTCACTCACTCACTCACTCACTCGTCCCTCAAGTCCAAAGCCTCCTTCCTCAATCACTCACTCACTCACTCACTCACTCGTCCCTCAAGTCCAAAGCCTCCTCCCTCACTCACTCACTCACTTGTCCCTCAAGTCCAAAGCCTCCTCCCTCCCTCACTCACTCGTCCCTCAAGTCCAGAGCCTCCTCCCTCACTCACTCACTCACTCGTCCCTCAAGTCCAAAGCCTCCTTCCTCCCTCACTCACTCACTCACTCGTTCCTCAAGTCCAAAGCCTCCTCACTCACTCACTCACTCACTCGTCCCTCAAGTCCAAAGCTTCCTAACTCACTCACTCACTCACTCACTCGTCCCTCAAGTCCAAAGCCTCCTCCCTCACTCACTCACTCACTCGTCCCTCAAGTCCAAAGCTTCCTCACTCACTCACTCACTCACTCACTCACTCACTCACTCACTCGTCCCTCAAGTCCAAAGCCTCCTCCCTCCCTCCCTCACTCACTCGACCCTCAAGTCCAAAGCCTCCTCACTCACTCACTCACTCACTCGTCCCTCAAGTCCAAAGCCTCCTCCCTCACTCACTCACTCACTCGTCCCTCAAGTCCAAAGCCTCCTTCCTCCCTCCCTCCCTCACTCACTCGTCCCTCAAGTCAAAAGCCTCCTAACTCACTCACTCACTCCTACCTCAAGTCCAAAGCCTCCTAACTCACTCACTCGTCCCTCAAGTCCAAAGACTCCTTCCTCACTCACTCACTCACTCACTCACTCGTCCCTCAAGTCCAAAGCCTCCTTCCTCACTCACTCACTCACTCGTCCCTCAAGTCCAAAGCCTCCTTCCTCACTCACTCACTCACTCACTCACTCGTCCCTCAAGTCCAAAGCCTCCTCCCTCCCTCACTCACTCGTCCCTCAAGTCCAAAGCCTCCTCACTCACTCACTCACTCACTCGTCCCTCAAGTCCAAAGCCTCCTCCCTCACTCACTCACTCACTCGTCCCTCAAGTCCAAAGCCTCCTTCCTCACTCACTCACTCACTCGTCCCTCAAGTCCAAAGCCTCCTTGCTCACTCACTCACTCACTCTCTCGTCCCTCAAGTCCAAAGCCTCCTCCCTCCCTCCCTCACTCACTCGTCCCTGAAGTCCAAAGACTCCTCACTCACTCACTCACTCACTCGTCCCTCAAGTCCAAAGCCTCCTCCCTCACTCACTCATTCACTCGTCCCTCAAGTCCAAAGCCTCCACCCTCACTCACTCACTCACTCGTCCCTCAAGTCCAAAGCTTCCTCACTCACTCATTCACTCACTCATCCCTCAAGTCCAAAGCCTCCTCCCTCACTCACTCACTAACTCGTCCCTCAAGTCCAAAGCCTCCTCCCTCACTCACTCACTCACTCACTCGTCCCTCAAGTCCAAAGCCTCCTTCCTCCCTCCCTCCCTCCCTCACTCGTCCCTCAAGTCCAAAGCCTCCACCCTCACTCACTCACTCACTCGTCCCTCAAGTCCAAAGCTTCCTCACTCACTCATTCACTCACTCATCCCTCAAGTCCAAAGCCTCCTCCCTCACTCACTCACTAACTCGTCCCTCAAGTCCAAAGCCTCCTCCCTCACTCACTCACTCACTCACTCGTCCCTCAAGTCCAAAGCCTCCTCCCTCACTCACTCACTCACTCACTCGTCCCTCAAGTCCAAAGCCTCCTTCCTCACTCACTCACTCACTCACTCACTCACTCACTCGTCCCTCAAGTCCAAAGCCTCCTCCCTCACTCACTCACTCGTCCCTCAAGTCCAAAGCCTCCTCCCTCCCTCCCTCACTCACTCGTCCCTCAAGTCCAAAGCCTCCTCACTCACTCACTCACTCACTCGTCCCTCAAGTCCAAAGCCTCCTCCCTCACTCACTCACTCACTCGTCCCTCAAGTCCAAAGCCTCCTTCCTCACTCACTCACTCACTCACTCGTCCCTCAAGTCCAAAGCCTCCTCCCTCACTCACTCACTCACTCACTCACTCACTCACTCGTGCCTCAAGTCCAAAGCCTCCTCCCTCACTCACTCACTCACTCGTCCCTCAAGTCCAAAGCCTCCTTCCTCACTCACTCACTCACTCACTCGTCCCTCAAGTCCAAAGCCTCCTCCCTCACTCACTCACTCACTCACTCACTCGTCCCTCAAGTCCAAAGCCTCCTTCCTCAATCACTCACTCACTCACTCACTCACTCGTCCCTCAAGTCCAAAGCCTCCTCCCTCACTCACTCACTCACTTGTCCCTCAAGTCCAAAGCCTCCTCCCTCCCTCACTCACTCGTCCCTCAAGTCCAGAGCCTCCTCCCTCACTCACTCACTCACTCGTCCCTCAAGTCCAAAGCCTCCTTCCTCCCTCACTCACTCACTCACTCGTTCCTCAAGTCCAAAGCCTCCTCACTCACTCACTCACTCACTCGTCCCTCAAGTCCAAAGCTTCCTAACTCACTCACTCACTCACTCACTCGTCCCTCAAGTCCAAAGCCTCCTCCCTCACTCACTCACTCACTCGTCCCTCAAGTCCAAAGCTTCCTCACTCACTCACTCACTCACTCACTCACTCACTCACTCACTCGTCCCTCAAGTCCAAAGCCTCCTCCCTCCCTCCCTCACTCACTCGACCCTCAAGTCCAAAGCCTCCTCACTCACTCACTCACTCACTCGTCCCTCAAGTCCAAAGCCTCCTCCCTCACTCACTCACTCACTCGTCCCTCAAGTCCAAAGCCTCCTTCCTCCCTCCCTCCCTCACTCACTCGTCCCTCAAGTCAAAAGCCTCCTAACTCACTCACTCACTCCTACCTCAAGTCCAAAGCCTCCTAACTCACTCACTCGTCCCTCAAGTCCAAAGACTCCTTCCTCACTCACTCACTCACTCACTCACTCGTCCCTCAAGTCCAAAGCCTCCTTCCTCACTCACTCACTCACTCGTCCCTCAAGTCCAAAGCCTCCTTCCTCACTCACTCACTCACTCACTCACTCGTCCCTCAAGTCCAAAGCCTCCTCCCTCCCTCACTCACTCGTCCCTCAAGTCCAAAGCCTCCTCACTCACTCACTCACTCACTCGTCCCTCAAGTCCAAAGCCTCCTCCCTCACTCACTCACTCACTCGTCCCTCAAGTCCAAAGCCTCCTTCCTCACTCACTCACTCACTCGTCCCTCAAGTCCAAAGCCTCCTTGCTCACTCACTCACTCACTCTCTCGTCCCTCAAGTCCAAAGCCTCCTCCCTCCCTCCCTCACTCACTCGTCCCTGAAGTCCAAAGACTCCTCACTCACTCACTCACTCACTCGTCCCTCAAGTCCAAAGCCTCCTCCCTCACTCACTCATTCACTCGTCCCTCAAGTCCAAAGCCTCCTTCCTCCCTCACTCACTCACTCACTCGTCCCTCAAGTCCAAAGCCTCCTCACTCACTCACTCACTCACTCGTCCCTCAAGTCCAAAGCTTCCTCACTCACTCACTCACTCACTCACTCGTCCCTCAAGTCCAAAGCCTCCTCCCTCCCTCACTCACTCACTCACTCGTCCCTCAAGTCCAAAGCCTCCTCCCTCCCTCCCTCACTCACTCGTCCCTCAAGTCCAAAGCCTCCTCACTCACTCACTCACTCACTCACTCGTCCCTCAATTCCAAAGCCTCCTCCCTCTCTCACTCACTCACTCACTCGTCCCTCAAGTCCAAAGCCTCCTCCCTCCCTCACTCACTCACTCACTCGTCCCTCAAGTCCAAAGCCTCCTCCCTCCCTCACTCACTCACTCACTCGTCCCTCAAGTCCAAAGCCTCCTCCCTCCCTCACTCACTCACTCACTCGTCCCTCAAGTCCAAAGTCTCCTCCCTCCCTCACTCACTCACTCACTCACTCGTCCCTCAAGTCCAAAGCCTCCTCACTCACTCACTCACTCACTCACTCACTCACTCACTCACTCACTCGTCCCTCAAGTCCAAAGCCTCATCCCTCACTCACTCACTCACTCGTCCCTCAAGTCCAAAGCCTCCTTCCTCACTCACTCACTCACTCACTCGTCCCTCAAGTCCAAAGCCTCCTCCCTCACTCACTCACTCACTCACTCGTCCCTCAAGTCCAAAGCTTCCTCACTCACTCACTCACTCACTCACTCGTCCCTCAAGTCCAAAGCCTCCTCCCTCACTCACTCACTCACTCGTCCCTCAAGTCCAAAGCCTCCTCCATCACTCACTCACTCACTCGTCCCTCAAGTCCAAAGCCTCCTCACTCACTCACTCACTCGTCCCTCAAGTCCAAAGCCTCCTCCCTCACTCACTCACTCACTCGTCCCTCAAGTACAAAGCCTCCTCCCTCCCTCACTCACTCACTCACTCGTCCCTCAAGTCCAAAGCTTCCTCACTCACTCATTCACTCACTCATCCCTCAAGTCCAAAGCCTCCTCCCTCACTCACTCACTCACTCGTCCCTCAAGTCCAAAGCCTCCTCCCTCACTCACTCACTCACTCGTCCCTCAAGTCCAAAGCCTCCTCCCTCACTCACTCACTCACTCACTCGTCCCTCAAGTCCAAAGCCTCCTTCCTCACTCACTCACTCACTCACTCACTCACTCACTCGTCCCTCAAGTCCAAAGCCTCCTCCCTCACTCACTCACTCACTCGTCCCTCAAGTCCAAAGCCTCCTCCCTCCCTCCCTCACTCACTCGTCCCTCAAGTCCAAAGCCTCCTCACTCACTCACTCACTCACTCGTCCCTCAAGTCCAAAGCCTCCTCCCTCACTCACTCACTCACTCGCCCCTCAAGTCCAAAGCCTCCTTCCTCACTCACTCACTCACTCACTCGTCCCTCAAGTCCAAAGCCTCCTCCCTCACTCACTCACTCACTCACTCACTCACTCGTCCCTCAAGTCCAAAGCCTCCTCCCTCACTCACTCACTCACTCGTCCCTCAAGTCCAAAGCCTCCTTCCTCACTCACTCACTCACTCACTCGTCCCTCAAGTCCAAAGCCTCCTCCCTCACTCACTCACTCACTCACTCACTCACTCGTCCCTCAAGTCCAAAGCCTCCTCCCTCACTCACTCACTCACTTGTCCCTCAAGTCCAAAGCCTCCTCCCTCCCTCCCTCACTCACTCGTCCTTCAAGTCCAGAGCCTCCTCCCTGACTCACTCACTCACTCGTCCCTCAAGTCCAAAGCCTCCTTCCTCCCTCACTCACTCACTCACTCACTCGTCCCTCAAGTCCAAAGCCTCCTCCCTCACTCACTCACTCACTCGTCCCTCAAGTCCAAAGCTTCCTCACTCACTCACTCACTCACTCACTCGTCCCTCAAGTCCAAAGCCTCCTCCCTCACTCACTCACTCACTCGTCCCTCAAGTCCAAAGCTTCCTCACTCACTCACTCACTCACTCACTCACTCACTCGTCCCTCAAGTCCAAAGCCTCCTCCCTCCCTCCCTCACTCACTCGTCCCTCAAGTCCAAAGCCTCCTCACTCACTCACTCACTCACTCACTCACTCGTCCCTCAAGTCCAAAGCCTCCTCACTCACTCACTCACTCACTCACTCGTCCCTCAAATCCAAAGCCTCATTCCTCCCTCCCTCCCTCACTCACTCGTCCCTCAAGTCCAAAGCCTCCTAACTCACTCACTCACTCGTCCCTCAAGTCCAAAGCCTCCTAACTCACTCACTCGTCCCTCAAGTCCAAAGCCTCCTTCTTCACTCACTCACTCACTCACTCGTCCCTCAAGTCCAAAGCCTCCTCCCTCCCTCACTCACTCGTCCCTCAAGTCCAAAGCCTCCTCACTCACTCACTCACTCACTCGTCCCTCAAGTCCAAAGCCTCCTCCCTCACTCACTCACTCACTCGTCCCTCAAGTCCAAAGCCTCCTTCCTCACTCACTCACTCACTCGTCCCTCAAGTCCAAAGCCTCCTTGCTCACTCACTCACTCACTCACTCGTCCCTCAAGTCCAAAGCCTCCTCCCTCTCTCCCTCACTCACTCGTCCCTGAAGTCCAAAGACTCCTCACTCACTCACTCACTCACTCGTCCCTCAAGTCCAAAGCCTCCTCCCTCACTCACTCACTCACTCGTCCCTCAAGTCCAAAGCCTCCTTCCTCCCTCACTCACTCACTCACTCGTCCCTCAAGTCCAAAGCCTCCTCACTCACTCACTCACTCACTCGTCCCTCAAGTCCAAAGCTTCCTCACTCACTCACTCACTCACTCACTCGTCCCTCAAATCCAAAGCCTCCTCCCTCCCTCACTCACTCACTCACTCGTCCCTCAAGTCCAAAGCCTCCTCCCTCCCTCCCTCACTCACTCGTCCCTCAAGTCCAAAGCCTCCTCACTCACTCACTCACTCACTCACTCGTCCCTCAATTCCAAAGCCTCCTCCCTCCCTCACTCACTCACTCACTCGTCCCTCAAGTCCAAAGCCTCCTCCCTCCCTCACTCACTCACTCACTCGTCCCTCATGTCCAAAGCCTCCTCCCTCCCTCCGTCACTCACTCACTCGTCCCTGAAGTCCAAAGCCTCCTCCCTCCCTCACTCACTCACTCACTCGTCCCTCAAGTCCAAAGCCTCCTCCCTCCCTCACTCACTCACTCACTCGTCCCTCAAGTCCAAAGCCTCATCCCTCACTCACTCACTCACTCGTCCCTCAAGTCCAAAGCCTCCTTCCTCACTCACTCACTCACTCACTCGTCCCTCAAGTCCAAAGCTTCCTCACTCACTCACTCACTCACTCGTCCCTCAAGTCCAAAGCCTCCTCCCTCACTCACTCACTCACTCGTCCCTCAAGTCCAAAGCCTCCTCCATCCCTCCCTCACTCACTCGTCCCTCAAGTCCAAAGCCTCCTCAGTCACTCACTCACTCGTCCCTCAAGTCCAAAGCCTCCTCCCTCACTCACTCACTCACTCGTCCCTCAAGTCCAAAGCCTCCTTCCTCCCTCCCTCCCTCCCTCACTCGTCCCTCAAGTCCAAAGCCTCCTCCCTCACTCACTCACTCACTCGTCCCTCAAGTCCAAAGCTTCCTCACTCACTCATTCACTCACTCGTCCCTCAAGTCCAAAGCCTCCTCCCTCACTCACTCACTCACTCGTCCCTCAAGTCCAAAGCCTCCTCCCTCCCTCACTCACTCACTCACTCGTCCCTCAAGTCCAAAGCCTCCTCCCTCACTCACTCACTCACTCACTCGTCCCTCAAGTCCAAAGCCTCTTTCCTCACTCACTCACTCACTCACTCACTCACTCACTCACTCGTCCCTCAAGTCCAAAGCCTCCTCCCTCACTCACTCACTCACTCGTCCCTCAAGTCCAAAGCCTCCTCCCTCCCTCCCTCACTCACTCGTCCCTCAAGTCCAAAGCCTCCTCTCTCACTCACTCACTCACTCGTCCCTCAAGTCCAAAGCCTCCTTCCTCACTCACTCACTCACTCACTCGTCCCTCAAGTCCAAAGCCTCCTCCCTCACTCACTCACTCACTCACTCACTCACTCACTCGTCCCTCAAGTCCAAAGCCTCCTCCCTCACTCACTCACTCACTCGTCCCTCAAGTCCAAAGCCTCCTTCCTCACTCACTCACTCACTCGTCCCTCAAGTCCAAAGCCTCCTCCCTCACTCACTCACTCACTCGTCCCTCAAGTCCAAAGCCTCCTAACTCACTCACTCGTCCCTCAAGTCCAAAGACTCCTTCCTCACTCACTCACTCACTCACTCACTCACTCGTCCCTCAAGTCCAAAGCCTCCTTCCTCACTCACTCACTCACTCGTCCCTCAAGTCCAAAGCCTCCTTCCTCACTCACTCACTCGTCCCTCAAGTCCAAAGCCTCCTCCCTCCCTCACTCACTCGTCCCTCAAGTCCAAAGCCTCCTCACTCACTCACTCACTCACTCGTCCCTCAAGTCCAAAGCCTCCTCCCTCACTCACTCACTCACTCGTCCCTCAAGTCCAAAGCCTCCTTCCTCACTCACTCACTCACTCGTCCCTCAAGTCCAAAGCCTCCTTGCTCACTCACTCACTCACTCTCTCGTCCCTCAAGTCCAAAGCCTCCTCCCTCCCTCCCTCACTCACTCGTCCCTGAAGTCCAAAGACTCCTCACTCACTCACTCACTCACTCGTCCCTCAAGTCCAAAGCCTCCTCCCTCACTCACTCACTCACTCGTCCCTCAAGTCCAAAGCCTCCTTCCTCCCTCACTCACTCACTCACTCATCCCTCAAGTCCAAAGCCTCCTCACTCACTCACTCACTCACTCGTCCCTCAAGTCCAAAGCTTCCTCACTCACTCACTCACTCACTCACTCGTCCCTCAAGTCCAAAGCCTCCTCCCTCCCTCACTCACTCACTCACTCGTCCCTCAAGTCCAAAGCCTCCTCCCTCCCTCCCTCACTCACTCGTCCCTCAAGTCCAAAGCCTCCTCACTCACTTACTCACTCACTCACTCGTCCCTCAATTCCAAAGCCTCCTCCCTCCCTCACTCACTCACTCACTCGTCCCTCAAGTCCAAAGCCGCCTCCCTCCCTCACTCACTCACTCACTCGTCCCTCAAGTCCAAAGCCTCCTCCCTCCCTCACTCACTCACTCACTCGTCCCTCAAGTCCAAAGCCTCCTCCCTCCCTCAATCACTCACTCACTCGTCCCTCAAGTCCAAAGCCTCCTCCCTCCCTCACTCACTCACTCACTCGTCCCTCAAGTCCAAAGCCTCCTCCCTCCCTCACTCACTCACTCACTCACTCACTCGTCCCTCAAGTCCAAAGCCTCATCCCTCACTCACTCACTCACTCGTCCCTCAAGTCCAAAGCCTCCTAACTCACTCACTCACTCACTCACTCACTCGTCCCTCAAGTCCAAAGCCTCCTCCCTCACTCACTCACTCACTCACTCGTCCCTCATGTCCAAAGCTTCCTCACTCACTCACTCACTCACTCGTCCCTCAAGTCCAAAGCCTCCTCTCTCACTCACTCACTCACTCGTCCCTCAAGTCCAAAGCCTCCTCCCTCACTCACTCACTCACTCGTCCCTCAAGTACAAAGCCTCCTCCCTCCCTCACTCACTCACTCACTCGTCCCTCAAGTCCAAAGCTTCCTCACTCACTCATTCACTCACTCATCCCTCAAGTCCAAAGCCTCCTCCCTCACTCACTCACTCACTCGTCCCTCAAGTCCAAAGCCTCCTCCCTCACTCACTCACTCACTCGTCCCTCAAGTCCAAAGCCTCCTCCCTCACTCACTCACTCACTCACTCGTCCCTCAAGTCCAAAGCCTCCTTCCTCACTCACTCACTCACTCACTCACTCACTCACTCGTCCCTCAAGTCCAAAGCCTCCTCCCTCACTCACTCACTCACTCGTCCCTCAAGTCCAAAGCCTCCTCCCTCCCTCCCTCACTCACTCGTCCCTCAAGTCCAAAGCCTCCTCACTCACTCACTCACTCACTCGTCCCTCAAGTCCAAAGCCTCCTCCCTCACTCACTCACTCACTCGTCCCTCAAGTCCAAAGCCTCCTTCCTCACTCACTCACTCACTCACTCGTCCCTCAAGTCCAAAGCCTCCTCCCTCACTCACTCACTCACTCACTCACTCACTCGTCCCTCAAGTCCAAAGCCTCCTCCCTCACTCACTCACTCACTCGTCCCTCAAGTCCAAAGCCTCCTTCCTCACTCACTCACTCACTCACTCGTCCCTCAAGTCCAAAGCCTCCTCCCTCACTCACTCACTCACTCACTCACTCACTCGTCCCTCAAGTCCAAAGCCTCCTCCCTCACTCACTCACTCACTTGTCCCTCAAGTCCAAAGCCTCCTCCCTCCCTCCCTCACTCACTCGTCCTTCAAGTCCAGAGCCTCCTCCCTGACTCACTCACTCACTCGTCCCTCAAGTCCAAAGCCTCCTTCCTCCCTCACTCACTCACTCACTCACTCGTCCCTCAAGTCCAAAGCCTCCTCCCTCACTCACTCACTCACTCGTCCCTCAAGTCCAAAGCTTCCTCACTCACTCACTCACTCACTCACTCGTCCCTCAAGTCCAAAGCCTCCTCCCTCACTCACTCACTCACTCGTCCCTCAAGTCCAAAGCTTCCTCACTCACTCACTCACTCACTCACTCACTCACTCGTCCCTCAAGTCCAAAGCCTCCTCCCTCCCTCCCTCACTCACTCGTCCCTCAAGTCCAAAGCCTCCTCACTCACTCACTCACTCACTCACTCACTCGTCCCTCAAGTCCAAAGCCTCCTCACTCACTCACTCACTCACTCACTCGTCCCTCAAATCCAAAGCCTCATTCCTCCCTCCCTCCCTCACTCACTCGTCCCTCAAGTCCAAAGCCTCCTAACTCACTCACTCACTCGTCCCTCAAGTCCAAAGCCTCCTAACTCACTCACTCGTCCCTCAAGTCCAAAGCCTCCTTCTTCACTCACTCACTCACTCACTCGTCCCTCAAGTCCAAAGCCTCCTCCCTCCCTCACTCACTCGTCCCTCAAGTCCAAAGCCTCCTCACTCACTCACTCACTCACTCGTCCCTCAAGTCCAAAGCCTCCTCCCTCACTCACTCACTCACTCGTCCCTCAAGTCCAAAGCCTCCTTCCTCACTCACTCACTCACTCGTCCCTCAAGTCCAAAGCCTCCTTGCTCACTCACTCACTCACTCACTCGTCCCTCAAGTCCAAAGCCTCCTCCCTCTCTCCCTCACTCACTCGTCCCTGAAGTCCAAAGACTCCTCACTCACTCACTCACTCACTCGTCCCTCAAGTCCAAAGCCTCCTCCCTCACTCACTCACTCACTCGTCCCTCAAGTCCAAAGCCTCCTTCCTCCCTCACTCACTCACTCACTCGTCCCTCAAGTCCAAAGCCTCCTCACTCACTCACTCACTCACTCGTCCCTCAAGTCCAAAGCTTCCTCACTCACTCACTCACTCACTCACTCGTCCCTCAAATCCAAAGCCTCCTCCCTCCCTCACTCACTCACTCACTCGTCCCTCAAGTCCAAAGCCTCCTCCCTCCCTCCCTCACTCACTCGTCCCTCAAGTCCAAAGCCTCCTCACTCACTCACTCACTCACTCACTCGTCCCTCAATTCCAAAGCCTCCTCCCTCCCTCACTCACTCACTCACTCGTCCCTCAAGTCCAAAGCCTCCTCCCTCCCTCACTCACTCACTCACTCGTCCCTCATGTCCAAAGCCTCCTCCCTCCCTCCGTCACTCACTCACTCGTCCCTGAAGTCCAAAGCCTCCTCCCTCCCTCACTCACTCACTCACTCGTCCCTCAAGTCCAAAGCCTCCTCCCTCCCTCACTCACTCACTCACTCGTCCCTCAAGTCCAAAGCCTCATCCCTCACTCACTCACTCACTCGTCCCTCAAGTCCAAAGCCTCCTTCCTCACTCACTCACTCACTCACTCGTCCCTCAAGTCCAAAGCTTCCTCACTCACTCACTCACTCACTCGTCCCTCAAGTCCAAAGCCTCCTCCCTCACTCACTCACTCACTCGTCCCTCAAGTCCAAAGCCTCCTCCATCCCTCCCTCACTCACTCGTCCCTCAAGTCCAAAGCCTCCTCAGTCACTCACTCACTCGTCCCTCAAGTCCAAAGCCTCCTCCCTCACTCACTCACTCACTCGTCCCTCAAGTCCAAAGCCTCCTTCCTCCCTCCCTCCCTCCCTCACTCGTCCCTCAAGTCCAAAGCCTCCTCCCTCACTCACTCACTCACTCGTCCCTCAAGTCCAAAGCTTCCTCACTCACTCATTCACTCACTCGTCCCTCAAGTCCAAAGCCTCCTCCCTCACTCACTCACTCACTCGTCCCTCAAGTCCAAAGCCTCCTCCCTCCCTCACTCACTCACTCACTCGTCCCTCAAGTCCAAAGCCTCCTCCCTCACTCACTCACTCACTCACTCGTCCCTCAAGTCCAAAGCCTCTTTCCTCACTCACTCACTCACTCACTCACTCACTCACTCACTCGTCCCTCAAGTCCAAAGCCTCCTCCCTCACTCACTCACTCACTCGTCCCTCAAGTCCAAAGCCTCCTCCCTCCCTCCCTCACTCACTCGTCCCTCAAGTCCAAAGCCTCCTCTCTCACTCACTCACTCACTCGTCCCTCAAGTCCAAAGCCTCCTTCCTCACTCACTCACTCACTCACTCGTCCCTCAAGTCCAAAGCCTCCTCCCTCACTCACTCACTCACTCACTCACTCACTCACTCGTCCCTCAAGTCCAAAGCCTCCTCCCTCACTCACTCACTCACTCGTCCCTCAAGTCCAAAGCCTCCTTCCTCACTCACTCACTCACTCGTCCCTCAAGTCCAAAGCCTCCTCCCTCACTCACTCACTCACTCGTCCCTCAAGTCCAAAGCCTCCTAACTCACTCACTCGTCCCTCAAGTCCAAAGACTCCTTCCTCACTCACTCACTCACTCACTCACTCACTCGTCCCTCAAGTCCAAAGCCTCCTTCCTCACTCACTCACTCACTCGTCCCTCAAGTCCAAAGCCTCCTTCCTCACTCACTCACTCGTCCCTCAAGTCCAAAGCCTCCTCCCTCCCTCACTCACTCGTCCCTCAAGTCCAAAGCCTCCTCACTCACTCACTCACTCACTCGTCCCTCAAGTCCAAAGCCTCCTCCCTCACTCACTCACTCACTCGTCCCTCAAGTCCAAAGCCTCCTTCCTCACTCACTCACTCACTCGTCCCTCAAGTCCAAAGCCTCCTTGCTCACTCACTCACTCACTCTCTCGTCCCTCAAGTCCAAAGCCTCCTCCCTCCCTCCCTCACTCACTCGTCCCTGAAGTCCAAAGACTCCTCACTCACTCACTCACTCACTCGTCCCTCAAGTCCAAAGCCTCCTCCCTCACTCACTCACTCACTCGTCCCTCAAGTCCAAAGCCTCCTTCCTCCCTCACTCACTCACTCACTCATCCCTCAAGTCCAAAGCCTCCTCACTCACTCACTCACTCACTCGTCCCTCAAGTCCAAAGCTTCCTCACTCACTCACTCACTCACTCACTCGTCCCTCAAGTCCAAAGCCTCCTCCCTCCCTCACTCACTCACTCACTCGTCCCTCAAGTCCAAAGCCTCCTCCCTCCCTCCCTCACTCACTCGTCCCTCAAGTCCAAAGCCTCCTCACTCACTTACTCACTCACTCACTCGTCCCTCAATTCCAAAGCCTCCTCCCTCCCTCACTCACTCACTCACTCGTCCCTCAAGTCCAAAGCCGCCTCCCTCCCTCACTCACTCACTCACTCGTCCCTCAAGTCCAAAGCCTCCTCCCTCCCTCACTCACTCACTCACTCGTCCCTCAAGTCCAAAGCCTCCTCCCTCCCTCAATCACTCACTCACTCGTCCCTCAAGTCCAAAGCCTCCTCCCTCCCTCACTCACTCACTCACTCGTCCCTCAAGTCCAAAGCCTCCTCCCTCCCTCACTCACTCACTCACTCACTCACTCGTCCCTCAAGTCCAAAGCCTCATCCCTCACTCACTCACTCACTCGTCCCTCAAGTCCAAAGCCTCCTAACTCACTCACTCACTCACTCACTCACTCGTCCCTCAAGTCCAAAGCCTCCTCCCTCACTCACTCACTCACTCACTCGTCCCTCATGTCCAAAGCTTCCTCACTCACTCACTCACTCACTCGTCCCTCAAGTCCAAAGCCTCCTCTCTCACTCACTCACTCACTCGTCCCTCAAGTCCAAAGCCTCCTCCATCCCTCCCTCACTCACTCGTCCCTCAAGTCCAAAGCCTCCTCACTCACTCACTCACTCGTCCCTCAAGTCCAAAGCCTCCTCCCTCACTCACTAACTCACTCGTCCCTCAAGTCCAAAGCCTCCTCCCTCCCTCACTCACTCACTCACTCACTCGTCCCTCAAGTCCAAAGCCTCCTCCCTCACTCACTCACTCACTCGTCCCTCAAGTCCAAAGCCTCCTTCCTCCCTCCCTCCCTCCCTCACTCGTCCCTCAAGTCCAAAGCCTCCTCCCTCACTCACTCACTCACTCGTCCCTCAAGTCCAAAGCTTCCTCACTCACTCATTCACTCACTCGTCCCTCAAGTCCAAAGCCTCCTCCCTCACTCACTCACTCACTCGTCCCTCAAGTCCAAAGCCTCCTCCCTCACTCACTCACTCACTCACTCGTCCCTCAAGTCCAAAGCCTCCTCCCTCACTCACTCACTCACTCACTCACTCGTCCCTCAAGTCCAAAGCCTCCTTCCTCACTCACTCACTCACTCACTCACTCACTCACTCACTCGTCCCTCAAGTCCAAAGCCTCCTCCCTCCCTCCCTCACTCACTCGTCCCTCAAGTCCAAAGCCTCCTCCCTCCCTCCCTCACTCACTCGTCCCTCATGTCCAAAGCCTCCTCACTCACTCACTCACTCACTCGTCCCTCAAGTCCAAAGCCTCCTTACTCACTCACTCACTCACTCACTCGTCGCTCAAGTCCAAAGCCTCCTTCCTCACTCACTCACTCACTCACTCGTCCCTCAAGTCCAAAGCCTCCTCCCTCACTCACTCACTCACTCACTCACTCACTCACTCACTCGTCCCTCAAGTCCAAAGCCTCCTCCCTCACTCACTCACTCACTCGTCCCTCAAGTCCAAACCTCCTTCCTCACTCACTCACTCACTCACTCGTCCCTCAAGTCCAAAGCCTCCTCCCTCACTCACTCACTCACTCGTCCCTCAAGTCCAAAGCCTACTCCCTCCCTCCCTCACTCACTTGTCCCTCAAGTCCAAAGCCTCCTCCCTCCCTCCCTGCCTCACTCACTCGTCCCTCAAGTCCAAAGCCTCCTCACTCACTCACTCACTCACTCGTCCCTCAAGTCCAAAGCCTCCTCCCTCACTCACTCACTCACTCACTCACTCGTCCCTCAAGTCCAAAGCCTCCTCCCTCACTCACTCACTCACTCACTCACTCGTCCCTCAAGTCCAAAGCCTCCTTCCTCAATCACTCACTCACTCACTCACTCACTCGTCCCTCAAGTCCAAAGCCTCCTCCCTCACTCACTCACTCACTTGTCCCTCAAGTCCAAAGCCTCCTCCCTCCCTCCCTCACTCACTCGTCTCTCAAGTCCAGAGCCTCCTCCCTCACTCACTCACTCACTCGTCCCTCAAGTCCAAAGCCTCCTTCCTCCCTCACTCACTCACTCACTCGTCCCTCAAGTCCAAAGCCTCCTCACTCACTCACTCACTCACTCGTCCCTCAAGTCCAAAGCTTCCTCACTCACTCACTCACTCACTCACTCGTCCCTCAAGTCCAAAGCCTCCTCCCTCACTCACTCACTCAATCATCCCTCAAGTCCAAAGCTTCCTCACTCACTCACTCACTCACTCACTCACTCACTCACTCGTCCCTCAAGTCCAAAGCCTCCTCCCTCACTCACTCACTCACTCACTCGTCCCTCAAGTCCAAAGCCTCCTTCCTCACTCACTCACTCACTCACTCGTCCCTCAAGTCCAAAGCCTCCTCCCTCACTCACTCACTCACACGTCCCTCAAGTCCAAAGCCTCCTTCCTCCCTCCCTCCCTCACTCACTCGTCCCTCAAGTCCAAAGCCTCCTAACTCACTCACTCAGTCGTACCTCAAGTCCAAAGCCTCCTAACTCACTCACTCGTCCCTCAAGTCCAAAGACTCCTTCCTCACTCACTCACTCACTCACTCGTCCCTCAAGTCCAAAGCCTCCTCCCTCCCTCCCTCACTCACTCGTCCCTCAAGTCCAAAGCCTCCTCCCTCCCTCCCTCACTCACTCGTCCCTCATGTCCAAAGCCTCCTCACTCACTCACTCACTCACTCGTCCCTCAAGTCCAAAGCCTCCTCCCTCACTCACTCACTCACTCGTCCCTCAAGTCCAAAGCCTCCTTCCTCCCTCACTCACTCACTCACTCGTCCCTCAAGTCCAAAGCCTCCTCCCTCACTCACTCACTCACTCACTCACTCACTCACTCGTCCCTCAAGTCCAAAGCCTCCTCCCTCACTCACTCACTCACTCGTCCCTCAAGTCCAAAGCCTCCTTCCTCACTCACTCACTCACTCACTCGTCCCTCAAGTCCAAAGCCTCCTCCCTCCCTCCCTCACTCACTTGTCCCTCAAGTCCAAAGCCTCCTCCCTCCCTCCCTGCCTCACTCACTCGTCCCTCAAGTCCAAAGCCTCCTCACTCACTCACTCACTCACTCGTCCCTCAAGTCCAAAGCCTCCTCCCTCACTCACTCACTCACTCACTCGTCCCTCAAGTCCAAAGCCTCCTCCCTCACTCACTCACTCACTCACTCACTCACTCGTCCCTCAAGTCCAAAGCCTCCTTCCTCAATCACTCACTCACTCACTCACTCGTCCCTCAAGTCCAAAGCCTCCTCCCTCACTCACCCACTCACTTGTCCCTCAAGTCCAAAGCCTCCTCCCTCCCTCCCTCACTCACTCGTCCCTCAAGTCCAGAGCCTCCTCCCTCACTCACTCACTCACTCGTCCCTCAAGTCCAAAGCCTCCTTCCTCCCTCACTCACTCACTCACTCGTCCCTCAAGTCCAAAGCCTCCTTCCTCCCTCACTCACTCACTCACTCGTCCCTCAAGTCCAAAGCCTCCTCCCTCACTCACTCACTCAATCATCCCTCAAGTCCAAAGCTTCCTCACTCACTCACTCACTCACTCACTCACTCACTCACTCACTCACTCGTCCCTCAAGTCCAAAGCCTCCTCCCTCACTCACTCACTCACTCACTCGTCCCTCAAGTCCAAAGCCTCCTTCCTCACTCACTCACTCACTCACTCGTCCCTCAAGTCCAAAGCCTCCTCCCTCACTCACTCACTCACTCGTCCCTCAAGTCCAAAGCCTCCTTCCTCCCTCCCTCCCTCACTCACTCGTCCCTCAAGTCCAAAGCCTCCTAACTCACTCACTCAGTCGTACCTCAAGTCCAAAGCCTCCTAACTCACTCACTCGTCCCTCAAGTCCAAAGACTCCTTCCTCACTCACTCACTCACTCACTCGTCCCTCAAGTCCAAAGCCTCCTTCCTCACTCACTCACTCACTCGTCCCTCAAGTCCAAAGCCTCCTTCCTCACTCACTCACTCACTCACTCACTCGTCCCTCAAGTCCAAAGCCTCCTCCCTCCCTCACTCACTCGTCCCTCAAGTCCAAAGCCTCCTCACTCACTCACTCACTCACTCGTCCCTCAAGTCCAAAGCCTCCTCCCTCACTCACTCACTCACTCGTCCCTCAAGTCCAAAGCCTCCTTCCTCACTCACTCACTCACTCACTCGTCCCTCAAGTCCAAAGCCTCCTCCCTCACTCACTCACTCACTCGTCCCTCAAGTCCAAAGCCTCCTCACTCACTCACTCACTCACTCGTCCCTCAAGTCCAAAGCCTCCTCCCTCACTCACTCACTCACTCGTCCCTCAAGTCCAAAGCCTCCTCACTCACTCACTCACTCACTCGTCCCTCAAGTCCAAAGCCTCCTCCCTCACTCACTCACTCACTCGTCCCTCAAGTCCAAAGCCTCCTTCCTCACTCACTCACTCACTCGTCCCTCAAGTCCAAAGCCTCCTCCCTCACTCACTCACTCACTCGTCCCTCAAGTCCAAAGCCTCCTCCCTCCCTCAGTCACTCACTCACTCGTCCCTCAAGTCCAAAGCCTCCTCCCTCCCTCACTCACTCACTCACTCGTCCCTCAAGTCCAAAGCCTCCTCCCTCCCTCCCTCACTCACTCGTCCCTCAAGTCCAAAGCCTACTCACTCACTCACTCACTCACTCGTCCCTCAAGTCCAAAGCCTCCTCCCTCCCTCACTCACTCACTCACTCGTCCCTCTAGTCCAAAGCCTCCTCCCTCCCTCACTCACTCACTCACTCGTCCCTCAAGTCCAAAGCCTCCTCCCTCCCTCACTCACTCACTCACTCGTCCCTCAAGTCCAAAGCCTCCTCCCTCCCTCACTCACTCACTCACTCATCCCTCAAGTCCAAAGCCTCCTCCCTCACTCCCTCACTCACTCGTCCCTCAAGTCCAAAGCCTCCTCCCTCCCTCCCTCCCTCACTCACTCGTCCCTCAAGTCCAAAGCCTCCTCCCTCCCTCCCTCCCTCACTCGTCCTTCAAGTCCAGAGCCTCCTCCCTCACTCACTCACTCACTCGTCCCTCAAGTCCAAAGCCTCCTTCCTCCCTCCCTCCCTCACTCACTCGTCCCTCAAGTCCAAAGCCTCCTCCCTCACTCACTCACTCACTCGTCCCTCAAGTCCAAAGCGTCCTCACTAACTCACTCACTCACTCGTCCCTCAAGTCCAAAGCCTCCTTCCTCACTCACTCACTCACTCACTCACTCGTCCCTCAAGTCCAAAGCCTCCTCCCTCACTCACTCACTCACTCGTCCCTCAAGTCCAAAGCCTCCTCCCTCACTCACTCACTCACTCGTCCCTCAAGTCCAAAGCCTCCTTCCTCACTCACTCACTCACTCACTCGTCCCTCAAGTCCAAATCCTCCTCCCTCACTCACTCACTCACTCGTCCCTCAAGTCCAAAGCTTACTCACTCACTCACTCACTCACTCACTCACTCACTCACTCGTCCCTCAAGTCCAAAGCCTCCTCCCTCACTCACTCACTCACTCGTCCCTCAAGTCCAAAGCCTCCTTCCTCACTCACTCACTCACTCACTCGTCCCTCAAGTCCAAAGCCTCCTCCCTCACTCACTCACTCACAAGTCCCTCAATTCCAAAGCCTCCTCCCTCACTCACTCACTCTCTCGTCCCTCAAGTCGAAAGCCTCCTAACTCACTCACTCGTCCCTCAAGTCCAAAGCCTCCTAACTCACTCACTCGTCCCTCAAGTCCAAAGCCTCCTCCCTCACTCACTCACTCTCTCGTCCCTCAAGTCCAAAGCCTCCTAACTCACTCACTCACTCGTACCTCAAGTCCAAAGCCTCCTAACTCACTCACTCGTCCCTCAAGTCCAAAGACTCCTTCCTCACTCACTCACTCACTCACTCACTCGTCCCTCAAGTCCAAAGCCTCCTTCCTCACTCACTCACTCACTCGTCCCTCAAGTCCAAAGCCTCCTTCCTCACTCACTCACTCACTCACTCACTCGTCCCTCAAGTCCAAAGCCTCCTCCCTCCCTCACTCACTCGTCCCTCAAGTCCAAAGCCTCCTCACTCACTCACTCACTCACTCACTCGTCCCTCAAGTCCAAAGCCTCCTCCCTCACTCACTCACTCACTCGTCCCTCAAGTCCAAAGCCTCCTTCCTCACTCACTCACTAACTCACTCACTCGTCCCTCAAGTCCAAAGCCTCCTCCCTCACTCACTCACTCACTCGTCCCTCAAGTCCAAAGCTTCCTCACTCACTCACTCACTCACTCGTCCCTCAAGTCCAAAGCCTCCTCCCTCACTCACTCACTCACTCGTCCCTCAAGTCCAAAGCCTCCTCCCTCCCTCCCTCACTCACTCGTCCCTCAAGTCCAAAGCCTCCTCACTCACTCACTCACTCACTCGTCCCTCAAGTCCAAAGCCTCCTCCCTCACTCACTCACTCACTCGTCCCTCAAGTCCAAAGCCTCCTCCCTCCCTCAGTCACTAACTCACTCGTCCCTCAAGTCCAAAGCCTCCTCTCTCCCTCACTCACTCACTCACTCGTCCCTCAAGTCCAAAGTCTCCTCCCTCCCTCCCTCACTCACTCGTCCCTCAAGTCCAAAGCCTCCTCACTCACTCACTCACTCACTCGTCCCTCTAGTCCAAAGCCTCCTCCCTCCCTCACTCACTCACTCACTCGTCCCTCAAGTCCAAAGCCTCCTCCCTCCCTCCCTCACTCACTCACTCGTCCCTCAAGTCCAAAGCCTCCTCCCTCCCTCCCTCCCTCACTCACTCATCCCTCAAGTCCAAAGCCTCCTCCCTCACTCCCTCACTCACTCACTCGTCCCTCTAGTCCAAAGCCTCCTCCCTCCCTCACTCACTCACTCGTCCCTCAAGTCCAAAGCCTCCTCCCTCCCTCCCTCACTCACTCACTCGTCCCTCAAGTCCAAAGCCTCCTTCCTCCCTCCCTCCCTCACTCACTCGTCCCTCAAGTCCAAAGCCTCCTAACTCACTCACTCAGTCGTACCTCAAGTCCAAAGCCTCCTAACTCACTCACTCGTCCCTCAAGTCCAAAGACTCCTTCCTCACTCACTCACTCACTCACTCGTCCCTCAAGTCCAAAGCCTCCTTCCTCACTCACTCACTCACTCGTCCCTCAAGTCCAAAGCCTCCTTCCTCACTCACTCACTCACTCACTCACTCGTCCCTCAAGTCCAAAGCCTCCTCCCTCCCTCACTCACTCGTCCCTCAAGTCCAAAGCCTCCTCACTCACTCACTCACTCACTCGTCCCTCAAGTCCAAAGCCTCCTCCCTCACTCACTCACTCACTCGTCCCTCAAGTCCAAAGCCTCCTTCCTCACTCACTCACTAACTCACTCACTCGTCCCTCAAGTCCAAAGCCTCCTCCCTCACTCACTCACTCACTCGTCCCTCAAGTCCAAAGCTTCCTCACTCACTCACTCACTCACTCGTCCCTCAAGTCCAAAGCCTCCTCCCTCACTCACTCACTCACTCGTCCCTCAAGTCCAAAGCCTCCTCCCTCCCTCCCTCACTCACTCGTCCC
Organism: Coccyzus lansbergi; assembly: GCA_033558105.1. Classification (NCBI taxonomy): domain Eukaryota; kingdom Metazoa; phylum Chordata; class Aves; order Cuculiformes; family Coccyzidae; genus Coccyzus; species Coccyzus lansbergi. Next base: position 558,455 of record JAUMJK010001121.1, read on the forward strand.
TCAAGTCCAAAGCCTCCTCACTCACTCACTCACTCACTCGTCCCTCAAGTCCAAAGCCTCCTTCCTCACTCACTCACTCACTCACTCGTCCCTCAAGTCCAAAGCCTCCTCCCTCACTCACTCACTCACTCGTCCCTCAAGTCCAAAGCTTCCTCACTCACTCACTCACTCACTCGTCCCTCAAGTCCAAAGCCTCCTCCCTCACTCACTCACTCACTCGTCCCTCAAGTCCAAAGCCTCCTCACTCACTCACTCACTCACTCGTCCCTCAAGTCCAAAGCCTCCTCCCTCACTCACTCACTCACTCGTCCCTCAAGTCCAAAGCCTCCTTCCTCACTCACTCACTCACTCGTCCCTCAAGTCCAAAGCCTCCTCCCTCACTCACTCACTCACTCGTCCCTCAAGTCCAAAGCCTCCTCCCTCCCTCAGTCACTCACTCACTCGTCCCTCAAGTCCAAAGCCTCCTCCCTCCCTCACTCACTCACTCACTCGTCCCTCAAGTCCAAAGCCTCCTCCCTCCCTCCCTCACTCACTCGTCCCTCAAGTCCAAAGCCTACTCACTCACTCACTCACTCACTCGTCCCTCAAGTCCAAAGCCTCCTCCCTCCCTCACTCACTCACTCACTCGTCCCTCTAGTCCAAAGCCTCCTCCCTCACTCACTCACTCACTCACTCGTCCCTCAAGTCCAAAGCCTCCTCCCTCCCTCACTCACTCACTCACTCGTCCCTCAAGTCCAAAGCCTCCTCCCTCCCTCACTCACTCACTCACTCATCCCTCAAGTCCAAAGCCTCCTCCCTCACTCCCTCACTAACTCGTCCCTCAAGTCCAAAGCCTCCTCCCTCCCTCCCTCCCTCACTCACTCGTCCCTCAAGTCCAAAGCCTCCTCACTCACTCACTCACTCACTCGTCCCTCAAGTCTAAAGCCTCCTCCCTCACTCACTCACTCACTCACTCGTCCCTCAAGTCCAAAGCCTCCTCCCTCCCTCACTCACTCGTCCCTCAAGTCCAAAGCCTCCTCACTCACTCACTCACTCACTCGTCCCTCAAGTCCAAAGCCTCCTCCCTCACTCACTCACTCACTCGTCCCTCAAGTCCAAAGCCTCCTCCCTCACTCACTCACTCACTCACTCGTCCCTCAAGTCCAAAGCCTCCTCCCTCCCTCCCTCACTCACTCGTCCCTCAAGTCCAAAGCGTCCTCACTAACTCACTCACTCACTCGTCCCTCAAGTCCAAAGCCTCCTTCCTCACTCACTCACTCACTCACTCACTCACTCGTCCCTCAAGTCCAAAGTCTCCTCCCTCACTCACTCACTCACTCGTCCCTCAAGTCCAAAGCCTCCTCCCTCCCTCCCTCCCTCACTCACTCGTCCCTCAAGTCCAAAGCGTCCTCACTAACTCACTCACTCACTCGTCCCTCAAGTCCAAAGCCTCCTTCCTCACTCACTCACTCACTCACTCACTCGTCCCTCAAGTCCAAAGCCTCCTCCCTCACTCACTCACTCACTCGTCCCTCAAGTCCAAAGCCTCCTCCCTCCCTCCCTCCCTCACTCGTCCTTCAAGTCCAGAGCCTCCTCCCTCACTCACTCACTCACTCGTCCCTCAAGTCCAAAGCCTCCTTCCTCCCTCCCTCCCTCACTCACTCGTCCCTCAAGTCCAAAGCCTCCTCCCTCACTCACTCACTCACTCGTCCCTCAAGTCCAAAGCGTCCTCACTAACTCACTCACTCACTCGTCCCTCAAGTCCAAAGCCTCCTTCCGCACTCACTCACTCACTCACTCACTCGTCCCTCAAGTCCAAAGCCTCCTCCCTCACTCACTCACTCACTCGTCCCTCAAGTCCAAAGCCTCCTCCCTCACTCACTCACTCACTCGTCCCTCAAGTCCAAAGCCTCCTTCCTCACTCACTCACTCACTCACTCGTCCCTCAAGTCCAAATCCTCCTCCCTCACTCACTCACTCACTCGTCCCTCAAGTCCAAAGCTTACTCACTCACTCACTCACTCACTCACTCACTCACTCGTCCCTCAAGTCCAAAGCCTCCTCCCTCACTCACTCACTCACTCGTCCCTCAAGTCCAAAGCCTCCTTCCTCACTCACTCACTCACTCACTCGTCCCTCAAGTCCAAAGCCTCCTCCCTCCCTCACTCACTCACAAGTCCCTCAATTCCAAAGCCTCCTTCCTCCCTCCCTCCCTCACTCTCTCGTCCCTCAAGTCCAAAGCCTCCTAACTCACTCACTCACTCGTACCTCAAGTCCAAAGCCTCCTAACTCACTCACTCGTCCCTCAAGTCCAAAGACTCCTTCCTCACTCACTCACTCACTCACTCACTCGTCCCTCAAGTCCAAAGCCTCCTTCCTCACTCACTCACTCACTCGTCCCTCAAGTCCAAAGCCTCCTTCCTCACTCACTCACTCACTCACTCACTCGTCCCTCAAGTCCAAAGCCTCCTCCCTCACTCACTCACTCACTCGTCCCTCAAGTCCAAAGCCTCCTCCCTCCCTCACTCACTCGTCCCTCAAGTCCAAAGCCTCCTCCCTCACTCACTCACTCACTCGTCCCTCAAGTCCAAAGCCTCCTTCCTCACTCACTCACTAACTCACTCACTCGTCCCTCAAGTCCAAAGCCTCCTCCCTCACTCACTCACTCACTCGTCCCTCAAGTCCAAAGCTTCCTCACTCACTCACTCACTCACTCGTCCCTCAAGTCCAAAGCCTCCTCCCTCACTCACTCACTCACTCGTCCCTCAAGTCCAAAGCCTCCTCCCTCCCTCCCTCCCTCACTCACTCGTCCCTCAAGCCCAAAGCCTCCTCACTCACTCACTCACTCACTCGTCCCTCAAGTCCAAAGCCTCCTCCCTCACTCACTCACTCACTCGTCCCTCAAGTCCAAAGCCTCCTCCCTCCCTCAGTCACTCACTCACTCGTCCCTCAAGTCCAAAGCCTCCTCTCTCCCTCAGTCACTCACTCACTCGTCCCTCAAGTCCAAAGCCTCCTCCCTCCCTCCCTCACTCACTCGTCCCTCAAGTCCAAAGCCTCCTCACTCACTCACTCACTCACTCGTCCCTCTAGTCCAAAGCCTCCTCCCTCCCTCACTCACTCACTCACTCGTCCCTCAAGTCCAAAGCCTCCTCCCTCCCTCCCTCACTCACTCACTCATCCCTCAAGTCCAAAGCCTCCTCCCTCACTCCCTCACTCACTCGTCCCTCAAGTCCAAAGCCTCCTCCCTCCCTCCCTCCCTCACTCACTCGTCCCTCAAGTCCAAAGCCTCCTCACTCACTCAATCACTCACTCGTCCCTCAAGTCTAAAGCCTCCTCCCTCACTCACTCACTCACTCACTCGTCCCTCAAGTCCAAAGCCTCCTCCCTCCCTCACTCACTCACTCGTCCCTCAAGTCCAAAGCCTCCTCCCTCACTCACTCACTCACTCGTCCCTCAAGTCCAAAGCCTCCTCCCTCACTCACTCACTCACTCGTCCCTCAAGTCCAAAGCCTCCTCCCTCCCTCACTCACTCACTCACTCGTCCCTCAAGTCCAAAGCCTCCTCCCTCCCTCACTCACTCGTCCCTCAAGTCCAAAGCCTCCTCACTCACTCACTCACTCACTCGTCCCTCAAGTCCAAAGCCTCCTCCCTCACTCACTCACTCACTCGTCCCTCAAGTCCAAAGCCTCCTCCCTCACTCACTCACTCACTCGTCCCTCAAGTCCAAAGCCTCCTCCCTCCCTCACTCACTCACTCACTCGTCCCTCAAGTCCAAAGCCTCCTCCCTCACTCACTCACTCACTCGTCCCTCAAGTCCAAAGCCTCCTCCCTCCCTCACTCACTCACTCACTCGTCCCTCAAGTCCAAAGCCTCCTCCCTCACTCACTCACTCACTCGTCCCTCAAGTCCAAAGCCTCCTTCCTCACTCACTCACTCACTCACTCGTCCCTCAAGTCCAAAGCCTCCTCCCTCACTCACTCACTCACTCACTCACTCGTCCATCAAGTCCAAAGCTTCCTCACTCACTCACTCACTCACTCACTCACTCGTCCCTCAAGTCCAAAGCCTCCTCCCTCACTCACTCACTCACTCGTCCCTCAAGTCCAAAGCCTCCTTCCTCACTCACTCCCTCACTCACTCGTCCCTCAAGTCCAAAGCCTCCTCCCTCCCTCACTCACTCACTCGTCCCTCAAGTCCAAAGCCTCCTCCCTCCCTCACTCACTCGTCCCTCAAGTCCAAAGCCTCCTAACTCACTCACTCGTCCCTCAAGTCCAAAGCCTCCTTCCTCACTCACTCACTCACTCACTCGTCCCTCAAGTCCAAAGCATCCTCACTCACTCACTCACTCACTCGTCCCTCTAGTCCAAAGCCTCCTCCCTCCCTCCCTCCCTCACTCACTCGTCCCTCAAGTCCAAAGCCTACTCCCTCCCTCCCTCACTCACTCGTCCCTCAAGTCCAAAGCCTCTTCCCTCACTCACTCACTCACTCGTCCCTCAAGTCCAATGCCTCCTCCCTCCCTCCCTCACTCACTCGTCCCTCAAGTCCAAAGCCTCCTCACTCACTCACTCACTCACTCACTCGTCCCTCAAGTCCAAAGCCTCCTCCCTCCCTCCCTCCCTCACTCACTCGTCCCTCAAGTCCAAAGCCTCCTCCCTCCCTCACTCACTCGTCCCTCAAGTCCAAAGCCTCCTCCCTCCCTCCCTCCCTCACTCACTCGTCCCTCAAGTCCAAAGCCTCCTCCCTCCCTCCCTCCCTCACTCACTCGTCCCTCAAGTCCAAAGCCTCCTCCCTCCCTCCCTCACTCACTCGTCCCTCAAGTCCAAAGCCTCCTCCCTCCCTCCCTCCCTCACTCACTCGTCCCTCAAGTCCAAAGCCTCCTCCCTCCCTCCCTCCCTCACTCACTCGTCCCTCAAGTCCAAAGCCTCCTCCCTCACTCACTCACTCACTCACTCGTCCCTCAAGTCCAAAGCCTCCTCCCTCCCTCCCTCCCTGCCTCACTCGTCCCTCAAGTCCAAAGCCTCCTCCCTCCCTCCCTCCCTCCCTCCCTCACTCGTCCCTCAAGTCCAAAGCCTCCTCCCTCCCTCCCTCCCTCCCTCACTCGTCCCTCAAGTCCAAAGCCTCCTCCCTCCCTCCCTCCCTCCCTCACTCGTCCCTCAAGTCCAAAGCCTCCTCCCTCCCTCCCTCCCTCCCTCCCTCACTCGTCCCTCAAGTCCAAAGCCTCCTCCCTCCCTCCCTCCCTCCCTCCCTCACTCGTCCCTCAAGTCCAAAGCCTCCTCCCTCCCTCCCTCCCTCCCTCACTCGTCCCTCAAGTCCAAAGCCTCCTCCCTCCCTCCCTCCCTCCCTCACTCGTCCCTCAAGTCCAAAGCCTCCTCCCTCCCTCCCTCCCTCCCTCACTCGTCCCTCAAGTCCAAAGCCTCCTCCCTCACTCACTCACTCACTCGTCCCTCAAGTCCAAAGCCTCCTCCCTCCCTCACTCACTCACTCACTCGTCCCTCAAGTCCAAAGCCTCCTCCCTCCCTCACTCACTCGTCCCTCAAGTCCAAAGCCTCCTCACTCACTCACTCACTCACTCGTCCCTCAAGTCCAAAGCCTCCTCCCTCACTCACTCACTCACTCGTCCCTCAAGTCCAAAGCCTCCTCCCTCACTCACTCACTCACTCGTCCCTCAAGTCCAAAGCCTCCTCCCTCCCTCACTCACTCACTCACTCGTCCCTCAAGTCCAAAGCCTCCTCCCTCACTCACTCACTCACTCGTCCCTCAAGTCCAAAGCCTCCTCCCTCCCTCACTCACTCACTCACTCGTCTCTCAAGTCCAAAGCCTCCTCCCTCACTCACTCACTCACTCGTCCCTCAAGTCCAAAGCCTCCTTCCTCACTCACTCACTCACTCACTCGTCCCTCAAGTCCAAAGCCTCCTCCCTCACTCACTCACTCACTCACTCACTCGTCCATCAAGTCCAAAGCTTCCTCACTCACTCACTCACTCACTCACTCACTCGTCCCTCAAGTCCAAAGCCTCCTCCCTCACTCACTCACTCACTCGTCCCTCAAGTCCAAAGCCTCCTTCCTCACTCACTCCCTCACTCACTCGTCCCTCAAGTCCAAAGCCTCCTCCCTCCCTCACTCACTCACTCGTCCCTCAAGTCCAAAGCCTCCTCCCTCCCTCACTCACTCGTCCCTCAAGTCCAAAGCCTCCTAACTCACTCACTCGTCCCTCAAGTCCAAAGCCTCCTTCCTCACTCACTCACTCACTCACTCGTCCCTCAAGTCCAAAGCCTCCTCACTCACTCACTCACTCACTCGTCCCTCTAGTCCAAAGCCTCCTCCCTCCCTCCCTCCCTCACTCACTCGTCCCTCAAGTCCAAAGCCTACTCCCTCCCTCCCTCACTCACTCGTCCCTCAAGTCCAAAGCCTCTTCCCTCACTCACTCACTCACTCGTCCCTCAAGTCCAATGCCTCCTCCCTCCCTCCCTCACTCACTCGTCCCTCAAGTCCAAAGCCTCCTCACTCACTCACTCACTCACTCGTCCCTCAAGTCCAAAGCCTCCTCCCTCCCTCCCTCCCTCACTCACTCGTCCCTCAAGTCCAAAGCCTCCTCCCTCCCTCCCTCACTCACTCACTCACTCGTCCCTCAAGTCCAAAGCCTCCTCCCTCCCTCCCTCCCTCCCTCACTCGTCCCTCAAGTCCAAAGCCTCATCCCTCCCTCCCTCCCTCCCTCCCTAACTCGTCCCTCAAGTCCAAAGCCTCCTCCCTCCCTCCCTCCCTCACTCGTCCCTCAAGTCCAAAGCCTCCTCCCTCCCTCCCTCCCTCCCTCACCCGTCCCTCAAGTCCAAAGCCTCCTCCCTCCCTCCCTCCCTCACTCGTCCCTCAAGTCCAAAGCCTCCTCCCTCCCTCCCTCCCTCACTCACTCGTCCCTCAAGTCCAAAGCCTCCTCCCTCCCTCCCTCCCTCCCTCACTCGCCCCTCAAGTCCAAAGCCTCCTCCCTCCCTCCCTCCCTCCCTCCCTCGTCCCTCAAGTCCAAAGCCTCCTCCCTCCCTCCCACCCTCCCTCACTCGTCCCTCATGTCCAAAGCCTCCTCCCTCCCTCCCTCCCTCCCTCACTCGTCCCTCAAGTCCAAAGCCTCCTCCCTCCCTCACTCACTCGTCCCTCAAGTCCAAAGCCTCCTCCCTCCCTCCCTCCCTCACTAACTCGTCCCTCAAGTCCAAAGCCTCCTCCCTCCCTCCCTCCCTCACTCACTCGTCCCTCAAGTCCAAAGCCTCCTCCCTCACTCACTCACTCACTCACTCGTCCCTCAAGTCCAAAGCCTCCTCCCTCCCTCCCTCCCTCTCCCACTCGTCCCTCAAGTCCAAAGCCTCCTCCCTCCCTCCCTCCCTCCCTCACTCGTCCCTCAAGTCCAAAGCCTCCTCCCTCCCTCCCTCCCTCACTCACTCGTCCCTCAAGTCCAAAGCCTCCTCCCTCCCTCCCTCCCTCACTCACTCGTCCCTCAAGTCCAAAGCCTCCTCCCTCCCTCCCTCCCTCACTCACTCGTCCCTCAAGTCCAAAGCCTCCTCCCTCACTCACTCACTCACTCACTCGTCCCTCAAGTCCAAAGCCTCCTCCCTCCCTCCCTCCCTGCCTCACTCGTCCCTCAAGTCCAAAGCCTCCTCCCTCCCTCCCTCCCTCCCTCACTCGTCCCTCAAGTCCAAAGCCTCCTCCCTCCCTCCCTCCCTCCCTCCCTCACTCGTCCCTCAAGTCCAAAGCCTCCTCCCTCCCTCCCTCCCTCCCTCCCTCTCTCGTCCCTCAAGTCCAAAGCCTCCTCCCTCCCTCCCTCCCTCCCTCCCTCACTCGTCCCTCAAGTCCAAAGCCTCCTCCCTCCCTCCCTCCCTCCCTCCCTCACTCGTCCCTCAAGTCCAAAGCCTCCTCCCTCCCTCCCTCCCTCACTCGTCCCTCAAGTCCAAAGCCTCCTCCCTCCCTCCCTCCCTCACTCGTCCCTCAAGTCCAAAGCCTCCTCCCTCCCTCCCTCCCTCCCTCCCTCACTCGTCCCTCAAGTCCAAAGCCTCCTCCCTCCCTCCCTCCCTCACTCGTCCCTCAAGTCCAAAGCCTCATCCCTCCCTCCCTCCCTCCCTCCCTCACTCGTCCCTCAAGTCCAAAGCCTCCTCCCTCCCTCCCTCCCTCACTCGTCCCTCAAGTCCAAAGCCTCCTCCCTCCCTCCCTCCCTCCCTCACCCGTCCCTCAAGTCCAAAGCCTCCTCCCTCCCTCCCTCCCTCCCTCACTCGTCCCTCAAGTCCAAAGCCTCCTCCCTCCCTCCCTCCCTCCCTCACTCGTCCCTCAAGTCCAAAGCCTCCTCCCTCCCTCCCTCCCTCCCTCCCTCCCTCGTCCCTCAAGTCCAAAGCCTCCTCCCTCCCTCCCACCCTCCCTCACTCGTCCCTCATGTCCAAAGCCTCCTCCCTCCCTCCCTCCCTCCCTCAATCGTCCCTCAAGTCCAAAGCCTCCTCACTCACTCACTCACTCACTCGTCCCTCAAGTCCAAAGCCTCCTCCCTCCCTCCCTCCCTCACTCGTCCCTCAAGTCCAAAGCCTCCTCCCTCCCTCCCTCCCTCACTCGTCCCTCAAGTCCAAAGCCTCCTCACTCACTCACTCACTCACTCGTCCCTCAAGTCCAAAGTCTCCTCCCTCACTCACTCACTGACTCACTCGTCCCTCAAGTCCAAAGCCTCCTCCCTCACTCACTCACTCACTCACTCACTTGTCCCTCAAGTCCAAAGCCTCCTCCCTCACTCACTCACTCACTCGTCCCTCAAGTCCAAAGCCTCCTCCCTCCCTCCCTCACTCACTCGTCCCTCAAGTCCAAAGCCTCCTCACTCACTCACTCACTCACTCACTCGTCCCTCAAGTCCAAAGCCTCCTCCCTCACTCACTCACTCACTCGTCCCTCAAGTCCAAAGCTTCCTCACTCACTCACTCACTCACTCACTCACTCACTCACTCGTCCCTCAAGTCCAAAGCCTCCTCCCTCACTCACTCACTCACTCGTCCCTCAAGTCCAAAACCTCCTTCCTCACTCACTCACTCACTCACTCACTCGTCCCTCAAGTCCAAAGCCTCCTCCCTCCCTCCCTCCCTCACTCGTCCCTCAAGTCCAAAGCCTCCTCCCTCCCTCCCTCCCTCCCTCACCCGTCCCTCAAGTCCAAAGCCTCCTCCCTCCCTCCCTCCCTCACTCGTCCCTCAAGTCCAAAGCCTCCTCCCTCCCTCCCTCCCTCACTCACTCGTCCCTCAAGTCCAAAGCCTCCTCCCTCCCTCCCTCCCTCCCTCACTCGCCCCTCAAGTCCAAAGCCTCCTCCCTCCCTCCCTCCCTCCCTCCCTCCCTCGTCCCTCAAGTCCAAAGCCTCCTCCCTCCCTCCCACCCTCCCTCACTCGTCCCTCATGTCCAAAGCCTCCTCCCTCCCTCCCTCCCTCCCTCCCTCACTCGTCCCTCAAGTCCAAAGCCTCCTCACTCCCTCACTCACTCGTCCCTCAAGTCCAAAGCCTCCTCCCTCCCTCCCTCCCTCACTCACTCGTCCCTCAAGTCCAAAGCCTCCTCCCTCCCTCCCTCCCTCTCTCACTCGTCCCTCAAGTCCAAAGCCTCCTCCCTCCCTCCCTCCCTCCCTCACTCGTCCCTCAAGTCCAAAGCCTCCTCCCTCCCTCCCTCCCTCCCTCACTCGTCCCTCAAGTCCAAAGCCTCCTCCCTCCCTCCCTCCCTCACTCACTCGTCCCTCAAGTCCAAAGCCTCCTCCCTCCCTCCCTCCCTCACTCACTCGTCCCTCAAGTCCAAAGCCTCCTTCCTCCCTCCCTCCCTCACTCACTCGTCCCTCAAGTCCAAAGCCTCCTCCCTCACTCACTCACTCACTCACTCGTCCCTCAAGTCCAAAGCCTCCTCCCTCCCTCCCTCCCTGCCTCACTCGTCCCTCAAGTCCAAAGCCTCCTCCCTCCCTCCCTCCCTCCCTCCCTCACTCGTCCCTCAAGTCCAAAGCCTCCTCCCTCCCTCCCTCCCTCCCTCCCTCACTCGTCCCTCAAGTCCAAAGCTACCTCCCTCCCTCCCTCCCTCCCTCCCTCACTCGTCCCTCAAGTCCAAAGCCTCCTCCCTCCCTCCCTCCCTCCCTCCCTCACTCGTCCCTCAAGTCCAAAGCCTCCTCCCTCCCTCCCTCCCTCCCTCACTCGTCCCTCAAGTCCAAAGCCTCCTCCCTCCCTCCCTCCCTCCCTCCCTCGTCCCTCAAGTCCAAAGCCTCCTCCCTCCCTCCCTCCCTCCCTCACTCGTCCCTCAAGTCCAAAGCCTCCTCCCTCCCTCCCTCCCTCCCTCCCTCGTCCCTCAAGTCCAAAGCCTCCTCCCTCCCTCCCTCCCTCCCTCACTCGTCCCTCAAGTCCAAAGCCTCCTCCCTCCCTCCCTCCCTCCCTCCCTCACTCGTCCCTCAAGTCCAAAGCCTCATCCCTCCCTCCCTCCCTCACTCGTCCCTCAAGTCCAAAGCCTCCTCCCTCCCTCCCTCCCTCACCCGTCCCTCAAGTCCAAAGCCTCCTCCCTCCCTCCCTCCCTCACTCGTCCCTCAAGTCCAAAGCCTCCTCCCTCCCTCCCTCCCTCACTCACTCGTCCCTCAAGTCCAAAGCCTCCTCCCTCCCTCCCTCACTCCCTCACTCGCCCCTCAAGTCCAAAGCCTCCTCCCTCCCGCCCTCCCTCCCTCCCTCCCTCGTCCCTCAAGTCCAATGCCTCCTCCCTCCCTTCAACCCTCCCTCACTCGTCCCTCATGTCCAAAGCCTCCTCCCTCCCTCCCTCCCTCCCTCAATCGTCCCTCAAGTCCAAAGCCTCCTCACTCACTCACTCACTCACTCGTCCCTCAAGTCCAAAGCCTCCTCCCTCCCTCCCTCCCTCCCTCACTCGTCCCTCAAGTCCAAAGCCTCCTCCCTCCCTCCCTCCCTCACTCGTCCCTCAAGTCCAAAGCCTCCTCCCTCACTCACTCACTCACTCGTCCCTCAAGTCCAAAGTCTCCTCCCTCCCTCCCTCACTCACTCGTCCCTCAAGTCCAAAGCCTCCTCACTCACTCACTCACTCACTCGTCCCTCAAGTCCAAAGCCTCCTCCCTCACTCACTCACTCACTCGTCCCTCAAGTCCAAAGCCTACTTCCTCACTCACTCACTCACTCACTCGTCCCTCAAGTCCAAAGCCTCCTCCCTCACTCACTCACTCACTCGTCCCTCAAGTCCAAAGCTTCCTCACTCACTCACTCACTCACTCGTCCCTCAAGTCCAAAGCCTCCTCCCTCACTCACTCACTCACTCGTCCCTCAAGTCCAAAGCCTCCTCCCTCCCTCCCTCACTCACTCGTCCCTCAAGTCCAAAGCCTCCTCACTCACTCACTCACTCACTCGTCCCTCTAGTCCAAAGCCTCCTCCCTCCCTCCCTCCCTCACTCACTCGTCCCTCAAGTCCAAAGCCTACTCCCTCCCTCCCTCACTCACTCGTCCCTCAAGTCCAAAGCCTCTTCCCTCACTCACTCACTCGTCCCTCAAGTCCAATGCCTCCTCCCTCCCTCCCTCACTCACTCGTCCCTCAGGTCCAAAGCCTCCTCACTCACTCACTCACTCACTCGTCCCTCAAGTCCAAAGCCTCCTCCCTCCCTCCCTCCCTCACTCACTCGTCCCTCAAGTCCAAAGCCTCCTCCCTCCCTCCCTCACTCGTCCCTCAAGTCCAAAGCCTCCTCCCTCCCTCCCTCCCTCCCTCCCTCACTCGTCCCTCAAGTCCAAAGCCTCCTCCCTCCCTCCCTCCCTCTCTCACTCGTCCCTCAAGTCCAAAGCCTCCTCCCTCCCTCCCTCCCTCACTCACTCGTCCCTCAAGTCCAAAGCCTCCTCCCTCCCTCCCTCCCTCACTCACTCGTCCCTCAAGTCCAAAGCCTCCTCCCTCCCTCCCTCCCTCCCTCACTCGTCCCTCAAGTCCAAAGCCTCCTCCCTCCCTCCCTCCCTCACTCACTCGTCCCTCAAGTCCAAAGCCTCCTCCCTCCCTCCCTCCCTCACTCACTCGTCCCTCAAGTCCAAAGCCTCCTCCCTCCCTCCCTCCCTCACTCACTCGTCCCTCAAGTCCAAAGCCTCCTCCCTCACTCACTCACTCACTCACTCACTCGTCCCTCAAGTCCAAAGCCTCCTCCCTCCCTCCCTCCCTGCCTCACTCGTCCCTCAAGTCCAAAGCCTCCTCCCTCCCTCCCTCCCTCCCTCCCTCCCTCGTCCCTCAAGTCCAAAGCCTCCTCCCTCCCTCCCTCCCTCTCTCCCTCACTCGTCCCTCAAGTCCAAAGCCTCCTCCCTCCCTCCCTCCCTCACTCGTCCCTCAAGTCCAAAGCCTCCTCCCTCCCTCCCTCCCTCCCTCCCTCCCTCACTCGTCCCTCAAGTCCAAAGCCTCCTCCCTCCCTCCCTCCCTCCCTCCCTCACTCGTCCCTCAAGTCCAAAGCCTCCTCCCTCCGTCCCTCCCTCCCTCACTCGTCCCTCAAGTCCAAAGCCTCCTCCCCTCCCTCCCTCCCTCGTCCCTCAAGTCCAAAGCCTCCTCCCTCCCTCCCTCCCTCCCTCCCTCACTCGTCCCTCAAGTCCAAAGCCTCCTCCCTCCCTCCCTCCTCTCGTCCCTCAAGTCCAAAGCCTCCTCCCTCCCTCCCACCCTCCCTCACTCGTCCCTCATGTCCAAAGCCTCCTCCCTCCCTCCCTCGCTCCCTCCCTCACTCGTCCCTCAAGTCCAAAGCCTCCTCCCTCCCTCACTCACTCCTCGTCCCTCAAGTCCAAAGCCTCCTCCCTCCCTCCCTCCCTCACTCACTCGTCCCTCAAGTCCAAAGCCTCCTCCCTCCCTCCCTCCCTCACTCACTCGTCCCTCAAGTCCAAAGCCTCCTCCCTCACTCACTCACTCACTCACTCGTCCCTCAAGTCCAAAGCCTCCTCCCTCCCTCCCTCACTCCCTCACTCGTCCCTCAAGTCCAAAGCCTCCTCCCTCACTCACTCACTCACTCACTCGTCCCTCAAGTCCAAAGCCTCATCCCTCCCTCCCTCCCTCCCTCCCTCACTCGTCCCTCAAGTCCAAAGACTCCTCCCTCCCTCCCTCCCTCACTCGTCCCTCAAGTCCAAAGCCTCCTCCCTCCCTCCCTCCCTCCCTCACCCGTCCCTCAAGTCCAAAGCCTCCTCCCTCCCTCCCTCCCTCACTCGTCCCTCAAGTCCAAAGCCTCCTCTCTCCCTCCCTCCCTCACTCGTCCCTCAAGTCCAAAGCCTCCTCCCTCCCTCCCTCCCTCCCTCCCTCGTCCCTCAAGTCCAAAGCCTCCTCCCTCCCTCCCTCCCTCCCTCACTCGTCCCTCAAGTCCAAAGCCTCCTCCCTCCCTCCCTCCCTCCCTCACTCGTCCCTCAAGTCCAAAGCCTCCTCCCTCCCTCCCTCCCTCCCTCCCTCACTCGTCCCTCAAGTCCAAAGCCTCCTCCCTCCCTCCCTCCCTCCCTCACTCGTCCCTCAAGTCCAAAGCCTCCTCCCTCCCTCCCTCCCTCCATCACTCGTCCCTCAAGTCCAAAGCCTCCTCCCTCCCTCCCTCCCTCCCTCCCTCACTCGTCCCTCAAGTCCAAAGCCTCCTCCCTCCCTCCCTCCCTCCCTAACTCGTCCCTCAAGTCCAAAGCCTCATCCCTCCCTCCCTCCCTCCCTCCCTCCCTCACTCGTCCCTCAAGTCCAAAGCCTCCTCCCTCCCTCCCTCCCTCACTCGTCCCTCAAGTCCAAAGCCTCCTCCCTCCCTCCCTCCCTCCCTCACCCGTCCCTCAAGTCCAAAGCCTCCTCCCTCCCTCCCTCCCGCACTCGTCCCTCAAGTCCAAAGCCTCCTCCCTCTCTCCCTCCCTCACTCACTCGTCCCTCAAGTCCAAAGCCTCCTCCCTCCCTCCCTCACTCCCTCACTCGCCCCTCAAGTCCAAAGCCTCCTCCCTCCCTCCCTCCCTCCCTCCCTCCCTCGTCCCTCAAGTCCAAAGCCTCCTCCCTCCCTCCCACCCTCCCTCACTCGTCCCTCATGTCCAAAGCCTCCTCCCTCCCTCCCTCAATCGTCCCTCAAGTCGAAAGCCTCCTCACTCACTCACTCACTCACTCGTCCCTCAAGTCCAAAGCCTCCTCCCTCCCTCCCTCCCTCACTCCTCCCTCAAGTCCAAAGCCTCCTCCCTCACTCCCTCCCTCACTCGTCCCTCAAGTCCAAAGCCTCCTCACTCACTCACTCACTCACTCGTCCCTCAAGTCCAAAGTCTCCTCCCTCACTCACTCACTCACTCACTCGTCCCTCAAGTCCAAAGCCTCCTCCCTCACTCACTCACTCACTCACTCACTCACTCGTCCCTCAAGTCCAAAGCCTCCTCCCTCACTCACTCACTCACTCACTCACTCGTCCCTCAAGTCCAAAGCCTCCTCCCTCACTCACTCACTCACTCACTCGTCCCTCAAGTCCAAAGCCTCCTCCCTCCCTCACTCCCTCACTCACTCGTCCCTCAAGTCCAAAGCTTCCTCACTCACTCACTCACTCACTCACTCACTCGTCCCTCAAGTCCAAAGCCTCCTCCCTCACTCACTCACTCACTCGTCCCTCAAGTCCAAAACCTCCTTCCTCACTCACTCACTCACTCACTCACTCACTCGTCCCTCAAGTCCAAAGCCTCCTTCCTCACTCACTGACTCACTCGTCCCTCAAGTCCAAAGCCTCCTTCCTCACTCACTCACTCACTCGTCCCTCAAGTCCAAAACCTCCTCCCTCACTCACTCACTCACTCGTCCCTCAAGTCCAAAGCCTCCTTCCTCACTCACTCTCTCACTCACTCGTCCCTCAAGTCCAAAGCCTCCTCACTCACTCACTCACTCACTCGTCCCTCAAGTCCAAAGCTTCCTCACTCACTCACTCACTCACTCACTCACTCGTCCCTCAAGTCCAAAGCCTCCTCCCTCACTCACTCACTCACTCGTCCCTCAAGTCCAAAGCCTCCTCCCTCCCTCCCTCACTCACTCGTCCCTCAAGTCCAAAGCCTCCTCACTCACTCACTCACTCACTCGTCCCTCAAGTCCAAAGCCTCATCACTCACTCACTCACTCACTCGTCCCTCATGTTCAAAGCCTCCTCCCTCCCTCACTCACTCACTCACTCGTTCCTCAAGTCCAAAGCCTCCTCCCTCACTCACTCACTCACTCACTCGTCCCTCAAGTCCAAAGCCTCCTCCCTCACTCACTCACTCACTCACTCGTCCCTCAAGTCCAAAGCCTCCTCACTCACTCACTCACTCACTCGTCCCTCAAGTCCAAAGCCTCCTCACTCACTCACTCATTCACTCGTCCCTCAAGTCCAAAGCCTCCTCTCTCCCTCACTCCCTCACTCACTCGTCCCTCAAGTCCAATGCCTCCTCCCTCCCTCCCTCACTCACTCACTCGTCCCTCAAGTCCAAAGCCTCCTCCCTCCCTCACTCCCTCACTCACTCGTCCCTCAAGTCCAAAGCCTCCTCCCTCCCTCCCTCACTCACTCACTCGTCCCTCAAGTCCAAAGCCTCCTCACTCACTCACTCACTCACTCACTCGTCCCTCAAGTCCAAAGCCTCCTCCCTCACTCACTCACTCACTTACTCACTCACTCGTCCCTCAAGTCCAAAGCCTCCTCCCTCACTCACTCACTCACTCACTCACTCACTCGTCCCTCAAGTCCAAAGCCTCCTCACTCACTCACTCACTCACTCACTCGTCCCTCAAGTCCAAAGCCTCCTCCCTCACTCACTCACTCACTTACTCACTCACTCGTCCCTCAAGTCCAAATCCTCCTCCCTCCCTCCCTCCCTCACTCACTCGTCCCTCAAGTCCAAAGCCTCCTCCCTCCCTCCCTCCCTCACTCGTCCCTCAAGTCCAAAGCCTCCTCCCTCCCTCCCTCCCTCCCTCCCTCACTCGTCCCTCAAGTCCAAAGCCTCCTCCCTCCCTCCCTCCCTCCCTCCCTCACTCGTCCCTCAAGTCCAAAGCCTCCTCCCTCCCTCCCTCCCTCACTCGTCCCTCAAGTCCAAAGCCTCCTCCCTCCCTCCCTCCCTCCCTCACTCGTCCCTCAAGTCCAAAGCCTCCTCCCTCCCTCCCTCCCTCACTCGTCCCTCAAGTCCAAAGCCTCCTCCCTCCCTCCCTCCCTCCCTCCCTCACTCGTCCCTCAAGTCCAAAGCCTCCTCCCTCCCTCCCTCCCTCCCTCCCTCACTCGTCCCTCAAGTCCAAAGCCTCCTCCCTCCCTCCCTCCCTCACTCGTCCCTCAAGTCCAAAGCCTCCTCCCTCCCTCCCTCCCTCCCTCACTCGTCCCTCAAGTCCAAAGCCTCCTCCCTCCCTCCCTCCCTCACTCGTCCCTCAAGTCCAAAGCCTCCTCCCTCCCTCCCTCCCTCCCTCACTCGTCCCTCAAGTCCAAAGCCTCCTCCCTCCCTCCCTCCCTCCCTCACTCGTCCCTGAAGTCCAATGCCTCCTCCCTCCCTCCCTCCCTCCCTCCCTCACTCGTCCCTCAAGTCCAAAGCCTCCTCACTCACTCACTCACTCACTCACTCCCTCACTCGTCCCTCAAGTCCAAAGCCTCCTCCCTCCCTTCCTCCCTCCCTCACTCGTCCCTCAAGTCCAAAGCCTCCTAACTCACTCACTCGTCCCTCAAGTCCAAAGCCTCCTAACTCACTCACTCGTCCCTCAAGTCCAAAGCCTCCTAACTCACTCACTCGTCCCTCAAGTCCAAAGCCTCCTAACTCACTCACTCGTCCCTCAAGTCCAAAGCCTCCTAACTCACTCACTCGTCCAAAGCCTCCTAACTCACTCACTCGTCCCTCAAGTCCAAAGCCTCCTAACTCACTCACTCGTCCAAAGCCTCCTAACTCACTCACTCGTCCCTCAAGTCCAAAGCCTCCTAACTCACTCACTCATCCAAAGCCTCCTAACTCGCTCACTCGTCCCTCAAGTCCAAAGCCTCCTAACTCACTCACTAGTCCAAAGCCTCCTAACTCACTCACTCGTCCAAAGCCTCCTAACTCACTCACTCGTCCCTCAAGTCCAAAGCCTCCTAACTCACTCACTCGTCCCTCAAGTCCAAAGCCTCCTAACTCACTCACTCGTCCCTCAAGTCCAAAGCCTCCTAACTCACTCATTCGTTTCTCAAGTCCAAAGCCTCCTATCTCGCTCACTCGTCCCTCAAGTCCAAAGCCTCCTAACTCGCTCACTCGTCCCTCAAGTCCAAAGCCTCCTAACTCACTCACTCGTCCAAAGCCTCCTAACTCACTCACTCGTCCCTCAAGTCCAAAGCCTCCTAACTCACTCACTCGTCCCTCAAGTCCAAAGCCTCCTAACTCACTCACTCGTCCCTCAAGTCCAAAGCCTCCTAACTCACTCACTCGTCCCTCATGTCCAAAGCCTCCTAACTCACTCACTCGTCCAAAGCCTCCTAACTCACTCACTCGTCCAAAGCCTCCTAACTCACTCACTCGTCCCTCAAGTCCAAAGCCTCCTAACTCACTCACTCGTCCCTCAAGTCCAAAGCCTCCTAATTCACTCACTCGTCAAAAGCCTCCTAACTCACTCACTCGTCCAAAGCCTCCTAACTCACTCACTCGTCCCTCAAGTCCAAAGCCTCCTAACTCACTCACTCGTCCAAAGCCTCCTAACTCACTCACTCGTCCCTCAAGTCCAAAGCCTCCTAACTCACTCACTCGTCCCTCAAGTCCAAAGCCTCCTAACTCACTCACTCGTCCCTCAAGTCCAAAGCCTCCTAACTCACTCACTCGTCCAAAGCCTCCTAACTCACTCACTCGTCCCTCAAGTCCAAAGCCTCCTAACTCACTCACTCGTCCCTCAAGTCCAAAGCCTCCTAACTCACTCACTCGTCCCTCAAGTCCAAAGCCTCCTAACTCACTCACTCGTCCCTCAAGTCCAAAGCCTCCTAACTCACTCACTCGTCCCTCAAGTCCAAAGCCTCCTAACTCACTCACTCGTCCCTCAAGTCCAAAGCCTCCTAACTCACTTACTCGTCCAAAGCCTCCTAACTCACTCACTCGTCCCTCAAGTCCAAAGCCTCCTAACTCACTCACTCGTCCCTCAAGTCCAAAGCCTCCTAACTCACTCACTCGTCCCTCAAGTCCAAAGCCTCCTAACTCACTCACTCGTCCCTCAAGTCCAAAGCCTCCTAACTCACTCACTCGTCCCTCAAGTCCAAAGCCTCCTAAGTCACTCACTCGTCTCTCAAGTCCAAAGCCTCCTAACTCACTCACTCGTCCCTCAAGTCCAAAGCCTCCTAACTCACTCACTCGTCCAAAGCCTCCTAACTCACTCACTCGTCCCTCAAGTCCAAAGCCTCCTAACTCACTCACTCGTCCCTCAAGTCCAAAGCCTCCTAACTCACTCACTCGTCCCTCAAGTCCAAAGCCTCCTAACTCACTCACTCGTCCCTCAAGTCCAAAGCCTCCTAACTCACTCACTCGTCCCTCAAGTCCAAAGCCTCCTAACTCACTCACTCGTCCCTCAAGTCCAAAGCCTCCTAACTCACTCACTCGTCCCTCAAGTCCAAAGCCTCCTAACTCACTCACTCGTCCCTCAAGTCCAAAGCCTCCTAACTCACTCACTCGTCCCTCAAGTCCAAAGCCTCCTAACTCACTCACTCGTCCCTCAAGTCCAAAGCCTCCTAACTCACTCACTCGTCCCTCAAGTCCAAAGCCTCCTAACTCACTCACTCGTCCAAAGCCTCCTAACTCACTCACTCGTCCCTCAAGTCCAAAGCCTCCTAACTCACTCACTCGTCCCTCAAGTCCAAAGCCTCCTAACTCAGTCACTCGTCCAAAGCCTCCTAACTCACTCACTCGTCCCTCAAGTCCAAAGCCTCCTAACTCACTCACTCGTCCCTCAAGTCCAAAGCCTCCTAACTCACTCACTCGTCCCTCAAGTCCAAAGCCTCCTAACTCACTCACTCGTCCAAAGCCTCCTAACTCACTCACTCGTCCCTCAAGTCCAAAGCCTCCTAACTCACTCACTCGTCCCTCAAGTCCAAAGCCTCCTAACTCACTCACTCGTCCAAAGCCTCCTAACTCACTCACTCGTCCCTCAAGTCCAAAGCCTCCTAACTCACTCACTCGTCCAAAGCCTCCTAACTCACTCACTCTTCCCTCAAGTCCAAAGCCTCCTAACTCACTCACTCGTCCCTCAAGTCCAAAGCCTCCTAACTCACTCACTCGTCCAAAACCTCCTAACTCACTCACTCGTCCCTCAAGTCCAAAGCCTCCTAACTAACTCACTCGTCCAAAGCCTCCTAACTCACTCACTCGTCCCTCAAGTCCAAAGCCTCCTAACTCACTCACTCGTCCCTCAAGTCCAAAGCCTCCTAACTCACTCACTCGTCCCTCAAGTCCAAAGCCTCCTAACTCACTCACTCGTCCCTCAAGTCCAAAGCCTCCTAACTCACTCACTCGTCCTAAGCCTCCTAACTCACTCACTCGTCCAAAGCCTCCTAACTCACTCACTCGTCCCTCAAGTCCAAAGCCTCCTAACTCACTCACTCGTCCCTCAAGTCCAAAGCCTCCTAACTCACTCACTCGTCCCTCAAGTCCAAAGCCTCCTAATTCACTCACTCGTCCCTCAAGTCCAAAGCCTCCTAACTCACTCACTCGTCCCTCAAGTCCAAAGCCTCCTAACTCACTCACTCGTCCCTCAAGTCCAAAGCCTCCTAACTCACTCACTCGTCCCTCAAGTCCAAAGCCTCCTAACTCACTCACTCGTCCCTCAAGTCCAAAGCCTCCTAACTCACTCACTCGTCCCTCAAGTCCAAAGCCTCCTAACTCACTCACTCGTCCCTCAAGTCCAAAGTCTCCTAACTCACTCACTCGTCCCTCAAGTCCAAAGCCTCCTAACTCACTCACTCGTCCCTCAAGTCCAAAGCCTCCTAACTCACTCACTCGTCCCTCAATTCCAAAGCCTCATAACTCACTCACTCGTCCCTCAAGGTCAAAGCCTCCTATACTCACTCACTCGTCCCTCAAGTCCAAAGCCTCCTAACTCACTCACTCGTCCCTCAAGACCAAAGCCTCCTAACTCACTCACTCGTCCCTCAAGTCCAAAGCCTCCTAACTCACTCACTCGTCCCTCAAGTCCAAAGCCTCCTAACTCACTTACTCGTCCCTCAAGTCCAAAGCCTCCTAACTCACTCACTCGTCCCTCAAGTCCAAAGCCTCCTAACTCACTCACTCGTCCCTCAAGTCCAAAGCCTCCTAACTCACTCACTCGTCCAAAGCCTCCTAACTCACTCACTCGTCCCTCAAGTCCAAAGCCTCCTAACTCACTCACTCGTCCCTCAAGTCCAAAGCCTCCTAACTCACTCACTCGTCCCTCAAGTCCAAAGCCTCCTAACTCACTCACTCGTCCCTCAAGTCCAAAGCCTCCTAACTCACTCACTCGTCCAAAGCCTCCTAACTCACTCACTCGTCCCTCAAGTCCAAAGCCTCCTAACTCACTCACTCGTCCCTCAAGTCCAAAGCCTCCTAACTCACTCACTCGTCCCTCAAGTCCAAAGCCTCCTAACTCACTCACTCGTCCAAAGCCTCCTAACTCACTCACTCGTCCCTCAAGTCCAAAGCCTCCTAACTCACTCACTCATCCAAAGCCTCCTAACTCGCTCACTCGTCCCTCAAGTCCAAAGCCTCCTAACTCACTCACTAGTCCAAAGCCTCCTAACTCACTCACTCGTCCAAAGCCTCCTAACTCACTCACTCGTCCCTCAAGTCCAAAACCTCCTAACTCACTCACTCGTCCCTCAAGTCCAAAGCCTCCTAACTCACTCACTCGTCCCTCAAGTCCAAAGCCTCCTAACTCACTCATTCGTTTCTCAAGTCCAAAGCCTCCTATCTCGCTCACTCGTCCCTCAAGTCCAAAGCCTCCTAACTCGCTCACTCGTCCCTCAAGTCCAAAGCCTCCTAACTCACTCACTCGTCCAAAGCCTCCTAACTCACTCACTCGTCCCTCAAGTCCAAAGCCTCCTAACTCACTCACTCGTCCCTCAAGTCCAAAGCCTCCTAACTCACTCACTCGTCCCTCAAGTCCAAAGCCTCCTAACTCACTCACTCGTCCCTCATGTCCAAAGCCTCCTAACTCACTCACTCGTCCAAAGCCTCCTAACTCACTCACTCGTCCAAAGCCTCCTAACTCACTCACTCGTCCCTCAAGTCCAAAGCCTCCTAACTCACTCACTCGTCCCTCAAGTCCAAAGCCTCCTAATTCACTCACTCGTCAAAAGCCTCCTAACTCACTCACTCGTCCAAAGCCTCCTAACTCACTCACTCGTCCCTCAAGTCCAAAGCCTCCTAACTCACTCACTCGTCCAAAGCCTCCTAACTCACTCACTCGTCCCTCAAGTCCAAAGCCTCCTAACTCACTCACTCGTCCCTCAAGTCCAAAGCCTCCTAACTCACTCACTCGTCCCTCAAGTCCAAAGCCTCCTAACTCACTCACTCGTCCAAAGCCTCCTAACTCACTCACTCGTCCCTCAAGTCCAAAGCCTCCTAACTCACTCACTCGTCCCTCAAGTCCAAAGCCTCCTAACTCACTCACTCGTCCCTCAAGTCCAAAGCCTCCTAACTCACTCACTCGTCCCTCAAGTCCAAAGCCTCCTAACTCACTCACTCGTCCCTCAAGTCCAAAGCCTCCTAACTCACTCACTCGTCCCTCAAGTCCAAAGCCTCCTAACTCACTTACTCGTCCAAAGCCTCCTAACTCACTCACTCGTCCCTCAAGTCCAAAGCCTCCTAACTCACTCACTCGTCCCTCAAGTCCAAAGCCTCCTAACTCACTCACTCGTCCCTCAAGTCCAAAGCCTCCTAACTCACTCACTCGTCCCTCAAGTCCAAAGCCTCCTAACTCACTCACTCGTCCCTCAAGTCCAAAGCCTCCTAAGTCACTCACTCGTCTCTCAAGTCCAAAGCCTCCTAACTCACTCACTCGTCCCTCAAGTCCAAAGCCTCCTAACTCACTCACTCGTCCAAAGCCTCCTAACTCACTCACTCGTCCCTCAAGTCCAAAGCCTCCTAACTCACTCACTCGTCCCTCAAGTCCAAAGCCTCCTAACTCACTCACTCGTCCCTCAAGTCCAAAGCCTCCTAACTCACTCACTCGTCCCTCAAGTCCAAAGCCTCCTAACTCACTCACTCGTCCCTCAAGTCCAAAGCCTCCTAACTCACTCACTCGTCCCTCAAGTCCAAAGCCTCCTAACTCACTCACTCGTCCCTCAAGTCCAAAGCCTCCTAACTCACTCACTCGTCCCTCAAGTCCAAAGCCTCCTAACTCACTCACTCGTCCCTCAAGTCCAAAGCCTCCTAACTCACTCACTCGTCCCTCAAGTCCAAAGCCTCCTAACTCACTCACTCGTCCCTCAAGTCCAAAGCCTCCTAACTCACTCACTCGTCCAAAGCCTCCTAACTCACTCACTCGTCCCTCAAGTCCAAAGCCTCCTAACTCACTCACTCGTCCCTCAAGTCCAAAGCCTCCTAACTCAGTCACTCGTCCAAAGCCTCCTAACTCACTCACTCGTCCCTCAAGTCCAAAGCCTCCTAACTCACTCACTCGTCCCTCAAGTCCAAAGCCTCCTAACTCACTCACTCGTCCCTCAAGTCCAAAGCCTCCTAACTCACTCACTCGTCCAAAGCCTCCTAACTCACTCACTCGTCCCTCAAGTCCAAAGCCTCCTAACTCACTCACTCGTCCCTCAAGTCCAAAGCCTCCTAACTCACTCACTCGTCCAAAGCCTCCTAACTCACTCACTCGTCCCTCAAGTCCAAAGCCTCCTAACTCACTCACTCGTCCAAAGCCTCCTAACTCACTCACTCTTCCCTCAAGTCCAAAGCCTCCTAACTCACTCACTCGTCCCTCAAGTCCAAAGCCTCCTAACTCACTCACTCGTCCAAAACCTCCTAACTCACTCACTCGTCCCTCAAGTCCAAAGCCTCCTAACTAACTCACTCGTCCAAAGCCTCCTAACTCACTCACTCGTCCCTCAAGTCCAAAGCCTCCTAACTCACTCACTCGTCCCTCAAGTCCAAAGCCTCCTAACTCACTCACTCGTCCCTCAAGTCCAAAGCCTCCTAACTCACTCACTCGTCCCTCAAGTCCAAAGCCTCCTAACTCACTCACTCGTCCTAAGCCTCCTAACTCACTCACTCGTCCAAAGCCTCCTAACTCACTCACTCGTCCCTCAAGTCCAAAGCCTCCTAACTCACTCACTCGTCCCTCAAGTCCAAAGCCTCCTAACTCACTCACTCGTCCCTCAAGTCCAAAGCCTCCTAATTCACTCACTCGTCCCTCAAGTCCAAAGCCTCCTAACTCACTCACTCGTCCCTCAAGTCCAAAGCCTCCTAACTCACTCACTCGTCCCTCAAGTCCAAAGCCTCCTAACTCACTCACTCGTCCCTCAAGTCCAAAGCCTCCTAACTCACTCACTCGTCCCTCAAGTCCAAAGCCTCCTAACTCACTCACTCGTCCCTCAAGTCCAAAGCCTCCTAACTCACTCACTCGTCCCTCAAGTCCAAAGTCTCCTAACTCACTCACTCGTCCCTCAAGTCCAAAGCCTCCTAACTCACTCACTCGTCCCTCAAGTCCAAAGCCTCCTAACTCACTCACTCGTCCCTCAATTCCAAAGCCTCATAACTCACTCACTCGTCCCTCAAGGTCAAAGCCTCCTATACTCACTCACTCGTCCCTCAAGTCCAAAGCCTCCTAACTCACTCACTCGTCCCTCAAGACCAAAGCCTCCTAACTCACTCACTCGTCCCTCAAGTCCAAAGCCTCCTAACTCACTCACTCGTCCCTCAAGTCCAAAGCCTCCTAACTCACTTACTCGTCCCTCAAGTCCAAAGCCTCCTAACTCACTCACTCGTCCCTCAAGTCCAAAGCCTCCTAACTCACTCACTCGTCCCTCAAGTCCAAAGCCTCCTAACTCACTCACTCGTCCAAAGCCTCCTAACTCACTCACTCGTCCCTCAAGTCCAAAGCCTCCTAACTCACTCACTCGTCCCTCAAGTCCAAAGCCTCCTAACTCACTCACTCGTCCCTCAAGTCCAAAGCCTCCTAACTCACTCACTCGTCCCTCAAGTCCAAAGCCTCCTAACTCACTCACTCGTCCAAAGCCTCCTAACTCACTCACTCGTCCCTCAAGTCCAAAGCCTCCTAACTCACTCACTCGTCCCTCAAGTCCAAAGCCTCCTAACTCACTCACTCGTCCCTCAAGTCCAAAGCCTCCTAACTCACTCACTCGTCCAAAGCCTCCTAACTCACTCACTCGTCCCTCAAGTCCAAAGCCTCCTAACTCACTCACTCATCCAAAGCCTCCTAACTCGCTCACTCGTCCCTCAAGTCCAAAGCCTCCTAACTCACTCACTAGTCCAAAGCCTCCTAACTCACTCACTCGTCCAAAGCCTCCTAACTCACTCACTCGTCCCTCAAGTCCAAAACCTCCTAACTCACTCACTCGTCCCTCAAGTCCAAAGCCTCCTAACTCACTCACTCGTCCCTCAAGTCCAAAGCCTCCTAACTCACTCATTCGTTTCTCAAGTCCAAAGCCTCCTAACTCGCTCACTCGTCCCTCAAGTCCAAAGCCTCCTAACTCGCTCACTCGTCCCTCAAGTCCAAAGCCTCCTAACTCACTCACTCGTCCAAAGCCTCCTAACTCACTCACTCGTCCCTCAAGTCCAAAGCCTCCTAACTCACTCACTCGTCCCTCAAGTCCAAAGCCTCCTAACTCACTCACTCGTCCCTCAAGTCCAAAGCCTCCTAACTCACTCACTCGTCCCTCATGTCCAAAGCCTCCTAACTCACTCACTCGTCCAAAGCCTCCTAACTCACTCACTCGTCCCTCAAGTCCAAAGCCTCCTAACTCACTCACTAGTCCCTCAAGTCCAAAGCCTCCTAACTCACTCACTCGTCCAAAGCCTCCTAACTCACTCACTCGTCCAAAGCCTCCTAACTCACTCACTCGTCCCTCAAGTCCAAAGCCTCCTAACTCACTCACTCGTCCCTCAAGTCCAAAGCCTCCTAACTCACTCACTCGTCCCTCAAGTCCAAAGCCTCCTAACTCACTCACTCGTCCCTCAAGTCCAAAGCCTCCTAACTCACTCACTCGTCCCTCAAGTCCAAAGCCTCCTAACTCACTTACTCGTCCAAAGCCTCCTAACTCACTCACTCGTCCCTCAAGTCCAAAGCCTCCTAACTCACTCACTCGTCCCTCAAGTCCAAAGCCTCCTAACTCACTCACTCGTCCCTCAAGTCCAAAGCCTCCTAACTCACTCACTCGTCCCTCAAGTCCAAAGCCTCCTAACTCACTCACTCGTCCCTCAAGTCCAAAGCCTCCTAACTCACTCACTCGTCCCTCAAGTCCAAAGCCTCCTAACTCACTCACTCGTCCCTCAAGTCCAAAGCCTCCTAACTCACTCACTCGTCCAAAGCCTCCTAACTCACTCACTCGTCCCTCAAGTCCAAAGCCTCCTAACTCACTCACTCGTCCCTCAAGTCCAAAGCCTCCTAACTCACTCACTCGTCCCTCAAGTCCAAAGCCTCCTAACTCACTCACTCGTCCCTCAAGTCCAAAGCCTCCTAACTCACTCACTCGTCCCTCAAGTCCAAAGCCTCGTAACTCACTCACTCGTCCCTCAAGTCCAAAGCCTCCTAACTCACTCACTCGTCCCTCAAGTCCAAAGCCTCCTAACTCACTCACTCGTCCCTCAAGTCCAAAGCCTCCTAACTCACTCACTCGTCCCTCAAGTCCAAAGCCTCCTAACTCACTCACTCGTCCAAAGCCTCCTAACTCACTCACTCGTCCCTCAAGTCCAAAGCCTCCTAACTCACTCACTCGTCCCTCAAGTCCAAAGCCTCCTAACTCACTCACTCGTCCAAAGCCTCCTAACTCACTCACTCGTCCCTCAAGTCCAAAGCCTCCTAACTCACTCACTCGTCCCTCAAGTCCAAAGCCTCCTAACTCACTCACTCGTCCCTCAAGTCCAAAGCCTCCTAACTCACTCACTCGTCCAAAGCCTCCTAACTCACTCACTCGTCCAAAGCCTCCTAACTCACTCACTCACTCGTCCCTCAAGTCCAAAGCCTCCTAACTCACTCACTCGTCCCTCAAGTCCAAAGCCTCCTAACTCACTCACTGGTCCCTCAAGTCCAAAGCCTCCTAACTCACTCACTCGTCCAAAGCCTCCTAACTCACTCACTCGTCCCTCAAGTCCAAAGCCTCCTAACTCACTCACTCGTCCCTCAAGTCCAAAGCCTCCTAACTCACTCACTCGTCCAAAGCCTCCTAACTCACTCACTCGTCCCTCAAGTCCAAAGCCTCCTAACTCACTCACTCGT
Source organism: Coccyzus lansbergi (assembly GCA_033558105.1). NCBI lineage: Eukaryota > Metazoa > Chordata > Aves > Cuculiformes > Coccyzidae > Coccyzus > Coccyzus lansbergi. The sequence goes on from JAUMJK010001121.1 coordinate 584,774, forward strand.
CCCTCAAGTCCAAAGCCTCCTAACTCACTCACTCGTCCCTCAAGTCCAAAGCCTCCTAACTCACTCACTCGTCCAAAGCCTCCTAACTCACTCACTCGTCCCTCAAGTCCAAAGCCTCCTAACTCACTCACTCGTCCCTCAAGTCCAAAGCCTCCTAACTCACTCACTCGTCCCTCAAGTCCAAAGCCTCCTAACTCACTCACTCGTCCCTCAAGTCCAAAGCCTCCTAACTCACTCACTCGTCCAAAGCCTCCTAACTCACTCACTCGTCCCTCAAGTCCAAAGCCTCCTAACTCACTCACTCGTCCCTCAAGTCCAAAGCCTCCTAACTCACTCACTCGTCCAAAGCCTCCTAACTCACTCACTCGTCCCTCAAGTCCAAAGCCTCCTAACTCACTCACTCGTCCAAAGCCTCCTAACTCACTCACTCGTCCCTCAAGTCCAAAGCCTCCTAACTCACTCACTCGTCCCTCAAGTCCAAAGCCTCCTAACTCACTCACTCGTCCAAAACCTCCTAACTCACTCACTCGTCCCTCAAGTCCAAAGCCTCCTAACTCACTCACTCGTCCAAAGCCTCCTAACTCACTCACTCGTCCCTCAAGTCCAAAGCCTCCTAACTCACTCACTCGTCCCTCAAGTCCAAAGCCTCCTAACTCACTTACTCGTCCAAAGCCTCCTAACTCACTCACTCGTCCCTCAAGTCCAAAGCCTCTTAACTCACTCACTCGTCCCTCAAGTCCAAAGCCTCCTAACTCACTCACTCGTCCCTCAAGTCCAAAGCCTCCTAACTCACTCACTCGTCCAAAGCCTCCTAACTCACTCACTCGTCCCTCAAGTCCAAAGCCTCCTAACTCACTCACTCGTCCCTCAAGTCCAAAGCCTCCTAACTCACTCACTCGTCCCTCAAGGTCAAAGCCTCCTATACTCACTCACTCGTCCCTCAAGTCCAAAGCCTCCTAACTCACTCACTCGTCCCTCAAGACCAAAGCCTCCTAACTCACTCACTCGTCCCTCAAGTCCAAAGCCTCCTAACTCACTCACTCGTCCCTCAAGTCCAAAGCCTCCTAACTCACTTACTCGTCCCTCAAGTCCAAAGCCTCCTAACTCACTCACTCGTCCCTCAAGTCCAAAGCCTCCTAACTCACTCACTCGTCCCTCAAGTCCAAAGCCTCCTAACTCACTCACTCGTCCAAAGCCTCCTAACTCACTCACTCGTCCCTCAAGTCCAAAGCCTCCTAACTCACTCACTCGTCCCTCAAGTCCAAAGCCTCCTAACTCACTCACTCGTCCCTCAAGTCCAAAGCCTCCTAACTCACTCACTCGTCCCTCAAGTCCAAAGCCTCCTAACTCACTCACTCGTCCAAAGCCTCCTAACTCACTCACTCGTCCCTCAAGTCCAAAGCCTCCTAACTCACTCACTCGTCCCTCAAGTCCAAAGCCTCCTAACTCACTCACTCGTCCCTCAAGTCCAAAGCCTCCTAACTCACTCACTCGTCCAAAGCCTCCTAACTCACTCACTCGTCCCTCAAGTCCAAAGCCTCCTAACTCACTCACTCATCCAAAGCCTCCTAACTCGCTCACTCGTCCCTCAAGTCCAAAGCCTCCTAACTCACTCACTAGTCCAAAGCCTCCTAACTCACTCACTCGTCCAAAGCCTCCTAACTCACTCACTCGTCCCTCAAGTCCAAAACCTCCTAACTCACTCACTCGTCCCTCAAGTCCAAAGCCTCCTAACTCACTCACTCGTCCCTCAAGTCCAAAGCCTCCTAACTCACTCATTCGTTTCTCAAGTCCAAAGCCTCCTAACTCGCTCACTCGTCCCTCAAGTCCAAAGCCTCCTAACTCGCTCACTCGTCCCTCAAGTCCAAAGCCTCCTAACTCACTCACTCGTCCAAAGCCTCCTAACTCACTCACTCGTCCCTCAAGTCCAAAGCCTCCTAACTCACTCACTCGTCCCTCAAGTCCAAAGCCTCCTAACTCACTCACTCGTCCCTCAAGTCCAAAGCCTCCTAACTCACTCACTCGTCCCTCATGTCCAAAGCCTCCTAACTCACTCACTCGTCCAAAGCCTCCTAACTCACTCACTCGTCCCTCAAGTCCAAAGCCTCCTAACTCACTCACTAGTCCCTCAAGTCCAAAGCCTCCTAACTCACTCACTCGTCCAAAGCCTCCTAACTCACTCACTCGTCCAAAGCCTCCTAACTCACTCACTCGTCCCTCAAGTCCAAAGCCTCCTAACTCACTCACTCGTCCCTCAAGTCCAAAGCCTCCTAACTCACTCACTCGTCCCTCAAGTCCAAAGCCTCCTAACTCACTCACTCGTCCCTCAAGTCCAAAGCCTCCTAACTCACTCACTCGTCCCTCAAGTCCAAAGCCTCCTAACTCACTTACTCGTCCAAAGCCTCCTAACTCACTCACTCGTCCCTCAAGTCCAAAGCCTCCTAACTCACTCACTCGTCCCTCAAGTCCAAAGCCTCCTAACTCACTCACTCGTCCCTCAAGTCCAAAGCCTCCTAACTCACTCACTCGTCCCTCAAGTCCAAAGCCTCCTAACTCACTCACTCGTCCCTCAAGTCCAAAGCCTCCTAACTCACTCACTCGTCCCTCAAGTCCAAAGCCTCCTAACTCACTCACTCGTCCCTCAAGTCCAAAGCCTCCTAACTCACTCACTCGTCCAAAGCCTCCTAACTCACTCACTCGTCCCTCAAGTCCAAAGCCTCCTAACTCACTCACTCGTCCCTCAAGTCCAAAGCCTCCTAACTCACTCACTCGTCCCTCAAGTCCAAAGCCTCCTAACTCACTCACTCGTCCCTCAAGTCCAAAGCCTCCTAACTCACTCACTCGTCCCTCAAGTCCAAAGCCTCGTAACTCACTCACTCGTCCCTCAAGTCCAAAGCCTCCTAACTCACTCACTCGTCCCTCAAGTCCAAAGCCTCCTAACTCACTCACTCGTCCCTCAAGTCCAAAGCCTCCTAACTCACTCACTCGTCCCTCAAGTCCAAAGCCTCCTAACTCACTCACTCGTCCAAAGCCTCCTAACTCACTCACTCGTCCCTCAAGTCCAAAGCCTCCTAACTCACTCACTCGTCCCTCAAGTCCAAAGCCTCCTAACTCACTCACTCGTCCAAAGCCTCCTAACTCACTCACTCGTCCCTCAAGTCCAAAGCCTCCTAACTCACTCACTCGTCCCTCAAGTCCAAAGCCTCCTAACTCACTCACTCGTCCCTCAAGTCCAAAGCCTCCTAACTCACTCACTCGTCCAAAGCCTCCTAACTCACTCACTCGTCCAAAGCCTCCTAACTCACTCACTCACTCGTCCCTCAAGTCCAAAGCCTCCTAACTCACTCACTCGTCCCTCAAGTCCAAAGCCTCCTAACTCACTCACTCGTCCCTCAAGTCCAAAGCCTCCTAACTCACTCACTCGTCCAAAGCCTCCTAACTCACTCACTCGTCCCTCAAGTCCAAAGCCTCCTAACTCACTCACTCGTCCCTCAAGTCCAAAGCCTCCTAACTCACTCACTCGTCCAAAGCCTCCTAACTCACTCACTCGTCCCTCAAGTCCAAAGCCTCCTAACTCACTCACTCGTCCCTCAAGTCCAAAGCCTCCTAACTCACTCACTCGTCCCTCAAGTCCAAAGCCTCCTAACTCACTCACTCGTCCAAAGCCTCCTAACTCACTCACTCGTCCCTCAAGTCCAAAGCCTCCTAACTCACTCACTCGTCCCTCAAGTCCAAAGCCTCCTAACTCACTCACTCGTCCCTCAAGTCCAAAGCCTCCTAACTCACTCACTCGTCCCTCAAGTCCAAAGCCTCCTAACTCACTCACTCGTCCAAAGCCTCCTAACTCACTCACTCGTCCCTCAAGTCCAAAGCCTCCTAACTCACTCACTCGTCCCTCAAGTCCAAAGCCTCCTAACTCACTCACTCGTCCAAAGCCTCCTAACTCACTCACTCGTCCCTCAAGTCCAAAGCCTCCTAACTCACTCACTCGTCCAAAGCCTCCTAACTCACTCACTCGTCCCTCAAGTCCAAAGCCTCCTAACTCACTCACTCGTCCCTCAAGTCCAAAGCCTCCTAACTCACTCACTCGTCCAAAACCTCCTAACTCACTCACTCGTCCCTCAAGTCCAAAGCCTCCTAACTCACTCACTCGTCCAAAGCCTCCTAACTCACTCACTCGTCCCTCAAGTCCAAAGCCTCCTAACTCACTCACTCGTCCCTCAAGTCCAAAGCCTCCTAACTCACTTACTCGTCCAAAGCCTCCTAACTCACTCACTCGTCCCTCAAGTCCAAAGCCTCTTAACTCACTCACTCGTCCCTCAAGTCCAAAGCCTCCTAACTCACTCACTCGTCCCTCAAGTCCAAAGCCTCCTAACTCACTCACTCGTCCAAAGCCTCCTAACTCACTCACTCGTCCCTCAAGTCCAAAGCCTCCTAACTCACTCACTCGTCCCTCAAGTCCAAAGCCTCCTAACTCACTCACTCGTCCAAAGCCCCCTAACTCACTCACTCGTCCCTCAAGTCCAAAGCCTCCTAACTCACTCACTCGTCCAAAACCTCCTAACTCACTCACTCGTCTCTCAAGTCCAAAGCCTCCTAACTCACTCACTCGTCCCTCAAGTCCAAAGCCTCCTAACTCACTCACTCGTCCAAAACCTCCTAACTCACTCACTCGTCCCTCAAGTCCAAAGCCTCCTAACTCACTCACTCGTCCAAAGCCTCCTAACTCACTCACTCGTCCCTCAAGTCCAAAGCCTCCTAACTCACTCACTCGTCCCTCAAGTCCAAAGCCTCCTCACTCACTCGTCCCTCAAGTCCAAAGCCTCCTAACTCACTCACTCGTCCCTCAAGTCCAAAGCCTCCTAACTCACTCACTCGTCCAAAGCCTCCTAACTCACTCACTCGTCCCTCAAGTCCAAAGCCTCCTAACTCACTCACTCGTCCCTCAAGTCCAAAGCCTCCTAACTCACTCACTCGTCCCTCAAGTCCAAAGCCTCCTAACTCACTCACTTGTCCAAAGCCTCCTAACTCACTCACTCGTCCCTCAAGTCCAAAGCCTCCTAACTCACTCACTCGTCCCTCAAGTCCAAAGCCTCCTAACTCACTCACTCGTCCAAAGCCTCCTAACTCACTCACTCGTCCCTCAAGTCCAAAGCCTCCTAACTCACTCACTCGTCCCTCAAGTCCAAAGCCTCCTAACTCACTCACTCGTCCCTCAAGTCCAAAGCCTCCTAACTCACTCACTCGTCCCTCAAGTCCAAAGCCTCCTAACTCACTCACTCGTCCTTCAAGTCCAAAGCCTCCTAACTCACTCACTCGTCCCTCAAGTCCAAAGCCTCCTAACTCACTCACTCGTCCCTCAAGTCCAAAGCCTCCTAACTCACTCACTCGTCCCTCAAGTCCAAAGCCTCCTAACTCACTCACTCGTCCCTCAAGTCCAAAGCCTCCTAACTCACTCACTCGTCCCTCAAGTCCAAAGCCTCCTAACTCACTCACTCGTCCAAATCCTCCTAACTCACTCACTCGTCCCTCAAGTCCAAAGCCTCCTAACTCACTCACTCGTCCCTCAAGTCCAAAGCCTCCTAACTCACTCACTCGTCCAAAGCCTCCTAACTCACTCACTCGTCCCTCAAGTCCAAAGCCTCCTAACTCACTCACTCGTCCCTCAAGTCCAAAGCCTCCTAACTCACTCACTCGTCCCTCAAGTCCAAAGCCTCCTAACTCACTTACTCGTCCAAAGCCTCCTAACTCACTCACTCGTCCCTCAAGTCCAAAGCCTCCTAACTCACTCACTCGTCCCTCAAGTCCAAAGCCTCCTAACTCACTCACTCGTCCAAAGCCTCCTAACTCACTCACTCGTCCCTCAAGTCCAAAGCCTCCTAACTCACTCACTCGTCCCTCAAGTCCAAAGCCTCCTAACTCACTCACTCGTCCCTCAAGTCCAAAGCCTCCTAACTCACTCACTCGTCCAAAGCCTCCTAACTCACTCACTCCTCCCTCAAGTCCAAAGCCTCCTAACTCACTCACTCATCCCTCAAGTCCAAAGCCTCCTAACTCACTCACTCGTCCAAAGCCTCCTAACTCACTCACTCGTCCCTCAAGTCCAAAGCCTCCTAACTCACTCACTCGTCCAAAGCCTCCTAACTCACTCACTCGTCCCTCAAGTCCAAAGCCTCCTAACTCACTCACTCGTCCAAAACCTCCTAACTCACTCACTCGTCCCTCAAGTCCAAAGCCTCCTAACTAACTCACTCGTCCAAAGCCTCCTAACTCACTCACTCGTCCCTCAAGTCCAAAGCCTCCTAACTCACTCACTCGTCCCTCAAGTCCAAAGCCTCCTAACTCACTCACTCGTCCCTCAAGTCCAAAGCCTCCTAACTCACTCACTCGTCCCTCAAGTCCAAAGCCTCCTAACTCACTCACTCGTCCAAAGCCTCCTAACTCACTCACTCGTCCCTCAAGTCCAAAGCCTCCTAACTCACTCACTCGTCCCTCAAGTCCAAAGCCTCCTAACTCACTCACTCGTCCCTCAAGTCCAAAGCCTCCTAACTCACTCACTCGTCCCTCAAGTCCAAAGCCTCCTAACTCACTCACTCGTCCCTCAAGTCCAAAGCCTCCTAACTCACTCACTCGTCCCTCAAGTCCAAAGCCTCCTAACTCACTCACTCGTCCCTCAAGTCCAAAGCCTCCTAACTCACTCACTCGTCCCTCAAGTCCAAAGCCTCCTAACTCACTCACTCGTCCCTCAAGTCCAAAGCCTCCTAACTCACTCACTCGTCCCTCAAGTCCAAAGCCTCCTAACTCACTCACTCGTCCCTCAAGTCCAAAGCCTCCTAACTCACTCACTCGTCCCTCAAGTCCAAAGCCTCCTAACTCACTCACTCGTCCCTCAAGTCCAAAGCCTCCTAACTCACTCACTCGTCCCTCAAGTCCAAAGCCTCCTAACTCACTCACTCGTCCCTCAAGTCCAAAGCCTCCTAACTCACTCACTCGTCCCTCAAGTCCAAAGCCTCCTAACTCACTCACTCGTCCCTCAAGTCCAAAGCCTCCTAACTCACTCACTCGTCCCTCAAGTCCAAAGCCTCCTAACTCACTCACTCGTCCCTCAAGTCCAAAGCCTCCTAACTCACTCACTCGTCCAAAGCCTCCTAACTCACTCACTCGTCCCTCAAGTCCAAAGCCTCCTAACTCACTCACTCGTCCCTCAAGTCCAAAGCCTCCTAACTCACTCACTCGTCCAAAGCCTCCTAACTCACTCACTCGTCCCTCAAGTCCAAAGCCTCCTAACTCACTCACTCGTCCCTCAAGTCCAAAGCCTCCTAACTCACTCACTCGTCCAAAGCCTCCTAACTCACTCACTCGTCCCTCAAGTCCAAAGCCTCCTAACTCACTCACTCGTCCCTCAAGTCCAAAGCCTCCTAACTCACTCACTCGTCCAAAGCCTCCTAACTCACTCACTCGTCCCTCAAGTCCAAAGCCTCCTAACTCACTCACTCGTCCCTCAAGTCCAAAGCCTCCTAACTCACTCACTCGTCCCTCAAGTCCAAAGCCTCCTAACTCACTCACTCGTCCAAAGCCTCCTAACTCACTCACTCGTCCCTCAAGTCCAAAGCCTCCTAACTCACTCACTCGTCCCTCAAGTCCAAAGCCTCCTAACTCACTCACTCGTCCAAAGCCTCCTAACTCACTCACTCGTCCCTCAAGTCCAAAGCCTCCTAACTCACTCACTCGTCCCTCAAGTCCAAAGCCTCCTAACTCACTCACTCGTCCCTCAAGTCCAAAGCCTCCTAACTCACTCACTCGTCCCTCAAGTCCAAAGCCTCCTAACTCACTCACTCGTCCCTCAAGTCCAAAGCCTCCTAACTCACTCACTCGTCCCTCAAGTCCAAAGCCTCCTAACTCACTCACTCGTCCCTCAAGTCCAAAGCCTCCTAACTCACTCACTCGTCCCTCAAGTCCAAAGCCTCCTAACTCACTCACTCGTCCCTCAAGTCCAAAGCCTCCTAACTCACTCACTCGTCCCTCAAGTCCAAAGCCTCCTAACTCACTCACTCGTCCCTCAAGTCCAAAGCCTCCTAACTCACTCACTCGTCCCTCAAGTCCAAAGCCTCCTAACTCACTCACTCGTCCCTCAAGTCCAAAGCCTCCTAACTCACTCACTCGTCCCTCAAGTCCAAAGCCTCCTAACTCACTCACTCGTCCCTCAAGTCCAAAGCCTCCTAACTCACTCACTCGTCCCTCAAGTCCAAAGCCTCCTAACTCACTCACTCGTCCCTCAAGTCCAAAGCCTCCTAACTCACTTACTCGTCCAAAGCCTCCTAACTCACTCACTCGTCCCTCAAGTCCAAAGCCTCCTAACTCACTCACTCGTCCCTCAAGTCCAAAGCCTCCTAACTCACTCACTCGTCCAAAGCCTCCTAACTCACTCACTCGTCCCTCAAGTCCAAAGCCTCCTAACTCACTCACTCGTCCCTCAAGTCCAAAGCCTCCTAACTCACTCACTCGTCCAAAGCCTCCTAACTCACTCACTCGTCCCTCAAGTCCAAAGCCTCCTAACTCACTCACTCGTCCCTCAAGTCCAAAGCCTCCTAACTCACTCACTCGTCCAAAGCCTCCTAACTCACTCACTCGTCCCTCAAGTCCAAAGCCTCCTAACTCACTCACTCGTCCCTCAAGTCCAAAGCCTCCTAACTCACTCACTCGTCCCTCAAGTCCAAAGCCTCCTAACTCACTCACTCGTCCAAAGCCTCCTAACTCACTCACTCGTCCCTCAAGTCCAAAGCCTCCTAACTCACTCACTCGTCCCTCAAGTCCAAAGCCTCCTAACTCACTCACTCGTCCAAAGCCTCCTAACTCACTCACTCGTCCCTCAAGTCCAAAGCCTCCTAACTCACTCACTCGTCCCTCAAGTCCAAAGCCTCCTAACTCACTCACTCGTCCCTCAAGTCCAAAGCCTCCTAACTCACTCACTCGTCCCTCAAGTCCAAAGCCTCCTAACTCACTCACTCGTCCAAAACCTCCTAACTCACTCACTCGTCCCTCAAGTCCAAAGCCTCCTAACTCACTCACTCGTCCAAAGCCTCCTAACTCACTCACACGTCCCTCAAGTCCAAAGCCTCCTAACTCACTCACTCGTCCCTCAAGTCCAAAGCCTCCTAACTCACTCACTCGTCCCTCAAGTCCAAAGCCTCCTAACTCACTCACTCGTCCCTCAAGTCCAAAGCCTCCTAACTCACTCACTCGTCCAAAGCCTCCTAACTCACTCACTCGTCCCTCAAGTCCAAAGCCTCCTAACTCACTCACTAGTCCCTCAAGTCCAAAGCCTCCTAACTCACTCACTCGTCCCTCAAGTCCAAAGCCTCCTAACTCACTCACTCGTCCAAAGCCTCCTAACTCACTCACTCGTCCCTCAAGTCCAAAGCCTCCTAACTCACTCACTCGTCCCTCAAGTCCAAAGCCTCCTAACTCACTCACTCGTCCAAAGCCTCCTAACTCACTCACTCGTCCCTCAAGTCCAAAGCCTCCTAACTCACTCACTCGTCCAAAACCTCCTAACTCACTCACTCGTCCCTCAAGTCCAAAGCCTCCTAACTCACTCACTCGTCCCTCAAGTCCAAAGCCTCCTAACTCACTCACTCGTCCAAAACCTCCTAACTCACTCACTCGTCCCTCAAGTCCAAAGCCTCCTAACTCACTCACTCGTCCAAAGCCTCCTAACTCACTCACTCGTCCCTCAAGTCCAAAGCCTCCTAACTCACTCACTCGTCCCTCAAGTCCAAAGCCTCCTAACTCACTCACTCGTCCCTCAAGTCCAAAGCCTCCTAACTCACTCACTCGTCCAAAACCTCCTAACTCACTCACTCGTCCCTCAAGTCCAAAGCCTCCTAACTCACTCACTCGTCCAAAGCCTCCTAACTCACTCACTCGTCCCTCAAGTCCAAAGCCTCCTAACTCACTCACTCGTCCCTCAAGTCCAAAGCCTCCTAACTCACTCACTCGTCCCTCAAGTCCAAAGCCTCCTAACTCACTCACTCGTCCCTCAAGTCCAAAGCCTCCTAACTCACTCACTCGTCCAAAGCCTCCTAACTCACTCACTCGTCCAAAGCCTCCTAACTCACTCACTCGTCCCTCAAGTCCAAAGCCTCCTAACTCACTCACTCGTCCCTCAAGTCCAAAGCCTCCTAACTCACTCACTCGTCCCTCAAGTCCAAAGCCTCCTAACTCACTCACTCGTCCCTCAAGTCCAAAGCCTCCTAACTCACTCACTCGTCCAAAGCCTCCTAACTCACTCGCTCGTCCCTCAAGTCCAAAGCCTCCTAACTCACTCACTCGTCCCTCAAGTCCAAAGCCTCCTAACTCACTCACTCGTCCAAAGCCTCCTAACTCACTCACTCGTCCCTCAAGTCCAAAGCCTCCTAACTCACTCACTCGTCCCTCAAGTCCAAAGCCTCCTAACTCACTCACTCGTCCCTCAAGTCCAAAGCCTCCTAACTCACTCACTCGTCCCTCAAGTCCAAAGCCTCCTAACTCACTCACTCGTCCCTCAAGTCCAAAGCCTCCTAACTCACTCACTCGTCCCTCAAGTCCAAAGCCTCCTAACTCACTCACTCGTCCAAAGCCTCCTAACTCACTCACTCGTCCCTCAAGTCCAAAGCCTCCTAACTCACTCACTCGTCCCTCAAGTCCAAAGCCTCCTAACTCACTCACTCGTCCAAAGCCTCCTAACTCACTCACTCGTCCCTCAAGTCCAAAGCCTCCTAACTCACTCACTCGTCCCTCAAGTCCAAAGCCTCCTAACTCACTCACTCGTCCCTCAAGTCCAAAGCCTCCTAACTCACTCACTCGTCCCTCAAGTCCAAAGCCTCCTAACTCACTTACTCGTCCAAAGCCTCCTAACTCACTCACTCGTCCCTTAAGTCCAAAGCCTCCTAACTCACTCACTCGTCCCTCAAGTCCAAAGCCTCCTAACTCACTCACTCGTCCAAAGCCTCCTAACTCACTCACTCGTCCCTCAAGTCCAAAGCCTCCTAACTCACTCACTCGTCCCTCAAGTCCAAAGCCTCCTAACTCACTCACTCGTCCCTCAAGTCCAAAGCCTCCTAACTCACTCACTCGTCCAAAGCCTCCTAACTCACTCACTCGTCCCTCAAGTCCAAAGCCTCCTAACTCACTCACTCGTCCCTCAAGTCCAAAGCCTCCTAACTCACTCACTCGTCCAAAGCCTCCTAACTCACTCACTCGTCCCTCAAGTCCAAAGCCTCCTAACTCACTCACTCGTCCAAAGCCTCCTAACTCACTCACTCGTCCCTCAAGTCCAAAGCCTCCTAACTCACTCACTCGTCCCTCAAGTCCAAAACCTCCTAACTCACTCACTCGTCCAAAACCTCCTAACTCACTCACTCGTCCCTCAAGTCCAAAGCCTCTTAACTAACTCACTCGTCCAAAGCCTCCTAACTCACTCACTCGTCCCTCAAGTCCAAAGCCTCCTAACTCACTCACTCGTCCCTCAAGTCCAAAGCCTCCTAACTCACTCACTCGTCCCTCAAGTCCAAAGCCTCCTAACTCACTCACTCGTCCCTCAAGTCCAAAGCCTCCTAACTCACTCACTCGTCCCTCAAGTCCAAAGCCTCCTAACTCACTCACTCGTCCCTCAAGTCCAAAGCCTCCTAACTCACTCACTCGTCCCTCAAGTCCAAAGCCTCCTAACTCACTCACTCGTCCCTCAAGTCCAAAGCCTCCTAACTCACTCACTCGTCCCTCAAGTCCAAAGCCTCCTAACTCACTCACTCGTCCCTCAAGTCCAAAGCCTCCTAACTCACTCACTCGTCCCTCAAGTCCAAAGCCTCCTAACTCACTCACTCGTCCCTCAAGTCCAAAGCCTCCTAACTCACTCACTCGTCCCTCAAGTCCAAAGCCTCCTAACTCACTCACTCGTCCCTCAAGTCCAAAGCCTCCTAACTCACTCACTCGTCCCTCAAGTCCAAAGCCTCCTAACTCACTCACTCGTCCCTCAAGTCCAAAGCCTCCTAACTCACTCACTCGTCCCTCAAGTCCAAAGCCTCCTAACTCACTCACTCGTCCCTCAAGTCCAAAGCCTCCTAACTCACTTATTCGTCCAAAGCCTCCTACCTCACTCACTCGTCCCTCAAGTCCAAAGCCTCCTAACTCACTCACTCGTCCAAAGCCTCCTAACTCACTCACTCGTCCCTCAAGTCCAAAGCCTCCTAACTCACTCACTCGTCCCTCAAGTCCAAAGCCTCCTAACTCACTCACTCGTCCAAAGCCTCCTAACTCACTCACTCGTCCCTCAAGTCCAAAGCCTCCTAACTCACTCACTCGTCCCTCAAGTCCAAAGCCTCCTAACTCACTCACTCGTCCAAAGCCTCCTAACTCACTCACTCGTCCCTCAAGTCCAAAGCCTCCTAACTCACTCACTCGTCCCTCAAGTCCAAAGCCTCCTAACTCACTCACTCGTCCCTCAAGTCCAAAGCCTCCTAACTCACTCACTCGTCCAAAGCCTCCTAACTCACTCACTCGTCCCTCAAGTCCAAAGCCTCCTAACTCACTCACTCGTCCCTCAAGTCCAAAGCCTCCTAACTCACTCACTCGTCCAAAGCCTCCTAACTCACTCACTCGTCCCTCAAGTCCAAAGCCTCCTAACTCACTCACTCGTCCCTCAAGTCCAAAGCCTCCTAACTCACTCACTCGTCCCTCAAGTCCAAAGCCTCCTAACTCACTCACTCGTCCCTCAAGTCCAAAGCCTCCTAACTCACTCACTCGTCCAAAACCTCCTAACTCACTCACTCGTCCCTCAAGTCCAAAGCCTCCTAACTCACTCACTCGTCCAAAGCCTCCTAACTCACTCACACGTCCCTCAAGTCCAAAGCCTCCTAACTCACTCACTCGTCCCTCAAGTCCAAAGCCTCCTAACTCACTCACTCGTCCAAAGCCTCCTAACTCACTCACTCGTCCCTCAAGTCCAAAGCCTCCTAACTCACTCACTCGTCCCTCAAGTCCAAAGCCTCCTAACTCACTCACTCGTCCAAAGCCTCCTAACTCACTCACTCGTCCCTCAAGTCCAAAGCCTCCTAACTCACTCACTTGTCCCTCAAGTCGAAAGCCTCCTAACTCACTCACTCGTCCCTCAAGTCCAAAGCCTCCTAACTCACTCACTCGTCCAAAGCCTCCTAACTCACTCACTCGTCCCTCAAGTCCAAAGCCTCCTAACTCACTCACTCGTCCCTCAAGTCCAAAGCCTCCTAACTCACTCACTCGTCCAAAGCCTCCTAACTCACTCACTCGTCCCTCAAGTCCAAAGCCTCCTAACTCACTCACTCGTCCAAAACCTCCTAACTCACTCACTCGTCCCTCAAGTCCAAAGCCTCCTAACTCACTCACTCGTCCCTCAAGTCCAAAGCCTCCTAACTCACTCACTCGTCCAAAACCTCCTAACTCACTCACTCGTCCCTCAAGTCCAAAGCCTCCTAACTCACTCACTCGTCCCTCAAGTCCAAAGCCTCCTAACTCACTCACTCGTCCCTCAAGTCCAAAGCCTCCTAACTCACTCACTCGTCCCTCAAGTCCAAAGCCTCCTAACTCACTCACTCGTCCCTTAAATCCAAAGCCTCCTAACTCACTCACTCGTCCAAAGCCTCCTAACTCACTCACTCGTCCAAAGCCTCCTAACTCACTCACTCGTCCCTCAAGTCCAAAGCCTCCTAACTCACTCACTCGTCCCTCAAGTCCAAAGCCTCCTAACTCACTCACTCGTCCCTCAAGTCCAAAGCCTCCTAACTCACTCACTCGTCCCTCAAGTCCAAAGCCTCCTAACTCACTCACTCGTCCAAAGCCTCCTAACTCACTCGCTCGTCCCTCAAGTCCAAAGCCTCCTAACTCACTCACTCGTCCCTCAAGTCCAAAGCCTCCTAACTCACTCACTCGTCCAAAGCCTCCTAACTCACTCACTCGTCCCTCAAGTCCAAAGCCTCCTAACTCACTCACTCGTCCCTCAAGTCCAAAGCCTCCTAACTCACTCACTCGTCCCTCAAGTCCAAAGCCTCCTAACTCACTCACTCGTCCCTCAAGTCCAAAGCCTCCTAACTCACTCACTCGTCCCTCAAGTCCAAAGCCTCCTAACTCATTCACTCGTCCCTCAAGTCCAAAGCCTCCTAACTCACTCACTCGTCCAAAGCCTCCTAACTCACTCACTCGTCCCTCAAGTCCAAAGCCTCCTAACTCACTCACTCGTCCCTCAAGTCCAAAGCCTCCTAACTCACTCACTCGTCCAAAGCCTCCTAACTCACTCACTCGTCCCTCAAGTCCAAAGCCTCCTAACTCACTCACTCGTCCCTCAAGTCCAAAGCCTCCTAACTCACTCACTCGTCCCTCAAGTCCAAAGCCTCCTAACTCACTTACTCGTCCAAAGCCTCCTAACTCACTCACTCGTCCCTTAAGTCCAAAGCCTCCTAACTCACTCACTCGTCCCTCAAGTCCAAAGCCTCCTAACTCACTCACTCGTCCAAATCCTCCTAACTCACTCACTCGTCCCTCAAGTCCAAAGCCTCCTAACTCACTCACTCGTCCCTCAAGTCCAAAGCCTCCTAACTCACTCACTCGTCCCTCAAGTCCAAAGCCTCCTAACTCACTCACTCGTCCAAAGCCTCCTAACTCACTCACTCGTCCCTCAAGTCCAAAGCCTCCTAACTCACTCACTCGTCCCTCAAGTCCAAAGCCTCCTAACTCACTCACTCGTCCAAAGCCTCCTAACTCACTCACTCGTCCCTCAAGTCCAAAGCCTCCTAACTCACTCACTCGTCCAAAGCCTCCTAACTCACTCACTCGTCCCTCAAGTCCAAAGCCTCCTAACTCACTCACTCGTCCCTCAAGTCCAAAACCTCCTAACTCACTCACTCGTCCAAAACCTCCTAACTCACTCACTCGTCCCTCAAGTCCAAAGCCTCCTAACTAACTCACTCGTCCAAAGCCTCCTAACTCACTCACTCGTCCCTCAAGTCCAAAGCCTCCTAACTCACTCACTCGTCCCTCAGGTCCAAAGCCTCCTAACTCACTCACTCGTCCCTCAAGTCCAAAGCCTCCTAACTCACTCACTCTTCCAAAGCCTCCTAACTCACTCACTCGTCCCTCAAGTCCAAAGCCTCCTAACTCACTCACTCGTCCCTCAAGTCCAAAGCCTCCTAACTCACTCACTCGTCCCTCAAGTCCAAAGCCTCCTAACTCACTCACTCGTCCCTCAAGTCCAAAGCCTCCTAACTCACTCACTCGTCCCTCAAGTCCAAAGCCTCCTAACTCACTCACTCGTCCCTCAAGTCCAAAGCCTCCTAACTCACTCACTCGTCCCTCAAGTCCAAAGCCTCCTAACTCACTCACTCGTCCCTCAAGTCCAAAGCCTCCTAACTCACTCACTCGTCCCTCAAGTCCAAAGCCTCCTAACTCACTCACTCGTCCCTCAAGTCCAAAGCCTCCTAACTCACTCACTCGTCCCTCAAGTCCAAAGCCTCCTAACTCACTTACTCGTCCAAAGCCTCCTACCTCACTCACTCGTCCCTCAAGTCCAAAGCCTCCTAACTCACTCACTCGTCCCTCAAGTCCAAAGCCTCCTAACTCACTCACTCGTCCAAAGCCTCCTAAATCACTCACTCGTCCCTCAAGTCCAAAGCCTCCTAACTCACTCAGTCGTCCAAAGCCTCCTAACTCACTCACTCGTCCCTCAAGTCCAAAGCCTCCTAACTCACTCACTCGTCCCTCAAGTCCAAAGCCTCATAACTCACTCACTCGTCCAAAGCCTCCTAACTCACTCACTCGTCCCTCAAGTCCAAAGCCTCCTAACTCACTCACTCGTCCCTCAAGTCCAAAGCCTCCTAACTCACTCACTCGTCCCTCAAGTCCAAAGCCTCCTAACTCACTCACTCGTCCAAAGCCTCCTAACTCACTCACTCGTCCCTCAAGTCCAAAGCCTCCTAACTCACTCACTCGTCCCTCAAGTCCAAAGCCTCCTAACTCACTCACTCGTCCAAAGGCTCCTAACTCACTCACTCGTCCCTCAAGTCCAAAGCCTCCTAACTCACTCACTCGTCCCTCAAGTCCAAAGCCTCCTAACTCACTCACTCGTCCCTCAAGTCCAAAGCCTCCTAACTCACTCACTCGTCCCTCAAGTCCAAAGCCTCCTAACTCACTCACTCGTCCCTCAAGTCCAAAGCCTCCTAACTCACTCACTCGTCCCTCAAGTCCAAAGCCTCCTAACTCACTCACTCGTCCCTCAAGTCCAAAGCCTCCTAACTCACTCACTCGTCCCTGAAGTCCAAAGCCTCCTAACTCACTCACTCGTCCCTCAAGTCCAAAGCCTCCTAACTCACTCACTCGTCCCTCAAGTCCAAAGCCTCCTAACTCACTCACTCGTCCCTGAAGTCCAAAGCCTCCTAACTCACTCACTCGTCCCTCAAGTCCAAAGCCTCCTAACTCACTCACTCGTCCCTCAAGTCCAAAGCCTCCTAACTCACTCACTCGTCCCTCAAGTCCAAAGCCTCCTAACTCACTCACTCGTCCCTCAAGTCCAAAGCCTCCTAACTCACTTACTCGTCCAAAGCCTCCTAACTCACTCACTCGTCCCTCAAGTCCAAAGCCTCCTAACTCACTCACTCGTCCCTCAAGTCCAAAGCCTCCTAACTAACTCACTCGTCCCTCAAGTCCAAAGCCTCCTAACTCACTCACTCGTCCCTCAAGTCCAAAGCCTCCTAACTCACTTACTCGTCCAAAGCCTTCTAACTCACTGACTCGTCCCTCAAGTCCAAACCCTCCTAACTCACTCACTCGTCCCTCAAGTCCAAAGCCTCCTAACTCACTCAGTCGTCCAAAGCCTCCTAACTCACTCACTCGTCCCTCAAGTCCAAACCCTCCTAACTCACTCACTCGTCCCTCAAGTCCAAAGCCTCCTAACTCACTCAGTCGTCCAAAGCCTCCTAACTCACTCACTCGTCCCTCAAGTCCAAAGCCTCCTAACTCACTCACTCGTCCCTCAAGTCCAAAGCCTCCTAACTCACTCACTCGTCCAAAGCCTCCTAACTCACTCACTCGTCCCTCAAGTCCAAAGCCTCCTAACTCACTCACTCGTCCCTCAAGTCCAAAGCCTCCTAACTCACTCACTCGTCCCTCAAGTCCAAAGCCTCCTAACTCACTCACTCGTCCAAAGCCTCCTAACTCACTCACTCGTCCCTCAAGTCCAAAGCCTCCTAACTCACTCACTCGTCCCTCAAGTCCAAAGCCTCCTAACTCACTCACTCGTCCAAAGCCTCCTAACTCACTCACTCGTCCCTCAAGTCCAAAGCCTCCTAACTCACTCACTCGTCCCTCAAGTCCAAAGCCTCCTAACTCACTCACTCGTCCCTCAAGTCCAAAGCCTCCTAACTCACTCACTCGTCCAAAGCCTCCTAACTCACTCACTCGTCCCTCAAGTCCAAAGCCTCCTAACTCACTCACTCGTCTCTCAAGTCCAAAGCCTCCTAACTCACTCACTCGTCCCTCAAGTCCAAAGCCTCCTAACTCACTCACTCGTCCCTCAAGTCCAAAGCCTCCTAACTCACACACTCGTCCAAAACCTCCTAACTCACTCACTCGTCCCTCAAGTCCAAAGCCTCCTAACTCACTCACTCGTCCAAAGCCTCCTAACTCACTCACTCGTCCCTCAAGTCCAAAGCCTCCTAACTCACTCACTCGTCCCTCAAGTCCAAAGCCTCCTAACTCACTCACTCGTCCAAAGCCTCCTAACTCACTCACTCGTCCCTCAAGTCCAAAGCCTCCTAACTCACTCACTCGTCCCTCAAGTCCAAAGCCTCCTAACTCACTCACTCGTCCCTCAAGTCCAAAGCCTCCTAACTCACACACTCGTCCAAAACCTCCTAACTCACTCACTCGTCCCTCAAGTCCAAAGCCTCCTAACTCACTCACTCGTCCAAAACCTCCTAACTCACTCACACGTCCCTCAAGTCCAAAGCCTCCTAACTCACTCACTCGTCCCTCAAGTCCAAAGCCTCCTAAATCACTCACTCGTCCCTCAAGTCCAAAGCCTCCTAACTCACTCACTCGTCCAAAGCCTCCTAACTCACTCACTCGTCCCTCAAGTCCAAAGCCTCCTAACTCACTCACTCGTCCCTCAAGTCCAAAGCCTCCTAACTCACTCACTCGTCCAAAGCCTCCTAACTCACTCACTGGTCCAAAGCCTCCTAACTCACTCACTCGTCCTTCAAGTCCAAAGCCTCCTAACTCACTCACTCGTCCAAAGCCTCCTAACTCACTCAGTCGTCCAAAGCCTCCTAACTCACTCACTCGTCCCTCAAGTCCAAAGCCTCCTAACTCACTCACTCGTCCCTCAAGTCCAAAGCCTCCTAACTCACTCACTCGTCCCTCAAGTCCAAAGCCTCCTAACTCACTCACTCGTCCAAAGCCTCCTAACTCACTCACTCGTCCCTCAAGTACAAAGCCTCCTAACTCACTCACTCGTCCAAAGCCTCCTAACTCACTCACTCGTCCCTCAAGTCCAAAGCCTCCTAACTCACTCACTCGTCCAAAGCCTCCTAACTCACTCACTCGTCCCTCAAGTCCAAAGCCTCCTAACTCACTCACTCGTCCAAAGCCTCCTAACTCACTCACTCGTCCCTCAAGTCCAAAGCCTCCTAACTCACTCACTCGTCCAAAGCCTCCTAACTCACTCACTAGTCCCTCAAGTCCAAAGCCTCCTAACTCACTCACTCGTCCAAAGCCTCCTAACTCACTCACTCGTCCCTCAAGTCCAAAGCCTCCTAACTCACTCACTCCTCCAAAGCCTCCTAACTCACTCACTCGTCCCTCAAGTCCAAAGCCTCCTAACTCACTCACTCGTCCCTCAAGTCCAAAGCCTCCTAACTCACTCACTCGTCCCTCAAGTCCAAAGCCTCCTAACTCACTCACTCGTCCCTCAAGTCCAAAGCCTCCTAACTCACTCACTCATCCCTCAAGTCCAAAGCCTCCTAACTCACTCACTCGTCCAAAGCCTCCTAACTCACTCACGCCTCCAAAGCCTCCTAACTCACTCACTCGTCCCTCAAGTCCAAAGCCTCCTAACTCACTCACTCGTCCCTCAAGTCCAAAGCCTCCTAACTCACTCACTCGTCCAAAGCCTCCTAACTCACTCACTTGTCCAAAGCCTCCTAACTCACTCACTCGTCCCTCAAGTCCAAAGCCTCCTAACTCACTCACTCGTCCCTCAAGTCCAAAGCCTCCTAACTCACTCACTCGTCCCTCAAGTCCAAAGCCTCCTAACTCACTCACTCGTCCCTCAAGTCCAAAGCCTCCTAACTCACTCACTCGTCCCTCAAGTCCAAAGCCTCCTAACTCACTCACTCGTCCTTCAAGTCCAAAGCCTCCTAACTCACTCACTCGTCCCTCAAGTCCAAAGCCTCCTAACTCACTCACTCGTCCCTCAAGTCCAAAGCCTCCTAACTCACTCACTCGTCCAAAGCCTCCTAACTCACTCACTCGTCCCTCAAGTCCAAAGCCTCCTAACTCACTCACTCGTCCCTCAAGTCCAAAGCCTCCTAACTCACTCACTCGTCCAAAGCCTCCTAACTCACTCACTCGTCCCTCAAGTCCAAAGCCTCCTAACTCACTCACTAGTCCCTCAAGTCCAAAGCCTCCTAACTCACTCACTCGTCCCTCAAGTCCAAAGCCTCCTAACTCACTCACTCGTCCCTCAAGTCCAAAGCCTCCTAACTCACTCACTCGTCCCTCAAGTCCAAAGCCTCCTAACTCACTCACTCGTCCCTCAAGTCCAAAGCCTCCTAACTCACTCACTCGTCCCTCAAGTCCAAAGCCTCCTAACTCACTCACTCGTCCCTCAAGTCCAAAGCCTCCTAACTCACTCACTCGTCCCTCAAGTCCAAAGCCTCCTAACTCACTCACTCGTACCTCAATTCCAAAGCGTCCTAACTCAATCACTCGACCCTCAAGTCCAAAGCCTCCTAACTCACTCACTCGTCCAAAGCCTCCTAACTCACTCACTCGTCCCTCAAGTCCAAAGCCTCCTAACTCACTCACTCGTCCAAAGCCTCCTAACTCACTCACTCGTCCCTCAAGTCCAAAGCCTCCTAACTCACTCACTCGTCCAAAACCTCCTAACTCACTCACTCGTCCCTCAAGTCCAAAGCCTCCTAACTCACTCACTCGTCCAAAGCCTCCTAACTCACTCACTCGTCCCTCAAGTCCAAAGCCTCCTAACTCACTCACTCGTCCCTCAAGTCCAAAGCCTCCTAACTCACTCACTCGTCCCTCAAGTCCAAAGCCTCCTAACTCACTCACTCGTCCCTCAAGTCCAAAGCCTCCTAACTCACTCACTCGTCCCTCAAGTCCAAAGCCTCCTAACTCACTCACTCGTCCAAAGCCTCCTAACTCACTCACTCGTCCCTCAAGTCCAAAGCCTCCTAACTCACTCACTCGTCCAAAGCCTCCTAACTCACTCACTCGTCCCTCAAGTCCAAAGCCTCCTAACTCACTCACTCGTCCCTCAAGTCCAAAGCCTCCTAACTCACTCACTCGTCCAAAGCCTCCTAACTCACTCACTCGTCCCTCAAGTCCAAAGCCTCCTAACTCACTCACTCGTCCAAAGCCTCCTAACTCACTCACTCGTCCCTCAAGTCCAAAGCCTCCTAACTCACTCACTCGTCCAAAGCCTCCTAACTCACTCACTCGTCCCTCAAGTACAAAGCCTCCTAACTCACTCACTCGTCCAAAGCCTCCTAACTCACTCACTCGTCCCTCAAGTCCAAAGCCTCCTAACTCACTCACTCGTCCAAAGCCTCCTAACTCACTCACTCGTCCCTCAAGTCCAAAGCCTCCTAACTCACTCACTCGTCCAAAACCTCCTAACTCACTCACTCGTCCCTCAAGTCCAAAGCCTCCTAACTCACTCACTCGTACAAAGCCTCCTAACTCACTCACTCGTCCCTCAAGTCCAAAGCCTCCTAACTCACTCACTCGTCCCTCAAGTCCAAAGCCTCCTAACTCACTCACTCGTCCCTCAAGTCCAAAGCCTCCTAACTCACTCACTCGTCCCTCAAGTCCAAAGCCTCCTAACTCACTCACTCGTCCCTCAAGTCCAAAGCCTCCTAACTCACTCACTCGTCTCTCAAGTCCAAATCCTCCTAGCTCACTCACTCGTCCAAAGCCTCCTAACTCACTCACTCGTCCCTCAAGTCCAAAGCCTCCTAACTCACTCACTCGTCCAAAGCCTCCTAACTCACTCACTCGTCCCTCAAGTCCAAAGCCTCCTAACTCACTCACTCGTCCAAAGCCTCCTAACTCACTCACTCGTCCCTCAAGTCCAAAGCCTCCTAACACACTCACTCGTCCAA
Source organism: Coccyzus lansbergi (assembly GCA_033558105.1). Classification (NCBI taxonomy): domain Eukaryota; kingdom Metazoa; phylum Chordata; class Aves; order Cuculiformes; family Coccyzidae; genus Coccyzus; species Coccyzus lansbergi. The sequence goes on from JAUMJK010001121.1 coordinate 606,172, forward strand.
AGCCTCCTAACTCACTCACTCGTCCCTCAAGTCCAAAGCCTCCTAACTCACTCACTCGTCCCTCAAGTCCAAAGCCTCCCAACTCACTCACTCGTCCCTCAAGTCCAAAGCCTCCTAACTCACTCACTCGTCCCTCAAGTCCAAAGCCTCCTAACTCACTCACTCGTCCCTCAAGTCCAAAGCCTCCTAACGCACTCACTCGTCCAAAACCTCCGAACTCACTCACTCGTCCCTCAAGTCCAAAGCCTCCTAACTCACTCACTCGTCCCTCAAGTCCAAACCCTCCTAACTCACTCACTCGTCCCTCAAGTCCAAAGCCTCCTAACTCACTCACTCGTCCAAAGCCTCCTAACTCACTCACTCGTCCCTCAAGTCCAAAGCCTCCTAACTCACTCACTCGTCCCTCAAGTCCAAAGCCTCCTAACTCACTCACTCGTCCCTCAAGTCCAAAGCCTCCTAACTCACTCACTCGTCCCTCAAGTCCAAAGCCTCCTAACTCACTCACTCGTCCCTCAAGTCCAAAGCCTCCTAACTCACTCACTCGTCCCTCAAGTCCAAAGCCTCCTAACTCACTCACTCGTCCCTCAAGTCCAAAGCCTCCTAACTCACTCACTCGTCCCTCAAGTCCAAAGCCTCCTAACTCACTCACTCGTCCCTCAAGTCCAAAGCCTCCTAACTCACTCACTCGTCCCTCAAGTCCAAAGCCTCCTAACTCACTCACTAGTCCCTCAAGTCCAAAGCCTCCTAACTCACTCACTCGTCCCTCAAGTCCAAAGCCTCCTAACTCACTCACTCGTCCAAAGCCTCCTAACTCACTCACTCGTCCCTCAAGTCCAAAGCCTCCTAACTCACTCACTCGTCCCTCAAGTCCAAAGCCTCCTAACTCACTCACTCGTCCAAAGCCTCCTAACTCACTCACTCGTCCCTAAAGTCCAAAGCCTCCTAACTCACTCACTCGTCCCTCAAGTCCAAAGCCTCCTAACTCACTCACTCGTCCAAAGCCTCCTAACTCACTCACTCGTCCCTCAAGTCCAAAGCCTCCTAACTCACTCACTCGTCCCTCAAGTCCAAAGCCTCCTAACTCACTCACTCGTCCAAAGCCTCCTAACTCACTCACTCGTCCCTCAAGTCCAAAGCCTCCTAACTCACTCACTCGTCCCTCAAGTCCAAAGCCTCCTAACTCACTTACTCGTCCAAAACCTCCTAACTCACTCACTCGTCCAAAGCCTCCTAACTCACTCACTCATCCCTCAAGTCCAAAGCCTCCTAACTCACTCACTCGTCCCTCAAGTCCAAAGCCTCCTAACTCACTCACTCGTCCCTCAAGTCCAAAGCCTCCTAACTCACTCACTCGTCCCTCAAGTCCAAAGCCTCCTAACTCACTCACTCGTCCCTCAAGTCCAAAGCCTCCTAACTCACTCACTCGTCCAAAACCTCCTAACTCACTCACTCGTCCCTCAAGTCCAAAGTCTCCTAACTCACTCACTCGTCCAAAGCCTCCTAACTCACTCACTCGTCCCTCAAGTCCAAAGCCTCCTAACTCACTCACTCGTCCCTCAAGTCCAAAGCCTCCTAACTCACTCACTCGTCCCTCAAGTCCAAACCCTCCTAACTCACTCACTCGTCCAAAGCCTCCTAACTCACTCACTCGTCCCTCAAGTCCAAAGCCTCCTAACTCACTCACTCATCCCTCAAGTCCAAAGCCTCCTAACTCACTCACTCGTCCCTCAAGTCCAAAGCCTCCTAACTCACTCACTCGTCCAAAGCCTCCTAACTCACTCACTCGTCCCTCAAGTCCAAAGCCTCCTAACTCACTCACTCGTCCCTCAAGTCCAAAGCCTCCTAACTCACTTACTCGTCCAAAACCTCCTAACTCACTCACTCGTCCAAAGCCTCCTAACTCACTCACTCATCCCTCAAGTCCAAAGCCTCCTAACTCACTCACTCGTCCCTCAAGTCCAAAGCCTCCTAACTCACTCACTCGTCCCTCAAGTCCAAAGCCTCCTAACTCACTCACTCGTCCCTCAAGTCCAAAGTCTCCTAACTCACTCACTCGTCCAAAGCCTCCTAACTTACTCACTCGTCCCTCAAGTCCAAAGCCTCCTAACTCACTCACTCGTCCCTCAAGTCCAAAGCCTCCTAACTCACTCACTCGTCCCTCAAGTCCAAAGCCTCCTAACTCACTCACTCGTCCCTCAAGTCCAAAGCCTCCTAACTCACTCACTCGTCCCTCAAGTCCAAAGCCTCCTAACTCACTCACTCGTCCCTCAAGTCCAAAGCCTCCTAATTCACTCACTCGTCCCTCAAGTCCAAAGCCTCCTAACTCACTCACTCGTCCCTCAAGTCCAAAGCCTCCTAACTCACTCACTCGTCCCTCAAGTCCAAAGCCTCCTAACTCACTCACTCGTCCCTCAATTCCAAAGCCTCCTAACTCACTCACTCGTCCAAAGCCTCCTAAGTCACTCACTCGTCCAAAGCCTCCTAACTCACTCACTCGTCCCTCAAGTCCAAAGCCTCCTAACTCACTCACTCGTCCCTCAAGTCCAAAGCCTCCTAACTCACTCACTCGTCCCTCAAGTCCAAAGCCTCCTAACTCACTCACTCGTCCCTCAAGTCCAAAGCCTCCTAACTCACTCACTCGTCCCTCAAGTCCAAAGCCTCCTAACTCACTCACTCGTCCCTCAAGTCCAAAGCCTCCTAACTCACTCACTCGTCCCTCAAGTCCAAAGCCTCCTAACTCACTCACTCACCCAAAGCCTCCTAACTCACTCACTCGTCCCTCAAGTCCAAAGCCTCCTAACTCACTCACTCGTCCCTCAAGTCCAAAGCCTCCTAACTCACTAACTCGTCCCTCAAGTCCAAAGCCTCCTAACTCACTTACTCGTCCAAAGCCTCCTAACTCACTCACTCGTCCCTCAAGTCCAAAGCCTCCTAACTCACTCACTCGTCCCTCAAGTCCAAAGCCTCCTAACTCACTCACTCGTCCAAAGCCTCCTAACTCACTCACTCGTCCCTCAAGTCCAAAGCCTCCTAACTCACTTACTCGTCCAAAGCCTCCTAACTCACTCACTCGTCCCTCAAGTCCAAAGCCTCCTAACTCACTCACTCGTCCCTCAAGTCCAAAGCCTCCTAACTCACTCACTCGTCCAAAGCCTCCTAACTCACTCACTCGTCCCTCAAGTCCAAAGCCTCCTAACTCACTCACTCGTCCCTCAAGTCCAAAGCCTCCTAACTCACTCACTCGTCCAAAGCCTCCTAACTCACTCACTCGTCACTCAAGTCCAAAGCCTCCTAACTCACTCACTCGTCCCTCAAGTCCAAAGCCTCCTAACTCACTCACTCGTCCCTCAAGTCCAAAGCCTCCTAACTCACTCACTCGTCCAAAGCCTCCTAACTCACTCACTCGTCCCTCAAGTCCAAAGCCTCCTAACTCACTCACTCGTCCCTCAAGTCCAAAGCCTCCTAACTCACTCACTCGTCCCTCAAGTCCAAAGCCTCCTAACTCACTCACTCGTCCCTCAAGTCCAAAGCCTCCTAACTCACTCACTCGTCCCTCAAGTCCAAAGCCTCCTAACTCACTCACTCGTCCCTCAAGTCCAAAGCCTCCTAACTCACTCACTCGTCCCTCAAGTCCAAAGCCTCCTAACTCACTCACTCACCCAAAGCCTCCTAACTCACTCACTCGTCCCTCAAGTCCAAAGCCTCCTAACTCACTCACTCGTCCCTCAAGTCCAAAGCCTCCTAACTCACTCACTCGTCCCTCAAGTCCAAAGCCTCCTAACTCACTTACTCGTCCAAAGCCTCCTAACTCACTCACTCGTCCCTCAAGTCCAAAGCCTCCTAACTGACTCACTCGTCCCTCAAGTCCAAAGCCTCCTAACTCACTCACTCGTCCAAAGCCTCCTAACTCACTCACTCGTCCCTCAAGTCCAAAGCCTCCTAACTCACTTACTCGTCCAAAGCCTCCTAACTCACTCACTCGTCCCTCAAGTCCAAAGCCTCCTAACTCACTCACTCGTCCCTCAAGTCCAAAGCCTCCTAACTCACTCACTCGTCCAAAGCCTCCTAACTCACTCACTCGTCCCTCAAGTCCAAAGCCTCCTAACTCACTCACTCGTCCCTCAAGTCCAAAGCCTCCTAACTCACTCACTCGTCCCTCAAGTCCAAAGCCTCCTAACTCACTCACTCGTCCAAAGCCTCCTAACTCACTCACTCGTCCCTCAAGTCCAAAGCCTCCTAACTCACTCACTCGTCCCTCAAGTCCAAAGCCTCCTAACTCACTCACTCGTCCAAAGCCTCCTAACTCACTCACTCGTCCCTCAAGTCCAAAGCCTCCTAACTCACTCACTCGTCCAAAGCCTCCTAACTCACTCACTCGTCCCTCAAGTCCAAAGCCTCCTAACTCACTCACTCGTCCAAAGCCTCCTAACTCACTCACTCGTCCCTCAAGTCCAAAGCCTCCTAAATCACTCACTCGTCCCTCAAGTCCAAAGCCTCCTAACTCACTCACTCGTCCCTCAAGTCCAAAGCCTCCTAACTCACTCACTCATCCAAAGCCTCCTAACTCACTCACTCGTCCCTCAAGTCCAAAGCCTCCTAACTCACTCACTCGTCCCTCAAGTCCAAAGCCTCCTAACTCACTCACTCGTCCCTCAACTCCAAAGCCTCCTAACTCACTCACTCGTCCCTCAAGTCCAAAGCCTCCTAACTCACTCACTCGTCCCTCAAGTCCAAAGCCTCCTAACTCACTCACTCGTCCCTCAAGTCCAAAGCCTCCTAACTCACTCACTCGTCCCTCAAGTCCAAAGCCTCCTAACTCACTCACTCGTCCCTCAAGTCCAAAGCCTCCTAACTCACTCACTCGTTCCTCAAGTCCAAAGCCTCCTAACTCACTCACTCGTCCCTCAAGTCCAAAGCCTCCTAACTCACTCACTCGTCCCTCAAGTCCAAAGCCTCCTAACTCACTCACTCGTCCCTCAAGTCCAAAGCCTCCTAACTCACTCACTCGTCCCTCAAGTCCAAAGCCTCCTAACTCACTCACTCGTCCAAAGCCTCCTAACTCACTCACTCGTCCCTTAAGTCCAAAGCCTCCTAACTCACTCACTCGTCCCTCAAGTCCAAAGCCTCCTAACTCACTCACTCGTCCAAAGCCTCCTAACTCACTCACTCGTCCCTCAAGTCCAAAGCCTCCTAACTCACTCACTCGTCCCTCAAGTCCAAAGCCTCCTAACTCACTCACTCGTCCCTCAAGTCCAAAGCCTCCTAACTCACTCACTCGTCCCTCAAGTCCAAAGCCTCCTAACTCACTCACTCGTCCAAAGCCTCCTAACTCACTCACTCGTCCCTCAAGTCCAAAGCCTCCTAACTCACTCACTCGTCCCTCAAGTCCAAAGCCTCCTAACTCACTCACTCGTCCAAAACCTCCTAACTCACTCACTCGTCCCTCAAGTCCAAAGCCTCCTAACTCACTCACTCGTCCCTCAAGTCCAAAGCCTCCTAACTCACTCACTTGTCCCTCAAGTCCAAAGCCTCCTAACTCACTCACTCGTCCCTCAAGTCCAAAGCCTCCTAACTCACTCACTCGTCCAAAACCTCCTAACTCACTCACTCGTCCAAAACCTCCTAACTCACTAACTCGTCCCTCAATTCCAAAGTCTCCTAACTCACTCACTCGTCCAAAGCCTCCTAACTCACTCACTCGTCCCTCAAGTCCAAAGCCTCCTAACTCACTCACTCGTCCCTCAAGTCCAAAGCCTCCTAACTCACTCACTCGTCCCTCAACTCCAAAGCCTCCTAACTCACTCACTCGTCCCTCAAGTCCAAAGCCTCCTAACTCACTCACTCGTCCCTCAAGTCCAAAGCCTCCTAACTAACTCACTCGTCCCTCATGTCCAAAGCCTCCTAACTCACTCACTCGTCCCTCAAGTCCAAAGCCTCCTAACTCACTCACTCGTCCCTCAAGTCCAAAGCCTCCTAACTAACTCACTCGTCCCTCATGTCCAAAGCCTCCTAACTCACTCACTCGTCCCTCAAGTCCAAAGCCTCCTAACTCACTCACTCGTCCCTCAAGTCCAAAGCCTCCTAACTCACTCACTCGTCCCTCAAGTCCAAAGCCTCCTAACTCACTCACTCGTCCCTCAAGTCCAAAGCCTCCTAACTCACTCACTCGTCCCTCAAGTCCAAAGCCTCCTAACTCACTCACTCGTCCCTCAAGTCCAAAGCCTCCTAACTCACTCACTCGTCCCTCAAGTCCAAAGCCTCCTAACTCACTCACTCGTCCCTCAAGTCCAAAGCCTCCTAACTCACTCACTCGTCCCTCAAGTCCAAAGCCTCCTAACTCACTCACTCGTCCCTCAAGTCCAAAGCCTCCTAACTCACTCACTCGTCCAAAGCCTCCTAACTCACTCACTCGTCCCTCAAGTCCAAAGCCTCCTAACTCACTCACTCGTCCCTCAAGTCCAAAGCCTCCTAACTCACTCACTCGTCCAAAGCCTCCTAACTCACTCACTCGTCCCTCAAGTCCAAAGCCTCCTAACTCACTCACTCGTCCCTCAAGTCCAAAGCCTCCTAACTCACTCACTCGTCCCTCAAGTCCAAAGCCTCCTAACTCACTCACTCGTCCCTCAAGTCCAAAGCCTCCTAACTCACTCACTCGTCCAAAGCCTCCTAACTCACTCACTCGTCCCTCAAGTCCAAAGCCTCCTAACTCACTCACTCGTCCCTCAAGTCCAAAGCCTCCTAACTCACTCACTCGTCCAAAACCTCCTAACTCACTCACTCGTCCTTCAAGTCCAAAGCCTCCTAACTCACTCACTCGTCCCTCAAGCCCAAATCCTCCTAACTCACTCACTCGTCCCTCAAGTCCAAAGCCTCCTAACTCACTCACTCGTCCCTCAAGTCCAAAGCCTCCTAACTCACTCACTCGTCCAAAACCTCCTAACTCACTCACTCGTCCAAAACCTCCTAACTCACTAACTCGTCCCTCAATTCCAAAGTCTCCTAACTCACTCACTCGTCCAAAGCCTCCTAACTCACTCACTCGTCCCTCAAGTCCAAAGCCTCCTAACTCACTCACTCGTCCCTCAAGTCCAAAGCCTCCTAACTCACTCACTCGTCCCTCAAGTCCAAAGCCTCCTAACTCACTCACTCGTCCAAAGACTCCTAACTCACTCACTCGTCCCTCAAGTCCAAAGCCTCCTAACTCACTCACTCGTCCCTCAAGTCCAAAGCCTCCTAACTCACTCACTCGTCCAAAGCCGCCTAACTCACTCACTCGTCCCTCAAGTCCAAAGCCTCCTAACTCACTCACTCGTCCCTCAAGTCCAAAGCCTCCTAACTCACTCACTCGTCCAAAACCTCCTAACTCACTCACTCGTCCAAAACCTCCTAACTCACTCACTCGTCCAAAGCCTCCTAACTCACTCACTCGTCCCTCAAGTCCAAAGCCTCCTAACTCACTCACTCGTCCAAAGCCTCCTAACTCACTCACTCGTCCCTCAAGTCCAAAGCCTCCTAACTCACTCACTCGTCCCTCAAGTCCAAAGCCTCCTAACTCACTCACTCGTCCAAAGCCTCCTAACTCACTCACTCGTCCCTCAAGTCCAAAGCCTCCTAACTCACTCACTCGTCCCTCAAGTCCAAAGCCTCCTAACTCACTCACTCGTCCAAAGCCTCCTAACTCACTCACTCGTCCCTCAAGTCCAAAGCCTCCTAACTCACTCACTCGTCCAAAGCCTCCTAACTCACTCACTCGTCCCTCAAGTCCAAAGCCTCCTAACTCACTCACTCGTCCCTCAAGTCCAAAGCCTCCAAACTTACTCACTCGTCCAAAGCCTCCTAACTCACTCACTCGTCCCTCAAGTCCAAAGCCTCCTAACTCACTCACTCGTCCAAAGCCTCCTAACTCACTCACTCGTCCCTCAAGTCCAAAGCCTCCTAACTCACTCACTCGTCCCTCAAGTCCAAAGCCTCCTAACTCACTCACTCGTCCCTCAAGTCCAAAGTCTCCTAACTCACTCACTCGTCCCTCAAGTCCAAAGCCTCCTAACTCACTCACTCGTCCCTCAAGTCCAAAGCCTCCTAACTCACTCACTCGTCCAAAACCTCCTAACTCACTCACTCGTCCAAAACCTCCTAACTCACTCACTCGTCCCTCAAGTCCAAAGTCTCCTAACTCACTCACTCGTCCAAAGCCTCCTAACTCACTCACTCGTCCCTCAAGTCCAAAGCCTCCTAACTCACTCACTCGTCCAAAGCCTCCTAACTCACTCACTCGTCCCTCAAGTCCAAAGCCTCCTAACTCACTCACTCGTCCCTCAAGTCCAAAGCCTCCTAACTCACTCACTTGTCCAAAACCTCCTAACTCACTCACTCGTCCCTCAAGTCCAAAGCCTCCTAACTCACTCACTCGTCCCTCAAGTCCAAAGCCTCCTAACTCACTCACTCGTCCCTCAAGTCCAAAGCCTCCTAACTCACTCACTCGTCCCTCAAGTCCAAAGCCTCCTAACTCACTCACTCGTCCAAAGCCTCCTAAGTCACTCACTCGTCCAAAGCCTCCTAACTCACTCACTCGTCCCTCAAGTCCAAAGCCTCCTAACTCACTCACTCGTCCCTCAAGTCCAAAGCCTCCTAACTCACTCACTCGTCCCTCAAGTCCAAAGCCTCCTAACTCACTCACTCGTCCCTCAAGTCCAAAGCCTCCTAACTCACTCACTCGTCCCTCAAGTCCAAAGCCTCCTAACTCACTCACTCGTCCCTCAAGTCCAAAGCCTCCTAACTCACTCACTCGTCCCTCAAGTCCAAAGCCTCCTAACTCACTCACTCGTCCAAAGCCTCCTAACTCACTCACTCGTCCCTCAAGTCCAAAGCCTCCTAACTCACTCACTCGTCCCTCAAGTCCAAAGCCTCCTAACTCACTCACTCGTCCCTCAAGTCCAAAGCCTCCTAACTCACTTACTCGTCCAAAGCCTCCTAACTCACTCACTCGTCCCTCAAGTCCAAAGCCTCCTAACTCACTCACTCGTCCCTCAAGTCCAAAGCCTCCTAACTCACTCACTCGTCCAAAGCCTCCTAACTCACTCACTCGTCCCTCAAGTCCAAAGCCTCCTAACTCACTCACTCGTCCCTCAAGTCCAAAGCCTCCTAACTCTCTCACTCGTCCCTCAAGTCCAAAGCCTCCTAACTCACTCACTCGTCCCTCAAGTCCAAAGCCTCCTAACTCACTCACTCGTCCAAAGCCTCCTAACTCACTCACTCGTCCCTCAAGTCCAAAGCCTCCTAACTCACTCACTCGTCCCTCAAGTCCAAAGCCTCCTAACTCACTCACTCGTCCAAAGCCTCCTAACTCACTCACTCGTCCCTCAAGTCCAAAGCCTCCTAACTCACTCACTCGTCCCTCAAGTCCAAAGCCTCCTAACTCACTCACTCGTCCCTCAAGTCCAAAGCCTCCTAACTCACTCACTCGTCCCTCAAGTCCAAAGCCTCCTAACTCACTCACTCGTCCCTCAAGTCCAAAGCCTCCTAACTCACTCACTCGTCCTTCAAGTCCAAAGCCTCCTAACTCACTCACTCGACCCTCAAGTCCAAAGCCTCCTAACTCACTCACTCGTCCCTCAAGTCCAAAGCCTCCTAACTCACTCACTCGTCCAAAGCCTCCTAACTCACTCACTCGTCCCTCAAGTCCAAAGCCTCCTAACTCACTCACTCGTCCCTCAAGTCCAAAGCCTCCTAACTCACTCACTCGTCCCTCAAGTCCAAAGCCTCCTAACTCACTTACTCGTCCAAAGCCTCCTAACTCACTCACTCGTCCCTCAAGTCCAAAGCCTCCTAACTCACTCACTCGTCCAAAGCCTCCTAACTCACTCACTCGTCCCTCAAGTCCAAAGCCTCCTAACTCACTCACTCGTCCCTCAAGTCCAAAGCCTCCTAACTCACTCACTCGTCCAAAGCCTCCTAACTCACTCACTCGTCCCTCAAGTCCAAAGCCTCCTAACTCACTCACTCGTCCCTCAAGTCCAAAGCCTCCTAACTCACTCACTCGTCCAAAGCCTCCTAACTCACTCACTCGTCCCTCAAGTCCAAAGCCTCCTAACTCACTCACTCGTCCAAAGCCTCCTAACTCACTCACTCGTCCCTCAAGTCCAAAGCCTCCTAACTCACTCACTCGTCCCTCAAGTCCAAAGCCTCCAAACTTACTCACTCGTCCAAAGCCTCCTAACTCACTCACTCGTCCCTCAAGTCCAAAGCCTCCTAACTCACTCACTCGTCCAAAGCCTCCTAACTCACTCACTCGTCCCTCAAGTCCAAAGCCTCCTAACTCACTCACTCGTCCCTCAAGTCCAAAGCCTCCTAACTCACTCACTCGTCCCTCAAGTCCAAAGTCTCCTAACTCACTCACTCGTCCCTCAAGTCCAAAGCCTCCTAACTCACTCACTCGTCCCTCAAGTCCAAAGCCTCCTAACTCACTCACTCGTCCAAAACCTCCTAACTCACTCACTCGTCCAAAACCTCCTAACTCACTCACTCGTCCCTCAAGTCCAAAGCCTCCTAACTCACTCACTCGTCCAAAGCCTCCTAACTCACTCACTCGTCCCTCAAGTCCAAAGCCTCCTAACTCACTCACTCGTCCCTCAAGTCCAAAGCCTCCTAACTCACTCACTCGTCCCTCAAGTCCAAAGCCTCCTAACTCACTCACTCGTCCAAAGCCTCCTAACTCACTCACTCGTCCCTCAAGTCCAAAGCCTCCTAACTCACTCACTCGTCCCTCAAGTCCAAAGCCTCCTAACTCACTCACTTGTCCAAAACCTCCTAACTCACTCACTCGTCCCTCAAGTCCAAAGCCTCCTAACTCACTCACTCGTCCCTCAAGTCCAAAGCCTCCTAACTCACTCACTCGTCCCTCAAGTCCAAAGCCTCCTAACTCACTCACTCGTCCCTCAAGTCCAAAGCCTCCTAACTCACTCACTCGTCCAAAGCCTCCTAAGTCACTCACTCGTCCAAAGCCTCCTAACTCACTCACTCGTCCCTCAAGTCCAAAGCCTCCTAACTCACTCACTCGTCCCTCAAGTCCAAAGCCTCCTAACTCACTCACTCGTCCCTCAAGTCCAAAGCCTCCTAACTCACTCACTCGTCCCTCAAGTCCAAAGCCTCCTAACTCACTCACTCGTCCCTCAAGTCCAAAGCCTCCTAACTCACTCACTCGTCCCTCAAGTCCAAAGCCTCCTAACTCACTCACTCGTCCCTCAAGTCCAAAGCCTCCTAACTCACTCACTCGTCCAAAGCCTCCTAACTCACTCACTCGTCCCTCAAGTCCAAAGCCTCCTAACTCACTCACTCGTCCCTCAAGTCCAAAGCCTCCTAACTCACTCACTCGTCCCTCAAGTCCAAAGCCTCCTAACTCACTTACTCGTCCAAAGCCTCCTAACTCACTCACTCGTCCCTCAAGTCCAAAGCCTCCTAACTCACTCACTCGTCCCTCAAGTCCAAAGCCTCCTAACTCACTCACTCGTCCAAAGCCTCCTAACTCACTCACTCGTCCCTCAAGTCCAAAGCCTCCTAACTCACTCACTCGTCCCTCAAGTCCAAAGCCTCCTAACTCTCTCACTCGTCCCTCAAGTCCAAAGCCTCCTAACTCACTCACTCGTCCCTCAAGTCCAAAGCCTCCTAACTCACTCACTCGTCCAAAGCCTCCTAACTCACTCACTCGTCCCTCAAGTCCAAAGCCTCCTAACTCACTCACTCGTCCCTCAAGTCCAAAGCCTCCTAACTCACTCACTCGTCCAAAGCCTCCTAACTCACTCACTCGTCCCTCAAGTCCAAAGCCTCCTAACTCACTCACTCGTCCCTCAAGTCCAAAGCCTCCTAACTCACTCACTCGTCCAAAGCCTCCTAACTCACTCACTCGTCCCTCAAGTCCAAAGCCTCCTAACTCACTCACTCGTCCAAAGCCTCCTAACTCACTCACTCGTCCCTCAAGTCCAAAGCCTCCTAAATCACTCACTCGTCCCTCAAGTCCAAAGCCTCCTAACTCACTCACTCGTCCAAAACCTCCTAACTCACTCACTCGTCCCTCAAGTCTAAAGCCTCCTAACTCACTCACTCGTCCAAAGCCTCCTAACTCACTCACTCGTCCCTCAAGTCCAAAGCCTCCTAACTCACTCACTCGTCCCTCAAGTCCAAAGCCTCCTAACTCACTCACTCGTCCCTCAAGTCCAAAGCCTCCTAACTCACTCACTCGTCCAAAGCCTCCTAACTCACTCACTCGTCCAAAGCCTCCTAACTCACTCACTCGTCCCTCAAGTCCAAAGCCTCCTAACTCACTCACTCGTCCCTCAAGTCCAAAGCCTCCTAACTCACTCACTCGTCCCTCAAGTCCAAAGCCTCCTAACTCACTCACTCATCCAAAGCCTCCTAACTCACTCACTCGTCCCTCAAGTCCAAAGCCTCCTAACTCACTCACTCGTCCCTCAAGTCCAAAGCCTCCTAACTCACTCACTCGTCCCTCAAGTCCAAAGCCTCCTAACTCACTCACTCGTCCCTCAAGTCCAAAGCCTCCTAACTCACTCACTCGTCCTTCAAGTCCAAAGCCTCCTAACTCACTCACTCGACCCTCAAGTCCAAAGCCTCCTAACTCACTCACTCGTCCCTCAAGTCCAAAGCCTCCTAACTCACTCACTCGTCCCTCAAGTCCAAAGCCTCCTAACTCACTCACTCGTCCCTCAAGTCCAAAGCCTCCTAACTCACTCACTCGTCCCTCAAGTCCAAAGCCTCCTAACTCACTCACTCGTCCCTCAAGTCCAAAGCCTCCTAACTCACTCACTCGTCCAAAGCCTCCTAACTCACTCACTCGTCCCTCAAGTCCAAAGCCTCCTAACTCACTCACTCGTCCCTCAAGTCCAAAGCCTCCTAACTCACTCACTCGTCCAAAGCCTCCTAACTCACTCACTCGTCCCTCAAGTCCAAAGCCTCCTAACTCACTCACTCGTCCCTCAAGTCCAAAGCCTCCTAACTCACTCACTCGTCCCTCAAGTCCAAAGCCTCCTAACTCACTCACTCGTCCCTCAAGTCCAAAGCCTCCTAACTCACTCACTCGTCCAAAGCCTCCTAACTCACTCACTCGTCCCTCAAGTCCAAAGCCTCCTAACTCACTCACTCGTCCCTCAAGTCCAAAGCCTCCTAACTCACTCACTCGTCCAAAACCTCCTAACTCACTCACTCGTCCCTCAAGTCCAAAGCCTCCTAACTCACTCACTCGTCCCTCAAGTCCAAAGCCTCCTAACTCACTCACTCGTCCCTCAAGTCCAAAGCCTCCTAACTCACTCACTCGTCCCTCAAGTCCAAAGCCTCCTAACTCACTCACTCGTCCAAAACCTCCTAACTCACTCACTCGTCCAAAACCTCCTAACTCACTAACTCGTCCCTCAATTCCAAAGTCTCCTAACTCACTCACTCGTCCAAAGCCTCCTAACTCACTCACTCGTCCCTCAAGTCCAAAGCCTCCTAACTCACTCACTCGTCCCTCAAGTCCAAAGCCTCCTAACTCACTCACTCGTCCCTCAAGTCCAAAGCCTCCTAACTCACTCACTCGTCCAAAGCCTCCTAACTCACTCACTCGTCCCTCAAGTCCAAAGCCTCCTAACTCACTCACTCGTCCCTCAAGTCCAAAGCCTCCTAACTCACTCACTCGTCCCTCAAGTCCAAAGCCTCCTAACTCACTCACTCGTCCAAAGCCTCCTAACTCACTCACTCGTCCCTCAAGTCCAAAGCCTCCTAACTCACTCACTCGTCCCTCAAGTCCAAAGCCTCCTAACTCACTCACTCGTCCCTCAAGTCCAAAGCCTCCTAACTCACTCACTCGTCCCTCAAGTCCAAAGCCTCCTAACTCACTCACTCGTCCAAAGCCTCCTAACTCACTCACTCGTCCCTCAAGTCCAAAGCCTCCTAACTCACTCACTCGTCCCTCAAGTCCAAAGCCTCCTAACTCACTCACTCGTCCCTCAAGTCCAAAGCCTCCTAACTCACTCACTCGTCCCTCAAGTCCAAAGCCTCCTAACTCACTCACTCGTCCCTCAAGTCCAAAGCCTCCTAACTCACTCACTCGTCCCTCAAGTCCAAAGCCTCCTAACTCACTCACTCGTCCCTCAAGTCCAAAGCCTCCTAACTCACTCACTCGTCCCTCAAGTCCAAAGCCTCCTAACTCACTCACTCGTCCCTCAAGTCCAAAGCCTCCTAACTCACTCACTCGTCCCTCAAGTCCAAAGCCTCCTAACTCACTCACTAGTCCCTCAAGTCCAAAGCCTCCTAACTCACTCACTCGTCCCTCAAGTCCAAAGCCTCCTAACTCACTCACTCGTCCAAAGCCTCCTAACTCACTCACTCGTCCCTCAAGTCCAAAGCCTCCTAACTCACTCACTCGTCCCTCAAGTCCAAAGCCTCCTAACTCACTCACTCGTCCAAAGCCTCCTAACTCACTCACTCGTCCCTCAAGTCCAAAGCCTCCTAACTCACTCACTCGTCCCTCAAGTCCAAAGCCTCCTAACTCACTCACTCGTCCAAAGCCTCCTAACTCACTCACTCGTCCCTCAAGTCCAAAGCCTCCTAACTCACTCACTCGTCCCTCAAGTCCAAAGCCTCCTAACTCACTCACTCGTCCAAAGCCTCCTAACTCACTCACTCGTCCCTCAAGTCCAAAGCCTCCTAACTCACTCACTCGTCCCTCAAGTCCAAAGCCTCCTAACTCACTCACTCGTCCCTCAAGTCCAAAGCCTCCTAACTCACTCACTCGTCCCTCAAGTCCAAAGCCTCCTAACTCACTCACTCGTCCAAAACCTCCTAACTCACTCACTCGTCCCTCAAGTCCAAAGTCTCCTAACTCACTCACTCGTCCAAAGCCTCCTAACTCACTCACTCGTCCCTCAAGTCCAAAGCCTCCTAACTCACTCACTCGTCCCTCAAGTCCAAAGCCTCCTAACTCACTCACTCGTCCCTCAAGTCCAAAGCCTCCTAACTCACTCACTCGTCCCTCAAGTCCAAAGCCTCCTAACTCACTCACTCGTCCCTCAAGTCCAAAGCCTCCTAACTCACTCACTCGTCCAAAACCTCCTAACTCACTCACTCGTCCAAAACCTCCTAACTCACTAACTCGTCCCTCAATTCCAAAGTCTCCTAACTCACTCACTCGTCCAAAGCCTCCTAACTCACTCACTCGTCCCTCAAGTCCAAAGCCTCCTAACTCACTCACTCGTCCCTCAAGTCCAAAGCCTCCTAACTCACTCACTCGTCCCTCAAGTCCAAAGCCTCCTAACTCACTCACTCGTCCAAAGCCTCCTAACTCACTCACTCGTCCCTCAAGTCCAAAGCCTCCTAACTCACTCACTCGTCCCTCAAGTCCAAAGCCTCCTAACTCACTCACTCGTCCCTCAAGTCCAAAGCCTCCTAACTCACTCACTCGTCCAAAGCCTCCTAACTCACTCACTCGTCCCTCAAGTCCAAAGCCTCCTAACTCACTCACTCGTCCCTCAAGTCCAAAGCCTCCTAACTCACTCACTCGTCCCTCAAGTCCAAAGCCTCCTAACTCACTCACTCGTCCCTCAAGTCCAAAGCCTCCTAACTCACTCACTCGTCCAAAGCCTCCTAACTCACTCACTCGTCCCTCAAGTCCAAAGCCTCCTAACTCACTCACTCGTCCCTCAAGTCCAAAGCCTCCTAACTCACTCACTCGTCCCTCAAGTCCAAAGCCTCCTAACTCACTCACTCGTCCCTCAAGTCCAAAGCCTCCTAACTCACTCACTCGTCCCTCAAGTCCAAAGCCTCCTAACTCACTCACTCGTCCCTCAAGTCCAAAGCCTCCTAACTCACTCACTCGTCCCTCAAGTCCAAAGCCTCCTAACTCACTCACTCGTCCCTCAAGTCCAAAGCCTCCTAACTCACTCACTCGTCCCTCAAGTCCAAAGCCTCCTAACTCACTCACTCGTCCCTCAAGTCCAAAGCCTCCTAACTCACTCACTAGTCCCTCAAGTCCAAAGCCTCCTAACTCACTCACTCGTCCCTCAAGTCCAAAGCCTCCTAACTCACTCACTCGTCCAAAGCCTCCTAACTCACTCACTCGTCCCTCAAGTCCAAAGCCTCCTAACTCACTCACTCGTCCCTCAAGTCCAAAGCCTCCTAACTCACTCACTCGTCCAAAGCCTCCTAACTCACTCACTCGTCCCTCAAGTCCAAAGCCTCCTAACTCACTCACTCGTCCCTCAAGTCCAAAGCCTCCTAACTCACTCACTCGTCCAAAGCCTCCTAACTCACTCACTCGTCCCTCAAGTCCAAAGCCTCCTAACTCACTCACTCGTCCCTCAAGTCCAAAGCCTCCTAACTCACTCACTCGTCCAAAGCCTCCTAACTCACTCACTCGTCCCTCAAGTCCAAAGCCTCCTAACTCACTCACTCGTCCCTCAAGTCCAAAGCCTCCTAACTCACTCACTCGTCCCTCAAGTCCAAAGCCTCCTAACTCACTCACTCGTCCCTCAAGTCCAAAGCCTCCTAACTCACTCACTCGTCCAAAACCTCCTAACTCACTCACTCGTCCCTCAAGTCCAAAGTCTCCTAACTCACTCACTCGTCCAAAGCCTCCTAACTCACTCACTCGTCCCTCAAGTCCAAAGCCTCCTAACTCACTCACTCGTCCCTCAAGTCCAAAGCCTCCTAACTCACTCACTCGTCCCTCAAGTCCAAAGCCTCCTAACTCACTCACTCGTCCAAAGCCTCCTAACTCACTCACTCGTCCCTCAAGTCCAAAGCCTCCTAACTCACTCACTCATCCCTCAAGTCCAAAGCCTCCTAACTCACTCACTCGTCCCTCAAGTCCAAAGCCTCCTAACTCACTCACTCGTCCAAAGCCTCCTAACTCACTCACTCGTCCCTCAAGTCCAAAGCCTCCTAACTCACTCACTCGTCCCTCAAGTCCAAAGCCTCCTAACTCACTCACTAGTCCAAAACCTCCTAACTCACTCACTCGTCCAAAACCTCATAACTCACTCACTCGTCCCTCAAGTCCAAAGTCTCCTAACTCACTCACTCGTCCAAAGCCTCCTAACTTACTCACTCGTCCCTCAAGTCCAAAGCCTCCTAACTCACTCACTCGTCCCTCAAGTCCAAAGCCTCCTAACTCACTCACTCGTCCCTCAAGTCCAAAGCCTCCTAACTCACTCACTCGTCCCTCAAGTCCAAAGCCTCCTAACTCACTCACTCGTCCCTCAAGTCCAAAGCCTCCTAACTCACTCACTCGTCCCTCAAGTCCAAAGCCTCCTAATTCACTCACTCGTCCCTCAAGTCCAAAGCCTCCTAACTCACTCACTCGTCCCTCAAGTCCAAAGCCTCCTAACTCACTCACTCGTCCCTCAAGTCCAAAGCCTCCTAACTCACTCACTCGTCCCTCAAGTCCAAAGCCTCCTAACTCACTCACTCGTCCAAAGCCTCCTAAGTCACTCACTCGTCCAAAGCCTCCTAACTCACTCACTCGTCCCTCAAGTCCAAAGCCTCCTAACTCACTCACTCGTCCCTCAAGTCCAAAGCCTCCTAACTCACTCACTCGTCCCTCAAGTCCAAAGCCTCCTAACTCACTCACTCGTCCCTCAAGTCCAAAGCCTCCTAACTCACTCACTCGTCCCTCAAGTCCAAAGCCTCCTAACTCACTCACTCGTCCCTCAAGTCCAAAGCCTCCTAACTCACTCACTCGTCCCTCAAGTCCAAAGCCTCCTAACTCACTCACTCACCCAAAGCCTCCTAACTCACTCACTCGTCCCTCAAGTCCAAAGCCTCCTAACTCACTCACTCGTCCCTCAAGTCCAAAGCCTCCTAACTCACTCACTCGTCCCTCAAGTCCAAAGCCTCCTAACTCACTTACTCGTCCAAAGCCTCCTAACTCACTCACTCGTCCCTCAAGTCCAAAGCCTCCTAACTCACTCACTCGTCCAAAGCCTCCTAACTCACTCACTCGTCCCTCAAGTCCAAAGCCTCCTAACTCACTTACTCGTCCAAAGCCTCCTAACTCACTCACTCGTCCCTCAAGTCCAAAGCCTCCTAACTCACTCACTCGTCCAAAGCCTCCTAACTCACTCACTCGTCACTCAAGTCCAAAGCCTCCTAACTCACTCACTCGTCCCTCAAGTCCAAAGCCTCCTAACTCACTCACTCGTCCCTCAAGTCCAAAGCCTCCTAACTCACTCACTCGTCCAAAGCCTCCTAACTCACTCACTCGTCCCTCAAGTCCAAAGCCTCCTAACTCACTCACTCGTCCCTCAAGTCCAAAGCCTCCTAACTCACTCACTCGTCCCTCAAGTCCAAAGCCTCCTAACTCACTCACTCGTCCCTCAAGTCCAAAGCCTCCTAACTCACTCACTCGTCCCTCAAGTCCAAAGCCTCCTAACTCACTCACTCGTCCCTCAAGTCCAAAGCCTCCTAACTCACTCACTCGTCCCTCAAGTCCAAAGCCTCCTAATTCACTCACTCGTCCCTCAAGTCCAAAGCCTCCTAACTCACTCACTCGTCCCTCAAGTCCAAAGCCTCCTAACTCACTCACTCGTCCCTCAAGTCCAAAGCCTCCTAACTCACTCACTCGTCCCTCAAGTCCAAAGCCTCCTAACTCACTCACTCGTCCAAAGCCTCCTAAGTCACTCACTCGTCCAAAGCCTCCTAACTCACTCACTCGTCCCTCAAGTCCAAAGCCTCCTAACTCACTCACTCGTCCCTCAAGTCCAAAGCCTCCTAACTCACTCACTCGTCCCTCAAGTCCAAAGCCTCCTAACTCACTCACTCGTCCCTCAAGTCCAAAGCCTCCTAACTCACTCACTCGTCCCTCAAGTCCAAAGCCTCCTAACTCACTCACTCGTCCCTCAAGTCCAAAGCCTCCTAACTCACTCACTCGTCCCTCAAGTCCAAAGCCTCCTAACTCACTCACTCACCCAAAGCCTCCTAACTCACTCACTCGTCCCTCAAGTCCAAAGCCTCCTAACTCACTCACTCGTCCCTCAAGTCCAAAGCCTCCTAACTCACTCACTCGTCCCTCAAGTCCAAAGCCTCCTAACTCACTTACTCGTCCAAAGCCTCCTAACTCACTCACTCGTCCCTCAAGTCCAAAGCCTCCTAACTCACTCACTCGTCCAAAGCCTCCTAACTCACTCACTCGTCCCTCAAGTCCAAAGCCTCCTAACTCACTTACTCGTCCAAAGCCTCCTAACTCACTCACTCGTCCCTCAAGTCCAAAGCCTCCTAACTCACTCACTCGTCCAAAGCCTCCTAACTCACTCACTCGTCACTCAAGTCCAAAGCCTCCTAACTCACTCACTCGTCCCTCAAGTCCAAAGCCTCCTAACTCACTCACTCGTCCCTCAAGTCCAAAGCCTCCTAACTCACTCACTCGTCCCTCAAGTCCAAAGCCTCCTAACTCACTCACTCGTCCAAAGCCTCCTAACTCACTCACTCGTCCCTCAAGTCCAAAGCCTCCTAACTCACTCACTCGTCCCTCAAGTCCAAAGCCTCCTAACTCACTCACTCGTCCCTCAAGTCCAAAGCCTCCTAACTCACTCACTCGTCCCTCAAGTCCAAAGCCTCCTAACTCACTCACTCGTCCCTCAAGTCCAAAGCCTCCTAACTCACTCACTCGTCCCTCAAGTCCAAAGCCTCCTAACTCACTCACTCGTCCCTCAAGTCCAAAGCCTCCTAACTCACTCACTCGTCCATAGCCTCCTAACTCACTCACTCGTCCCTCAAGTCCAAAGCCTCCTAACTCACTCACTCGTCCCTCAAGTCCAAAGCCTCCTAACTCACTCACTCGTCCCTCAAGTCCAAAGCCTCCTAACTCACTTACTCGTCCAAAGCCTCCTAACTCACTCACTCGTCCCTCAAGTCCAAAGCCTCCTAACTCACTCACTCGTCCCTCAAGTCCAAAGCCTCCTAACTCACTCACTCGTCCAAAGCCTCCTAACTCACTCACTCGTCCCTCAAGTCCAAAGCCTCCTAACTCACTTACTCGTCCAAAGCCTCCTAACTCACTCACTCGTCCCTCAAGTCCAAAGCCTCCTAACTCACTCACTCGTCCCTCAAGTCCAAAGCCTCCTAACTCACTCACTCGTCCAAAGCCTCCTAACTCACTCACTCGTCCCTCAAGTCCAAAGCCTCCTAACTCACTCACTCGTCCCTCAAGTCCAAAGCCTCCTAACTCACTCACTCGTCCCTCAAGTCCAAAGCCTCCTAACTCACTCACTCGTCCAAAGCCTCCTAACTCACTCACTCGTCCCTCAAGTCCAAAGCCTCCTAACTCACTCACTCGTCCCTCAAGTCCAAAGCCTCCTAACTCACTCACTCGTCCAAAGCCTCCTAACTCACTCACTCGTCCCTCAAGTCCAAAGCCTCCTAACTCACTCACTCGTCCAAAGCCTCCTAACTCACTCACTCGTCCCTCAAGTCCAAAGCCTCCTAACTCACTCACTCGTCCAAAGCCTCCTAACTCACTCACTCGTCCCTCAAGTCCAAAGCCTCCTAACTCACTCACTCGTCCAAAACCTCCTAATTCACTCACTCGTCCCTCAAGTCCAAAGCCTCCTAACTCACTCACTTGTCCAAAACCTCCTAACTCACTCACTCGTCCCTCAAGTCTAAAGCCTCCTAACTCACTCACTCGTCCAAAGCCTCCTAACTCACTCACTCGTCCCTCAAGTCCAAAGCCTCCTAACTCACTCACTCGTCCCTCAAGTCCAAAGCCTCCTAACTCACTCACTCGTCCCTCAAGTCCAAAGCCTCCTAACTCACTCACTCATCCAAAGCCTCCTAACTCACTCACTCGTCCCTCAAGTCCAAAGCCTCCTAACTCACTCACTCGTCCCTCAAGTCCAAAGCCTCCTAACTCACTCACTCGTCCCTCAAGTCCAAAGCCTCCTAACTCACTCACTCATCCAAAGCCTCCTAACTCACTCACTCGTCCCTCAAGTCCAAAGCCTCCTAACTCACTCACTCGTCCCTCAACTCCAAAGCCTCCTAACTCACTCACTCGTCCCTCAAGTCCAAAGCCTCCTAACTCACTCACTCGTCCCTCAAGTCCATAGCCTCCTAACTCACTCACTCGTCCCTCAAGTCCAAAGCCTCCTAACTAACTCACTCGTCCCTCAAGTCCAAAGCCTCCTAACTCACTCACTCGTCCCTCAAGTCCAAAGCCTCCTAACTCACTCACTCGTCCCTCAAGTCCAAAGCCTCCTAACTCACTCACTCGTCCCTCAAGTCCAAAGCCTCCTAACTCACTCACTCGTCCCTCAAGTCCAAAGCCTCCTAACTCACTCACTCGTCCCTCAAGTCCAAAGCCTCCTAACTCACTCACTCGTCCCTCAAGTCCAAAGCCTCCTAACTCACTCACTCGTCCCTCAAGTCCAAAGCCTCCTAACTCACTCACTCGTCCCTCAAGTCCAAAGCCTCCTAACTCACTCACTCGTCCCTCAAGTCCAAAGCCTCCTAACTCACTCACTCGTCCCTCAAGTCCAAAGCCTCCTAACTCACTCACTCGTCCAAAGCCTCCTAACTCACTCACTCGTCCCTCAAGTCCAAAGCCTCCTAACTCACTCACTCGTCCCTCAAGTCCAAAGCCTCCTAACTCACTCACTCGTCCAAAGCCTCCTAACTCACTCACTCGTCCCTCAAGTCCAAAGCCTCCTAACTCACTCACTCGTCCCTCAAGTCCAAAGCCTCCTAACTCACTCACTCGTCCCTCAAGTCCAAAGCCTCCTAACTCACTCACTCGTCCCTCAAGTCCAAAGCCTCCTAACTCACTCACTCGTCCAAAGCCTCCTAACTCACTCACTCGTCCCTCAAGTCCAAAGCCTCCTAACTCACTCACTCGTCCCTCAAGTCCAAAGCCTCCTAACTCACTCACTCGTCCAAAACCTCCTAACTCACTCACTCGTCCCTCAAGTCCAAAGCCTCCTAACTCACTCACTCGTCCCTCAAGTCCAAAGCCTCCTAACTCACTCACTTGTCCCTCAAGTCCAAAGCCTCCTAACTCACTCACTCGTCCCTCAAGTCCAAAGCCTCCTAACTCACTCACTCGTCCAAAGCCTCCTAACTCACTCACTCGTCCCTCAAGTCCAAAGCCTCCTAACTCACTCACTCGTCCCTCAAGTCCAAAGCCTCCTAACTCACTCACTCGTCCAAAACCTCCTAACTCACTCACTCGTCCCTCAAGTCCAAAGCCTCCTAACTCACTCACTCGTCCCTCAAGCCCAAAGCCTCCTAACTCACTCACTCGTCCCTCAAGTCCAAAGCCTCCTAACTCACTCACTCGTCCCTCAAGTCCAAAGCCTCCTAACTCACTCACTCGTCCAAAACCTCCTAACTCACTCACTCGTCCAAAACCTCCTAACTCACTAACTCGTCCCTCAATTCCAAAGTCTCCTAACTCACTCACTCGTCCAAAGCCTCCTAACTCACTCACTCGTCCCTCAAGTCCAAAGCCTCCTAACTCACTCACTCGTCCCTCAAGTCCAAAGCCTCCTAACTCACTCACTCGTCCCTCAAGTCCAAAGCCTCCTAACTCACTCACTCGTCCAAAGCCTCCTAACTCACTCACTCGTCCCTCAAGTCCAAAGCCTCCTAACTCACTCACTCGTCCCTCAAGTCCAAAGCCTCCTAACTCACTCACTCGTCCCTCAAGTCCAAAGCCTCCTAACTCACTCACTCGTCCAAAGCCTCCTAACTCACTCACTCGTCCCTCAAGTCCAAAGCCTCCTAACTCACTCACTCGTCCCTCAAGTCCAAAGCCTCCTAACTCACTCACTCGTCCAAAACCTCCTAACTCACTCACTCGTCCAAAACCTCCTAACTCACTCACTCGTCCCTCAAGTCCAAAGTCTCCTAACTCACTCACTCGTCCAAAGCCTCCTAACTTACTCACTCGTCCCTCAAGTCCAAAGCCTCCTAACTCACTCACTCGTCCCTCAAGTCCAAAGCCTCCTAACTCACTCACTCGTCCCTCAAGTCCAAAGCCTCCTAACTCACTCACTCGTCCAAAGCCTCCTAACTCACTCACTCGTCCCTCAAGTCCAAAGCCTCCTAACTCACTCACTCGTCCCTCAAGTCCAAAGCCTCCTAACTCACTCACTTGTCCAAAACCTCCTAACTCACTCACTCGTCCCTCAAGTCCAAAGCCTCCTAACTCACTCACTCGTCCCTCAAGTCCAAAGCCTCCTAACTCACTCACTCGTCCCTCAAGTCCAAAGCCTCCTAACTCACTCACTCGTCCCTCAAGTCCAAAGCCTCCTAACTCACTCACTCGTCCAAAGCCTCCTAAGTCACTCACTCGTCCAAAGCCTCCTAACTCACTCACTCGTCCCTCAAGTCCAAAGCCTCCTAACTCACTCACTCGTCCCTCAAGTCCAAAGCCTCCTAACTCACTCACTCGTCCCTCAAGTCCAAAGCCTCCTAACTCACTCACTCGTCCCTCAAGTCCAAAGCCTCCTAACTCACTCACTCGTCCCTCAAGTCCAAAGCCTCCTAACTCACTCACTCGTCCCTCAAGTCCAAAGCCTCCTAACTCACTCACTCGTCCCTCAAGTCCAAAGCCTCCTAACTCACTCACTCGTCCAAAGCCTCCTAACTCACTCACTCGTCCCTCAAGTCCAAAGCCTCCTAACTCACTCACTCGTCCCTCAAGTCCAAAGCCTCCTAACTCACTCACTCGTCCCTCAAGTCCAAAGCCTCCTAACTCACTTACTCGTCCAAAGCCTCCTAACTCACTCACTCGTCCCTCAAGTCCAAAGCCTCCTAACTCACTCACTCGTCCCTCAAGTCCAAAGCCTCCTAACTCACTCACTCGTCCAAAGCCTCCTAACTCACTCACTCGTCCCTCAAGTCCAAAGCCTCCTAACTCACTCACTCGTCCCTCAAGTCCAAAGCCTCCTAACTCTCTCACTCGTCCCTCAAGTCCAAAGCCTCCTAACTCACTCACTCGTCCCTCAAGTCCAAAGCCTCCTAACTCACTCACTCGTCCAAAGCCTCCTAACTCACTCACTCGTCCCTCAAGTCCAAAGCCTCCTAACTCACTCACTCGTCCCTCAAGTCCAAAGCCTCCTAACTCACTCACTCGTCCAAAGCCTCCTAACTCACTCACTCGTCTCTCAAGTCCAAAGCCTCCTAACTCACTCACTCGTCCCTCAAGTCCAAAGCCTCCTAACTCACTCACTCGTCCAAAGCCTCCTAACTCACTCACTCGTCCCTCAAGTCCAAAGCCTCCTAACTCACTCACTCGTCCAAAGCCTCCTAACTCACTCACTCGTCCCTCAAGTCCAAAGCCTCCTAAATCACTCACTCGTCCCTCAAGTCCAAAGCCTCCTAACTCACTCACTCGTCCAAAACCTCCTAACTCACTCACTCGTCCCTCAAGTCTAAAGCCTCCTAACTCACTCACTCGTCCAAAGCCTCCTAACTCACTCACTCGTCCCTCAAGTCCAAAGCCTCCTAACTCACTCACTCGTCCCTCAAGTCCAAAGCCTCCTAACTCACTCACTCGTCCCTCAAGTCCAGAGCCTCCTAACTCACTCACTCATCCAAAGCCTCCTAACTCACTCACTCGTCCCTCAAGTCCAAAGCCTCCTAACTCACTCACTCGTCCCTCAAGTCCAAAGCCTCCTAACTCACTCACTCGTCCTTCAAGTCCAAAGCCTCCTAACTCACTCACTCGACCCTCAAGTCCAAAGCCTCCTAACTCACTCACTCGTCCCTCAAGTCCAAAGCCTCCTAACTCACTCACTCGTCCCTCAAGTCCAAAGCCTCCTAACTCACTCACTCGTCCCTCAAGTCCAAAGCCTCCTAACTCACTCACTCGTCCCTCAAGTCCAAAGCCTCCTAACTCACTCACTCGTCCCTCAAGTCCAAAGCCTCCTAACTCACTCACTCGTCCAAAGCCTCCTAACTCACTCACTCGTCCCTCAAGTCCAAAGCCTCCTAACTCACTCACTCGTCCCTCAAGTCCAAAGCCTCCTAACTCACTCACTCACCCAAAGCCTCCTAACTCACTCACTCGTCCCTCAAGTCCAAAGCCTCCTAACTCACTCACTCGTCCCTCAAGTCCAAACCCTCCTAACTCACTCACTCGTCCCTCAAGTCCAAAGCCTCCTAACTCACTCACTCGTCCCTCAAGTCCAAAGCCTCCTAACTCACTCACTCGTCCAAAGCCTCCTAACTCACTCACTCGTCCCTCAAGTCCAAAGCCTCCTAACTCACTCACTCGTCCCTCAAGTCCAAAGCCTCCTAACTCACTCACTCGTCCAAAACCTCCTAACTCACTCACTCGTCCCTCAAGTCCAAAGCCTCCTAACTCACTCACTCGTCCCTCAAGTCCAAAGCCTCCTAACTCACTCACTCGTCCCTCAAGTCCAAAGCCTCCTAACTCACTCACTCGTCCCTCAAGTCCAAAGCCTCCTAACTCACTCACTCGTCCAAAACCTCCTAACTCACTCACTCGTCCAAAACCTCCTAACTCACTAACTCGTCCCTCAGTTCCAAAGTCTCCTAACTCACTCACTCGTCCAAAGCCTCCTAACTCACTCACTCGTCCCTCAAGTCCAAAGCCTCCTAACTCACTCACTCGTCCCTCAAGTCCAAAGTCTCCTAACTCACTCACTCGTCCCTCAAGTCCAAAGCCTCCTAACTCACTCACTCGTCCAAAGCCTCCTAACTCACTCACTCGTCCCTCAAGTCCAAAGCCTCCTAACTCACTCACTCGTCCCTCAAGTCCAAAGCCTCCTAACTCACTCACTCGTCCAAAACCTCCTAACTCACTCACTCGTCCAAAACCTCCTAACTCACTCACTCGTCCCTCAAGTCCAAAGTCTCCTAACTCACTCACTCGTCCAAAGCCTCCTAACTTACTCACTCGTCCCTCAAGTCCAAAGCCTCCTAACTCACTCACTCGTCCCTCAAGTCCAAAGCCTCCTAACTCACTCACTCGTCCCTCAAGTCCAAAGCCTCCTAACTCACTCACTCGTCCAAAGCCTCCTAACTCACTCACTCGTCCCTCAAGTCCAAAGCCTCCTAACTCACTCACTCGTCCCTCAAGTCCAAAGCCTCCTAACTCACTCACTTGTCCAAAACCTCCTAACTCACTCACTCGTCCCTCAAGTCCAAAGCCTCCTAACTCACTCACTCGTCCCTCAAGTCCAAAGCCTCCTAACTCACTCACTCGTCCCTCAAGTCCAAAGCCTCCTAACTCACTCACTCGTCCCTCAAGTCCAAAGCCTCCTAACTCACTCACTCCTCCAAAGCCTCCTAAGTCACTCACTCGTCCAAAGCCTCCTAACTCACTCACTCGTCCCTCAAGTCCAAAGCCTCCTAACTCACTCACTCGTCCCTCAAGTCCAAAGCCTCCTAACTCACTCACTCGTCCCTCAAGTCCAAAGCCTCCTAACTCACTCACTCGTCCCTCAAGTCCAAAGCCTCCTAACTCACTCACTCGTCCCTCAAGTCCAAAGCCTCCTAACTCACTCACTCGTCCCTCAAGTCCAAAGCCTCCTAACTCACTCACTCGTCCAAAGCCTCCTAACTCACTCACTCGTCCCTCAAGTCCAAAGCCTCCTAACTCACTCACTCGTCCCTCAAGTCCAAAGCCTCCTAACTCACTCACTCGTCCCTCAAGTCCAAAGCCTCCTAACTCACTCACTCGTCCAAAGCCTCCTAACTCACTCACTCGTCCCTCAAGTCTAAAGCCTCCTAACTCACTCACTCGTCCAAAGCCTCCTAACTCACTCACTCGTCCCTCAAGTCCAAAGCCTCCTAACTCACTCACTCGTCCCTCAAGTCCAAAGCCTCCTAACTCACTCACTCGTCCCTCAAGTCCAAAGCCTCCTAACTCACTCACTCGTCCAAAGCCTCCTAACTCACTCACTCGTCCAAAGCCTCCTAACTCACTCACTCGTCCCTCAAGTCCAAAGCCTCCTAACTCACTCACTCGTCCCTCAAGTCCAAAGCCTCCTAACTCACTCACTCGTCCCTCAAGTCCAGAGCCTCCTAACTCACTCACTCATCCAAAGCCTCCTAACTCACTCACTCGTCCCTCAAGTCCAAAGCCTCCTAACTCACTCACTCGTCCCTCAAGTCCAAAGCCTCCTAACTCACTCACTCGTCCTTCAAGTCCAAAGCCTCCTAACTCACTCACTCGACCCTCAAGTCCAAAGCCTCCTAACTCACTCACTCGTCCCTCAAGTCCAAAGCCTCCTAACTCACTCACTCGTCCCTCAAGTCCAAAGCCTCCTAACTCACTCACTCGTCCCTCAAGTCCAAAGCCTCCTAACTCACTCACTCGTCCCTCAAGTCCAAAGCCTCCTAACTCACTCACTCGTCCCTCAAGTCCAAAGCCTCCTAACTCACTCACTCGTCCAAAGCCTCCTAACTCACTCACTCGTCCCTCAAGTCCAAAGCCTCCTAACTCACTCACTCGTCCCTCAAGTCCAAAGCCTCCTAACTCACTCACTCGTCCAAAGCCTCCTAACTCACTCACTCGTCCCTCAAGTCCAAAGTCTCCTAACTCACTCACTCGTCCCTCAAGTCCAAAGCCTCCTAACTCACTCACTCGTCCCTCAAGTCCAAAGCCTCCTAACTCACTCACTCGTCCCTCAAGTCCAAAGCCTCCTAACTCACTCACTCGTCCAAAGCCTCCTAACTCACTCACTCGTCCCTCAAGTCCAAAGCCTCCTAACTCACTCACTCGTCCCTCAAGTCCAAAGCCTCCTAACTCACTCACTCGTCCAAAACCTCCTAACTCACTCACTCGTCCCTCAAGTCCAAAGCCTCCTAACTCACTCACTCGTCCCTCAAGTCCAAAGCCTCCTAACTCACTCACTCGTCCCTCAAGTCCAAAGCCTCCTAACTCACTCACTCGTCCCTCAAGTCCAAAGCCTCCTAACTCACTCACTCGTCCAAAACCTCCTAACTCACTCACTCGTCCAAAACCTCCTAACTCACTAACTCGTCCCTCAATTCCAAAGTCTCCTAACTCACTCACTCGTCCAAAGCCTCCTAACTCACTCACTCGTCCCTCAAGTCCAAAGCCTCCTAACTCACTCACTCGTCCCTCAAGTCCAAAGCCTCCTAACTCACTCACTCGTCCCTCAAGTCCAAAGCCTCCTAACTCACTCACTCGTCCAAAGCCTCCTAACTCACTCACTCGTCCCTCAAGTCCAAAGCCTCCTAACTCACTCACTCGTCCCTCAAGTCCAAAGCCTCCTAACTCACTCACTCGTCCCTCAAGTCCAAAGCCTCCTAACTCACTCACTCGTCCAAAGCCTCCTAACTCACTCACTCGTCCCTCAAGTCCAAAGCCTCCTAACTCACTCACTCGTCCAAAGCCTCCTAACTCACTCACTCGTCCCTCAAGTCCAAAGCCTCCTAACTCACTCACTCGTCTCTCAAGTCCAAAGCCTCCTAACTCACTCACTCGTCCAAAACCTCCTAACTCACTCACTCGTCCCTCAAGTCCAAAGCCTCCTAACTCACTCACTCGTCCAAAACCTCCTAACTCACTCACTCGTCCAAAACCTCCTAACTCACTCACTCGTCCCTCAAGTCCAAAGTCTCCTAACTCACTCACTCGTCCAAAGCCTCCTAACTTACTCACTCGTCCCTCAAGTCCAAAGCCTCCTAACTCACTCACTCGTCCCTCAAGTCCAAAGCCTCCTAACTCACTCACTCGTCCCTCAAGTCCAAAGCCTCCTAACTCACTCACTCGTCCAAAGCCTCCTAACTCACTCACTCGTCCCTCAAGTCCAAAGCCTCCTAACTCACTCACTCGTCCCTCAAGTCCAAAGCCTCCTAACTCACTCACTTGTCCAAAACCTCCTAACTCACTCACTCGTCCCTCAAGTCCAAAGCCTCCTAACTCACTCACTCGTCCCTCAAGTCCAAAGCCTCCTAACTCACTCACTCGTCCCTCAAGTCCAAAGCCTCCTAACTCACTCACTCGTCCCTCAAGTCCAAAGCCTCCTAACTCACTCACTCGTCCAAAGCCTCCTAAGTCACTCACTCGTCCAAAGCCTCCTAACTCACTCACTCGTCCCTCAAGTCCAAAGCCTCCTAACTCACTCACTCGTCCCTCAAGTCCAAAGCCTCCTAACTCACTCACTCGTCCCTCAAGTCCAAAGCCTCCTAACTCACTCACTCGTCCCTCAAGTCCAAAGCCTCCTAACTCACTCACTCGTCCCTCAAGTCCAAAGCCTCCTAACTCACTCACTCGTCCCTCAAGTCCAAAGCCTCCTAACTCACTCACTCGTCCAAAGCCTCCTAACTCACTCACTCGTCCCTCAAGTCCAAAGCCTCCTAACTCACTCACTCGTCCCTCAAGTCCAAAGCCTCCTAACTCACTCACTCGTCCCTCAAGTCCAAAGCCTCCTAACTCACTTACTCATCCAAAGACTCCTAACTCACTCACTCGTCCCTCAAGTCCAAAGCCTCCTAACTCACTCACTCGTCCCTCAAGTCCAAAGCCTCCTAACTCACTCACTCGTCCAAAGCCTCCTAACTCACTCACTCGTCCCTCAAGTCCAAAGCCTCCTAACTCACTCACTCGTCCCTCAAGTCCAAAGCCTCCTAACTCTCTCACTCGTCCCTCAAGTCCAAAGCCTCCTAACTCACTCACTCGTCCCTCAAGTCCAAAGCCTCCTAACTCACTCACTCGTCCAAAGCCCCCTAACTCACTCACTCGTCCCTCAAGTCCAAAGCCTCCTAACTCACTCACTCGTCCCTCAAGTCCAAAGCCTCCTAACTCACTCACTCGTCCAAAGCCTCCTAACTCACTCACTCGTCCCTCAAGTCCAAAGCCTCCTAACTCACTCACTCGTCCCTCAAGTCCAAAGCCTCCTAACTCACTCACTCGTCCAAAGCCTCCTAACTCACTCACTCGTCCCTCAAGTCCAAAGCCTCCTAACTCACTCACTCGTCCAAAGCCTCCTAACTCACTCACTCGTCCCTCAAGTCCAAAGCCTCCTAAATCACTCACTCGTCCCTCAAGTCCAAAGCCTCCTAACTCACTCACTCGTCCAAAACCTACTAACTCACTCACTCGTCCCTCAAGTCTAAAGCCTCCTAACTCACTCACTCGTCCAAAGCCTCCTAACTCACTCACTCGTCCCTCAAGTCCAAAGCCTCCTAACTCACTCACTCGTCCCTCAAGTCCAAAGCCTCCTAACTCACTCACTCGTCCCTCAAGTCCAAAGCCTCCTAACTCACTCACTCGTCCAAAGCCTCCTAACTCACTCACTCGTCCAAAGCCTCCTAACTCACTCACTCGTCCCTCAAGTCCAAAGCCTCCTAACTCACTCACTCGTCCCTCAAGTCCAAAGCCTCCTAACTCACTCACTCGTCCCTCAAGTCCAAAGCCTCCTAACTCACTCACTCGTCCAAAGCCTCCTAAGTCACTCACTCGTCCCTCAAGTCCAAAGCCTCCTAACTCACTCACTCGTCCCTCAAGTCCAAAGCCTCCTAACTCACTCACTCGTCCCTCAAGTCCAAAGCCTCCTAACTCACTCACTCGTCCAAAGCCTCCTAACTCACTCACTCGTCCCTCAAGTCCAAAGCCTCCTAACTCACTCACTCGTCCCTCAAGTCCAAAGCCTCCTAACTCACTCACTCGTCCAAAGCCTCCTAACTCACTCACTCGTCCCTCAAGTCCAAAGCCTCCTAACTCACTCACTCGTCCCTCAAGTCCAAAGCCTCCTAACTCACTCACTCGTCCCTCAAGTCCAAAGCCTCCTAACTCACTCACTCGTCCCTCAAGTCCAAAGCCTCCTAACTCACTCACTCGTCCCTCAAGTCCAAAGCCTCCTAACTCACTCACTCGTCCCTCAAGTCCAAAGCCTCCTAACTCACTCACTCGTCCAAAGCCTCCTAACTCACTCACTCGTCCCTCAAGTCCAAAGCCTCCTAACTCACTCACTCGTCCCTCAAGTCCAAAGCCTCCTAACTCACTCACTCGTCCCTCAAGTCCAAAGCCTCCTAACTCACTTACTCGTCCAAAGCCTCCTAACTCACTCACTCATCCCTCAAGTCCAAAGCCTCCTAACTCACTCACTCGTCCAAAGCCTCCTAACTCACTCACTCGTCCCTCAAGTCCAAAGCCTCCTAACTCACTCACTCGTCCCTCAAGTCCAAAGCCTCCTAACTCACTCACTCGTCCAAAGCCTCCTAACTCACTCACTCGTCCCTCAAGTCCAAAGCCTCCTAACTCACTCACTCGTCCCTCAAGTCCAAAGCCTCCTAACTCACTCACTCGTCCAAAGCCTCCTAACTCACTCACTCGTCCCTCAAGTCCAAAGCCTCCTAACTCACTCACTCGTCCAAAGCCTCCTAACTCACTCACTCGTCCCTCAAGTCCAAAGCCTCCTAACTCACTCACTCGTCCCTCAAGTCCAAAGCCTCCAAACTTACTCACTCGTCCAAAGCCTCCTAACTCACTCACTCGTCCCTCAAGTCCAAAGCCTCCTAACTCACTCACTCGTCCAAAGCCTCCTAACTCACTCACTCGTCCCTCAAGTCCAAAGCCTCCTAACTCACTCACTCGTCCCTCAAGTCCAAAGCCTCCTAACTCACTCACTCGTCCCTCAAGTCCAAAGTCTCCTAACTCACTCACTCGTCCCTCAAGTCCAAAGCCTCCTAACTCACTCACTCGTCCCTCAAGTCCAAAGCCTCCTAACTCACTCACTCGTCCCTCAAGTCCAAAGCCTCCTAACTCACTCACTCGTCCCTCAAGTCCAAAGCCTCCTAACTCACTCACTCGTCCCTCAAGTCCAAAGCCTCCTAACTCACTCACTCGTCCAAAGCCTCCTAAGTCACTCACTCGTCCAAAGCCTCCTAACTCACTCACTCGTCCCTCAAGTCCAAAGCCTCCTAACTCAGTCACTCGTCCCTCAAGTCCAAAGCCTCCTAACTCACTCACTCGTCCCTCAAGTCCAAAGCCTCCTAACTCACTCACTCGTCCAAAGCCTCCTAACTCACTCACTCGTCCCTCAAGTCCAAAGCCTCCTAACTCACTCACTCGTCCCTCAAGTCCAAAGCCTCCTAACTCACTCACTCGTCCCTCAACTCCAAAGCCTCCTAACTCACTCACTCGTCCCTCAAGTCCAAAGCCTCCTAACTCACTCACTCGTCCCTCAAGTCCAAAGCCTCCTAACTCACTCACTCGTCCCTCAAGTCCAAAGCCTCCTAACTCACTCACTCATCCCTCAAGTCCAAAGCCTCCTAACTCACTCACTCGTCCCTCAAGTCCAAAGCCTCCTAACTCACTCACTCGTCCCTCAAGTCCAAAGCCTCCTAACTCACTCACTCGTCCCTCAAGTCCAAAGCCTCCTAACTCACTCACTCGTCCCTCAAGTCCAAAGCCTCCTAACTCACTCACTCGTCCAAAGCCTCCTAACTCACTCACTCGTCCCTCAAGTCCAAAGCCTCCTAACTCACTCACTCGTCCCTCAAGTCCAAAGCCTCCTAACTCACTCACTCGTCCAAAGCCTCCTAACTCACTCACTCTTCCCTCAAGTCCAAAGCCTCCTAACTCACTCACTCGTCCCTCAAGTCCAAAGCCTCCTAACTCACTCACTCGTCCAAAGCCTCCTAACTCACTCACTCGTCCCTCAAGTCCAAAGCCTCCTAACTCACTCACTCGTCCAAAGCCTCCCAACTCACTCACTCGTCCCTCAAGTCCAAAGCCTCCTAAATCACTCACTCGTCCCTCAAGTCCAAAGCCTCCTAACTCACTCACTCGTCCAAAACCTCCTAACTCACTCACTCGTCCCTCAAGTCTAAAGCCTCCTAACTCACTCACTCATCCAAAGCCTCCTAACTCACTCACTCGTCCCTCAAGTCCAAAGCCTCCTAACTCACTCACTCGTCCCTCAAGTCCAAAGCCTCCTAACTCACTCACTCGTCCCTCAAGTCCAAAGCCTCCTAACTCACTCACTCGTCCAAAGCCTCCTAACTCACTCACTCGTCCCTCAAGTCCAAAGCCACCTAACTCGCTCACTCGTCCCTCAAGTCCAAAGCCTCCTAACTCACTCACTCGTCCCTCAAGTCCAAAGCCTCCTAACTCACTCACTCGTCCCTCAAGTCCAAAGCCTCCTAACTCACTCACTCGTCCAAAGCCTCCTAACTCACTCACTCGTCCCTCAAGTCCAAAGCCTCCTAACTCACTCACTCGTCCAAAGCCTCCTAACTCACTCACTCGTCCCTCAAGTCCAAAGCCTCCTAACTCACTCACTCGTCCAAAGCCTCCTAACTCACTCACTCGTCCCTCAAGTCCAAAGCCTCCTAACTCACTCACTCGTCCCTCAAGTCCAAAGCCTCCTAACTCACTCACTCGTCCCTCAAGTCCAAAGCCTCCTAACTCACTCACTCGTCCCTCAAGTCCAAAGCCTCCTAACTCACTCACTCGTCCCTCAAGTCCAAAGCCTCCTAACTCACTCACTCGTCCCTCAAGTCCAAAGCCTCCTAACTCACTCACTCGTCCCTCAAGTCCAAAGCCTCCTAACTCACTCACTCGTCCAAAGCCTCCAAACTCACTCACTCGTCCAAAGCCTCCCAACTCACTCACTCGTCCCTCAAGTCCAAAGCCTCCTAACTCACTCACTCGTCCCTCAAGTCCAAAGCCTCCTAACTCACTCACTCGTCCCTCAAGTCCAAAGCCTCCTAACTCACTCACTCGTCCCTCAAGTCCAAAGCCTCCTAACTCACTCACTCGTCCCTCAAGTCCAAAGCCTCCTAACTCACTCACTCGTCCCTCAAGTCCAAAGCCTCCTAACTCACTCACTCGTCCCTCAAGTCCAAAGCCTCCTAACTCACTCACTCGTCCCTCAAGTCCAAAGCCTCCTAACTCACTCACTCGTCCCTCAAGTCCAAAGCCTCCTAACTCACTCACTCGTCCCTCAAGTCCAAAGCCTCCTAACTCACTCACTCGTCCCTCAAGTCCAAAGCCTCCTAACTCACTCACTCGTCCCTCAAGTCCAAAGCCTCCTAACTCACTCACTCGTCCCTCAAGTCCAAAGCCTCGTAACTCACTCACTCGTCCAAAGCCTCCTAACTCACTCACTCGTCCCTCAAGTCCAAAGCCTCCTAACTCACTCACTCGTCCAAAGCCTCCTAACTCACTCACTCGTCCCTCAAGTCCAAAGCCTCCTAACTCACTCACTCGTCCCTCAAGTCCAAAGCCTCCTAACTCACTCACTCGTCCCTCAAGTCCAAAGCCTCCTAACTCACTCACTCGTCCCTCAAGTCCAAAGCCTCCTAACTCGCTCACTCGTCCCTCAAGTCCAAAGCCTCCTAACTCACTCACTCGTCCCTCAAGTCCAAAGCCTCCTAACTCACTCACTCGTCCAAAGCCTCCTAACTCACTCACTCATCCCTCAAGTCCAAAGCCTCCTAACTCACTCACTCGTCCCTCAAGTCCAAAGCCTCCTAACTCACTCACTCGTCCAAAGCCTCCTAACTCACTCACTCGTCCTTCAAGTCCAAAGCCTCCTAACTCACTCACTCGTCCAAAGCCTCCTAACTCACTCACTCGTCCCTCAAGTCCAAAGCCTCCTAACTCACTCACTCGTCCAAAGCCTCCTAACTCACTCACTCGTCCCTCAAGTCCAAAGCCTGCTAACTCACTCACTCGTCCAAAGCCTCCTAACTCACTCACTCGTCCCTCAAGTCCAAAGCCTCCTAACTCACTCACTCGTCCAAAGCCTCCTAACTCACTCACTCGTCCCTCAAGTCCAAAGCCTCCTAACTCACTCACTCGTCCCTCAAGTCCAAAGCCTCCTAACTCACTCACTCGTCCCTCAAGTCCAAAGCCTCCTAACTCACTCACTCGTACCTCAAGTCCAAAGCCTCCTAACTCACTCACTCGTCCCTCAAGTCCAAAGCCTCCTAACTCACTCACTCGTCCAAAGCCTCCCAACTCACTCACTCGTCCAAAGCCTCCTAACTCACTCACTCGTCCCTCAAGTCCAAAGCCTCCTAACTCACTCACTCGTCCCTCAAGTCCAAAGCCTCCTAACTCACTCACTCGTCCCTCAAGTCCAAAGCCTCCTAACTCACTCACTCGTCCCTCAAGTCCAAAGCCTCCTAACTCACTCACTCGTCCCTCAAGTCCAAAGCCTCCTAACTCACTCACTCGTCCCTCAAGTCCAAAGCCTCCTAACTCACTCACTCGTCCAAAGCCTCCTAACTCACTCACTCGTCCCTCAAGTCCAAAGCCTCCTAACTCACTCACACGTCCCTCAAGTCCAAAGCCTCCTAACTCACTCACTCGTCCCTCAAGTCCAAAGCCTCCTAACTCACTAACTCGTCCCTCAAGTCCAAAGCCTCCTAACTCACTCACTCGTCCCTCAAGTCCAAAGCCTCCTAACTCACTCACTCGTCCAAAGCCTCCTAACTCACTCACTCGTCCAAAGCCTCCTAACTCACTCACTCGTCCCTCAAGTCCAAAGCCTCCTAACTCACTCACTCGTCCAAAGCCTCCTAACTCACTCACTCGTCCCTCAAGTCCAAAGCCTCCTAACTCACTCACTCGTCCAAAGCCTCCTAACTCACTCACTCGTCCCTCAAGTCCAAAGCCTCCTAACTCACTCACTCGTCCCTCAAGTCCAAAGCCTCCTAACTCACTCACTCGTCCCTCAAGTCCAAAGCCTCCTAACTCGCTCACTCGTCCCTCAAGTCCAAAGCCTCCTAACTCACTCACTCGTCCCTCAAGTCCAAAGCCTCCTAACTCACTCACTCGTCCAAAGCCTCCTAACTCACTCACTCATCCCTCAAGTCCAAAGCCTCCTAACTCACTCACTCGTCCCTCAAGTCCAAAGCCTCCTAACTCACTCACTCGTCCAAAGCCTCCTAACTCACTCACTCGTCCTTCAAGTCCAAAGCCTCCTAACTCACTCACTCGTCCAAAGCCTCCTAACTCACTCACTCGTCCCTCAAGTCCAAAGCCTCCTAACTCACTCACTCGTCCAAAGCCTCCTAACTCACTCACTCGTCCCTCAAGTCCAAAGCCTGCTAACTCACTCACTCGTCCAAAGCCTCCTAACTCACTCACTCGTCCCTCAAGTCCAAAGCCTCCTAACTCACTCACTCGTCCAAAGCCTCCTAACTCACTCACTCGTCCCTCAAGTCCAAAGCCTCCTAACTCACTCACTCGTCCCTCAAGTCCAAAGCCTCCTAACTCACTCACTCGTCCCTCAAGTCCAAAGCCTCCTAACTCACTCACTCGTACCTCAAGTCCAAAGCCTCCTAACTCACTCACTCGTCCCTCAAGTCCAAAGCCTCCTAACTCACTCACTCGTCCAAAGCCTCCCAACTCACTCACTCGTCCAAAGCCTCCTAACTCACTCACTCGTCCCTCAAGTCCAAAGCCTCCTAACTCACTCACTCGTCCCTCAAGTCCAAAGCCTCCTAACTCACTCACTCGTCCCTCAAGTCCAAAGCCTCCTAACTCACTCACTCGTCCCTCAAGTCCAAAGCCTCCTAACTCACTCACTCGTCCCTCAAGTCCAAAGCCTCCTAACTCACTCACTCGTCCAAAGCCTCCTAACTCACTCACTCGTCCCTCAAGTCCAAAGCCTCCTAACTCACTCACACGTCCCTCAAGTCCAAAGCCTCCTAACTCACTCACTCGTCCCTCAAGTCCAAAGCCTCCTAACTCACTAACTCGTCCCTCAAGTCCAAAGCCTCCTAACTCACTCACTCGTCCCTCAAGTCCAAAGCCTCCTAACTCACTCACTCGTCCAAAGCCTCCTAACTCACTCACTCGTCCAAAGCCTCCTAACTCACTCACTCGTCCCTCAAGTCCAAAGCCTCCTAACTCACTCACTCGTCCAAAGCCTCCTAACTCACTCACTCGTCCCTCAAGTCCAAAGCCTCCTAACTCACTCACTCGTCCAAAGCCTCCTAACTCACTCACTCGTCCCTCAAGTCCAAAGCCTCCTAACTCACTCACTCGTCCAAAGCCTCCTAACTCACTCACTCGTCCCTCAAGTCCAAAGCCTCCTAACTCACTCACTCGTCCAAAGCCTCCTAACTCACTCACTCGTCCCTCAAGTCCAAAGCCTCCTAACTCACTCACTCGTCCCTCAAGTCCAAAGCCTCCTAACTCACTCACTCGTCCCTCAAGTCCAAAGCCTCCTAACTCACTCACTCGTCCAAAGCCTCCTAACTCACTCACTCGTCCCTCAAGTCCAAAGCCTCCTAACTCACTCACTCGTCCCTCAAGTCCAAAGCCTCCTAACTCACTCACTCGTCCCTCAAGTCCAAAGCCTCCTAACTCACTCACTCGTCCCTCAAGTCCAAAGCCTCCTAACTCACTCACTCGTCCAAAGCCTCCTAACTCACTCACTCGTCCCTCAAGTCCAAAGCCTCCTAACTCACTCACTCGTCCCTCAAGTCCAAAGCCTCCTAACTCACTCACTCGTCCAAAGCCTCCTAACTCACTCACTCGTCCAAAGCCTCCTAACTCACTCACTCGTCCCTCAAGTCCAAAGCCTCCTAACTCACTCACTCGTCCCTCAAGTCCAAAGCCTCCTAACTCACTCAGTCGTCCCTCAAGTCCAAAGCCTCCCAACTCACTCACTCGTCCAAAGCCTCCTAACTCACTCACTCGTCCCTCAAGTCCAAAGCCTCCTAACTCACTCACTCGTCCAAAGCCTCCTAACTCACTCACTCGTCCCTGAAGTCCAAAGCCTCCTAACTCACTCACTCGTCCAAAGCCTCCTAACTCACTCACTCGTCCAAAGCCTCCCAACTCACTCACTCGTCCCTCAAGTCCAAAGCCTCCTAAC
Source organism: Coccyzus lansbergi (assembly GCA_033558105.1). Lineage (NCBI taxonomy): Eukaryota > Metazoa > Chordata > Aves > Cuculiformes > Coccyzidae > Coccyzus > Coccyzus lansbergi. The sequence goes on from JAUMJK010001121.1 coordinate 643,992, forward strand.
TCACTCACTCGTCCCTCAAGTCCAAAGCCTCCTAACTCACTCACTCGTCCCTCAAGTCCAAAGCCTCCTAACTCACTCACTCGTCCCTCAAGTCCAAAGCCTCCTAACTCACTCACTCGTCCAAAGCCTCCTAACTCACTCACTCGTCCCTCAAGTCCAAAGCCTCCTAACTCACTCACTCGTCCCTCAAGTCCAAAGCCTCATAAATCACTCACTCGTCCCTCAAGTCCAAAGCCTCCTAACTCACTCACTCGTCCCTCAAGTCCAAAGCCTCCTAACTCACTCACTCGTCCCTCAAGTCCAAAGCCTCCTAACTCACTCACTCGTCCCTCAAGTCCAAAGCCTCCTAACTCACTCACTCATCCCTCAAGTCCAAAGCCTCCTAACTCACTCACTCGTCCCTCAAGTCCAAAGCCTCCTAACTCACTCACTCGTCCCTCAAGTCCAAAGCCTCCTAACTCACTCACTCGTCCCTCAAGTCCAAAGCCTCCTAACTCACTCACTCGTCCCTCAAGTCCAAAGCCTCCTAACTCACTCACTCGTCCCTCAAGTCCAAAGCCTCCTAACTCACTCACTCGTCCAAAGCCTCCCAACTCACTCACTCGTCCAAAGCCTCCCAACTCACTCACTCGTCCCTCAAGTCCAAAGCCTCCTAACTCACTCACTCGTCCCTCAAGTCCAAAGCCTCCTAACTCACTCACTCGTCCCTCAAGTCCAAAGCCTCCTAACTCACTCACTCGTCCCTCAAGTCCAAAGCCTCCTAACTCACTCACTCGTCCCTCAAGTCCAAAGCCTCCTAACTCACTCACTCGTCCCTCAAGTCCAAAGCCTCCTAACTCACTCACTCGTCCCTCAAGTCCAAAGCCTCCTAACTCACTCACTCGTACCTCAAGTCCAAAGCCTCCTAACTCACTCACTCGTCCCTCAAGTCCAAAGCCTCCTAACTCGCTCACTCGTCCCTCAAGTCCAAAGCCTCCTAACTCACTCACTCGTCCCTCAAGTCCAAAGCCTCCTAACTCACTCACTCGTCCAAAGCCTCCTAACTCACTCACTCGTCCCTCAAGTCCAAAGCCTCCTAACTCACTCACACGTCCCACAAGTCCAAAGCCTCCTAACTCACTCACTCGTCCCTCAAGTCCAAAGCCTCCTAACTCACTCACTCGTCCCTCAAGTCCAAAGCCTCCTAACTCACTCACTCGTCCAAAGCCTCCTAACTCACTCACTCGTCCCTCAAGTCCAAAGCCTCCTAACTCACTCACTCGTCCAAAGCCTCCTAACTCACTCACTCGTCCCTCAAGTCCAAAGCCTCCTAACTCACTCACTCGTCCAAAGCCTCCTAACTCACTCACTCGTCCCTCAAGTCCAAAGCCTCCTAACTCACTCACTCGTCCCTCAAGTCCAAACCCTCCTAACTCACTCACTCGTCCCTCAAGTCCAAAGCCTCCTAACTCACTCACTCGTCCCTCAAGTCCAAAGCCTCCTAACTCACTCACTCGTCCAAAGCCTCCTAACTCACTCACTCGTCCAAAGCCTCCTAACTCACTCACTCGTCCCTCAAGTCCAAAGCCTCCTAACTCACTCACTCGTCCCTCAAGTCCAAAGCCTCCTAACTCACTCACTCGTCCCTCAAGTCCAAAGCCTCCTAACTCACTCACTCGTCCAAAGCCTCCTAACTCACTCACTCGTCCCTCAAGTCCAAAGCCTCCTAACTCACTCACTCGTCCAAAGCCTCCTAACTCACTCACTCGTCCCTCAAGTCCAAAGCCTCCTAACTCACTCACTCGTGGAAAGCCTCCTAACTCACTCACTCGTCCCTCAAGTCCAAAGCCTCCTAACTCACTCACTCGTCCCTCAAGTCCAAAGCCTCCTAACTCACTCACTCGTCCAAAGCCTCCTAACTCACTCACTCGTCCCTCAAGTCCAAAGCCTCCTAACTCACTCACTCATCCAAAGCCTCCTAACTCACTCACTCGTCCCTCAAGTCCAAAGCCTCCTAACTCACTCACTCGTCCCTCAAGTCCAAAGCCTCCTAACTCACTCACTCGTCCCTCAAGTCCAAAGCCTCCTAACTCACTCACTCGTCCCTCAAGTCCAAAGCCTCCGAACTCACTCACTCGTCCCTCAAGTCCAAAGCCTCCTAACTCACTCACTCGTCCCTCAAGTCCAAAGCCTCCTAACTCACTCACTCGTCCCTCAAGTCCAAAGCCTCCTAACTCACTCACTCGTCCCTCAAGTCCAAAGCCTCCTAACTCACTCACTCGTCCAAAGCCTCCCAACTCACTCACTCGTCCCTCAAGTCCAAAGCCTCCTAATTCACTCACTCGTCCCTCAAGTCCAAAGCCTCCTAACTCACTCACTCGTCCCTCAAGTCCAAAGCCTCCTAACTCACTCACTCGTGCCTCAAGTCCAAAGCCTCCTAACTCACTCACTCGTCCCTCAAGTCCAAAGCCTCCTAACTCACTCACTCGTCCAAAGCCTCCTAACTCACTCACTCGTCCCTCAAGTCCAAAGCCTCCTAACTCACTCACTCGTCCAAAGCCTCCTAACTCACTCACTCGTCCCTCAAGTCCAAAGCCTCCTAACTCATTTACTCGTCCAAAGCCTCCTAACTCACTCACTCGTCCCTCAAGTCCAAAGCCTCCTAACTCACTCACTCGTCCCTCAAGTCCAAAGTCTCCTTACTCACTCACTCGTCCAAAGCCTCCTAACTCACTCACTCATCCCTCAAGTCCAAAGCCTCCTAACTCACTCACTCGTCCAAAGCCTCCTAACTCACTCACTCGTCCCTCAAGTCCAAAGCCTCCTAACTCACTCACTCGTCCCTCAAGTCCAAAGCCTCCTAACTCACTCACTCGTCCCTCAAGTCCAAAGCCTCCTAACTCACTCACTCGTCCAAAGCCTCCTAACTCACTCACTCGTCCCTCAAGTCCAAAGCCTCCTAACTCACTCACTCGTCCCTCAAGTCCAAAGCCTCCTAACTCACTCACTCGTCCAAAACCTCCTAACTCACTCACTCGTCCCTCAAGTCCAAAGCCTCCTAACTCACTCACTCGTCCAAAGCCTCCTAACTCACTCACTTGTCCCTCAAGTCCAAAGCCTCCTAACTCACTCACTCGTCCCTCAAGTCCAAAGCCTCCTAACTCACTCACTCGTCCCTCAAGTCCAAAGCCTCCTAACTCACTCACTCGTCCCTCAAGTCCAAAGCCTCCTAACTCACTCACTCGTCCCTCAAGTCCAAAGCCTCCTAACTCACTCACTCGTCCAAAGCCTCCTAACTCACACACTCGTCCCTCAAGTCCAAAGCCTCCTAACTCACTCACTCGTCCCTCAAGTCCAAAGCCTCCTAACTCACTCACTCGTCCAAAGCCTCCTAACTCACTCACTCGTCCCTCAAGTCCAAAGCCTCCTAACTCACTCACTCGTCCCTCAAGTCCAAAGCCTCCTAACTCACTCACTCGTCCAAAGCCTCCTAACTCACTCACTCGTCCCTCAAGTCCAAAGCCTCCTAACTCACTCACTCGTCCAAAGCCTCCTAACTCACTCAGTCGTCCAAAGCCTCCTAACTCACTCACTCGTCCAAAGCCTCCTAACTCACTCACTCGTCCCTCAAGTCCAAAGCCTCCTAACTCACTCACTCGTCCCTCAAGTCCAAAGCCTCCTAACTCACTCACTCGTCCCTCAAGTCCAAAGCCTCCTAACTCACTCACTCGTCCCTCAAGTCCAAAGCCTCCTAACTCACTCACTCGTCCAAAGCCTCCTAACTCACTCACTCGTCCCTCAAGTCCAAAGCCTCCTAACTCACTCACTCGTCCAAAGCCTCCTAACTCACTCACTCGTCCCTCAAGTCCAAAGCCTCCTAACTCACTCACTCGTCCAAAGCCTCCTAACTCACTCACTCGTCCCTCAAGTCCAAAGCCTCCTAACTCACTCACTCGTCCAAAGCCTGCTAACTCACTCACTCGTCCAAAGCCTCCTAACTCACTCACTCGTCCCTCAAGTCCAAAGCCTCCTAACTCACTCACTCGTCCCTCAAGTCCAAAGCCTCCTAACTCACTCACTCGTCCAAAGCCTCCTAACTCACTCACTCGTCCAAAACCTCCTAACTCACTCACTCGTCCCTCAAGTCCAAAGCCTCCTAACTCACTCACTCGTCCAAAGCCTCCTAACTCACTCACTCGTCCCTCAAGTCCAAAGCCTCCTAACTCACTCACTCGTCCAAAGCCTCCTAACTCACTCACTCGTCCCTCAAGTCCAAAGCCTCCTAACTCACTCACTCGTCCAAAGCCTCCTAACTCACTCACTCGTCCCTCAAGTCCAAAGCCTCCTAACTCACTCACTCGTCCAAAGCCTCCTAACTCACTCACTCGTCCCTCAAGTCCAAAGCCTCCTAACTCACTCACTCGTCCCTCAAGTCCAAAGCCTCCTAACTCACTCACTCGTCCAAAGCCTCCTAACTCACTCACTCGTCCCTCAAGTCCAAAGCCTCCTAACTCACTCACTCGTCCAAAGCCTCCTAACTCACTCACTCGTCCCTCAAGTCCAAAGCCTCCTAACTCACTCACTCGTCCAAAGCCTCCTAACTCACTCACTCGTCCCTCAAGTCCAAAGCCTCCTAACTCACTCACTCGTCCCTCAAGTCCAAAGCCTCCTAACCCACTCACTCGTCACTCAAGTCCAAAGCCTCCTAACTCACTCACTCGTCCCTCAAGTCCAAAGCCTCCTAACTCACTCACTCGTCCCTCAAGTCCAAAGCCTCCTAACTCACTCACTCGTCCAAAGCCTCCTAACTCACTCACTCGTCCCTCAAGTCCAAAGCCTCCTAACTCACTCACTCGTCCCTCAAGTCCAAAGCCTCCTAACTCACTCACTCGTCCCTCAAGTCCAAAGCCTCCTAACTCACTCACTCGTCCCTCAAGTCCAAAGCCTCCTAACTCACTCACTCGTCCAAAGCCTCCTAACTCACTCACTCGTCCCTCAAGTCCAAAGCCTCCTAACTCACTCACTCATCCCTCAAGTCCAAAGCCTCCTAACTCACTCACTCGTCCCTCAAGTCCAAAGCCTCCTAACTCACTCACTCGTCCCTCAAGTCCAAAGCCTCCTCACTCACTCGTCCAAAGCCTCCTAACTCACTCACTCGTCCCTCAAGTCCAAAGCCTCCTAACTCACTCAGTCGTCCAAAGCCTCCTAACTCACTCACTCGTCCCTCAAGTCCAAAGCCTCCTAACTCACTCACTCGTCCAAATCCTCCTAACTCACTCACTCGTCCCTCAAGTCCAAAGCCTCCTAACTCACTCACTCGTCCCTCAAGTCCAAAGCCTCCTAACTCACTCACTCGTCCCTCAAGTCCAAAGCCTCCTAACTCACTCACTCGTCCCTCAAGTCCAAAGCCTCCTAACTCACTCACTCATCAAAAGCCTCCTAACTCACTCACTCGTCCCTCAAGTCCAAAGCCTCCTAACTCACTCACTCGTCCAAAGCCTCCTAACTCACTCACTCGTCCCTCAAGTCCAAAGCCTCCTAACTCACTCACTCGTCCAAAGCCTCCTAACTCACTCACTCGTCCCTCAAGTCCAAAGCCTCCTAACTCACTCACTCGTCCAAAGCCTCCTAACTCACTCACTCGTCCCTCAAGTCCAAAGCCTCCTAACTCACTCACTCGTCCCTCAAGTCCAAAGCCTCCTAACTCACTCACTCGTCCCTCAAGTCCAAAGCCTCCTAACTCACTCACTCGTCCCTCAAGTCCAAAGCCTCCTAACTCACTCACTCGTCCCTCAAGTCCAAAGCCTCCTAACTCACTCACTCGTCCAAAGCCTGCTAACTCACTCACTCGTCCAAAGCCTCCTAACTCACTCACTCGTCCCTCAAGTCCAAAGCCTCCTAACTCACTCACTCGTCCCTCAAGTCCAAAGCCTCCTAACTCACTCACTCGTCCAAAGCCTCCTAACTCACTCACTCGTCCCTCAAGTCCAAAGCCTCCTAACTCACTCACTCATCCAAAGCCTCCTAACTCACTCAGTCGTCCAAAGCCTCCTAACTCACTCACTCGTCCAAAGCCTCCTAACTCACTCACTCGTCCCTCAAGTCCAAAGCCTCCTAACTCACTCACTCATCCCTCAAGTCCAAAGCCTCCTAACTCACTCACTCGTCCCTCAAGTCCAAAGCCTCCTAACTCACTCACTCGTCCCTCAAGTCCAAAGCCTCCTAACTCACTCACTCGTCCAAAGCCTCCTAACTCACTCACTCGTCCCTCAAGTCCAAAGCCTCCTAACTCACTCACTCGTCGAAAGCCTCCTAACTCACTCACTCGTCCCTCAAGTCCAAAGCCTCCTAACTCACTCACTCGTCCAAAGCCTACTAACTCACTCACTCGTCCCTGAAGTCCAAAGCCTCCTAATTCACTCACTCGTCCCTCAAGTCCGAAGCCTCCTAACTCACTCACTCGTCCCTCAAGTCCAAAGCCTCCTAACTCACTCACTCGTCCCTCAAGTCCAAAGCCTGCTAACTCACTCACTCTTCCAAAGCCTCCTAACTCACTCACTCGTCCCTCAAGTCCAAAGCCTCCTAACTCACTCACTCGTCCCTCAAGTCCAAAGCCTCCTAACTCACTCACTCGTCCAAAGCCTCCTAACTCACTCACTCGTCCCTCAAGTCCAAAGCCTCCTAACTCACTCACTCGTCCCTCAAGTCCAAAGCCTCCTAACTCACTCACTCGTCCAAAGCCTCCTAACTCACTCACTCGTCCCTCAAGTCCAAAGCCTCCTAACTCACTCACTCATCCAAAGCCTCCTAACTCACTCAGTCGTCCAAAGCCTCCTAACTCACTCACTCGTCCAAAGCCTCCTAACTCACTCACTCGTCCCTCAAGTCCAAAGCCTCCTAACTCACTCACTCGTCCCTCAAGTCCAAAGCCTCCTAACTCACTCACTCGTCCCTCAAGTCCAAAGCCTCCTTACTCACTCACTCGTCCCTCAAGTCCAAAGCCTCCTAACTCACTCACTCGTCCAAAGCCTCCTAACTCACACACTCGTCCCTCAAGTCCAAAGCCTCCTAACTCACTCACTCGTCCCTCAAGTCCAAAGCCTCCTAACTCACTCACTCGTCCAAAGCCTCCTAACTCACTCACTCGTCCCTCAAGTCCAAAGCCTCCTAACTCACTCACTCGTCCCTCAAGTCCAAAGCCTCCTAACTCACTCACTCGTCCAAAGCCTCCTAACTCACTCACTCGTCCCTCAAGTCCAAAGCCTCCTAACTCACTCACTCGTCCAAAACCTCCTAACTCACTCAGTCGTCCAAAGCCTCCTAACTCACTGACTCGTCCAAAGCCTCCTAACTCACTCACTCGTCCCTCAAGTCCAAAGCCTCCTAACTCACTCACTCGTCCCTCAAGTCCAAAGCCTCCTAACTCACTCACTCGTCCCTCAAGTCCAAAGCCTCCTAACTCACTCACTCGTCCCTCAAGTCCAAAGCCTCCTAACTCACTCACTCGTCCAAAGCCTCCTAACTCACTCACTCGTCCCTCAAGTCCAAAGCCTCCTAACTCACTCACTCGTCCAAAGCCTCCTAACTCACTCACTCGTCCCTCAAGTCCAAAGCCTCCTAACTCACTCACTCGTCCAAAGCCTCCTAACTCACTCACTCGTCCCTCAAGTCCAAAGCCTCCTAACTCACTCACTCGTCCAAAGCCTCCTAACTCACTCACTCGTCCCTCAAGTCCAAAGCCTCCTAACTCACTCACTCGTCCAAAGCCTCCTAACTCACTCACTCGTCCCTCAAGTCCAAAGCCTCCTAACTCACTCACTCGTCCAAAGCCTCCTAACTCACTCACTCGTCCCTCAAGTCCAAAGCCTCCTAACTCACTCACTCGTCCCTCAAGTCCAAAGCCTCCTAACCCACTCACTCGTCACTCAAGTCCAAAGCCTCCTAACTCACTCACTCGTCCCTCAAGTCCAAAGCCTCCTAACTCACTCACTCGTCCATCAAGTCCAAAGCCTCCTAACTCACTCACTCGTCCAAAGCCTCCTAACTCACTCACTCGTCCCTCAAGTCCAAAGCCTCCTAACTCACTCACTCGTCCCTCAAGTCCAAAGCCTCCTAACTCACTCACTCATCCCTCAAGTCCAAAGCCTCCTAACTCACTCACTCGTCCCTCAAGTCCAAAGCCTCCTAACTCACTCACTCGTCCAAAGCCTCCTAACTCACTCACTCGTCCCTCAAGTCCAAAGCCTCCTAACTCACTCACTCGTCCCTCAAGTCCAAAGCCTCCTAACTCACTCACTCGTCCCTCAAGTCCAAAGCCTCCTAACTCACTCACTCGTCCCTCAAGTCCAAAGCCTCCTAACTCACTCACTCGTCCAAAGCCTCCTAACTCACTCACTCGTCCCTCAAGTCCAAAGCCTCCTAACTCACTCACTCGTCCAAAGCCTCCTAACTCACTCACTCGTCCCTCAAGTCCAAAGCCTCCTAACTCACTCACTCGTCCAAAGCCTCCTAACTCACTCACTCGTCCAAATCCTCCTAACTCACTCACTCGTCCCTCAAGTCCAAAGCCTCCTAACTCACTCACTCGTCCCTCAAGTCCAAAGCCTCCTAACTCACTCACTCGTCCCTCAAGTCCAAAGCCTCCTAACTCACTCACTCGTCCCTCAAGTCCAAAGCCTCCTAACTCACTCACTCATCAAAAGCCTCCTAACTCACTCACTCGTCCCTCAAGTCCAAAGCCTCCTAACTCACTCACTCGTCCAAAGCCTCCTAACTCACTCACTCGTCCCTCAAGTCCAAAGCCTCCTAACTCACTCACTCGTCCAAAGCCTCCTAACTCACTCACTCGTCCCTCAAGTCCAAAGCCTCCTAACTCACTCACTCGTCCAAAGCCTCCTAACTCACTCACTCGTCCCTCAAGTCCAAAGCCTCCTAACTCACTCACTCGTCCCTCAAGTCCAAAGCCTCCTAACTCACTCACTCGTCCCTCAAGTCCAAAGCCTCCTAACTCACTCACTCGTCCCTCAAGTCCAAAGCCTCCTAACTCACTCACTCGTCCAAAGCCTGCTAACTCACTCACTCGTCCAAAGCCTCCTAACTCACTCACTCGTCCCTCAAGTCCAAAGCCTCCTAACTCACTCACTCGTCCCTCAAGTCCAAAGCCTCCTAACTCACTCACTCGTCCAAAGCCTCCTAACTCACTCACTCGTCCCTCAAGTCCAAAGCCTCCTAACTCACTCACTCATTCAAAGCCTCCTAACTCACTCAGTCGTCCAAAGCCTCCTAACTCACTCACTCGTCCAAAGCCTCCTAACTCACTCACTCGTCCCTCAAGTCCAAAGCCTCCTAACTCACTCACTCGTCCCTCAAGTCCAAAGCCTCCTAACTCACTCACTCGTCCCTCAAGTCCAAAGCCTCCTAACTCACTCACTCGTCCCTCAAGTCCAAAGCCTCCTAACTCACTCACTCGTCCAAAGCCTCCTAACTCACTCACTCGTCCCTCAAGTCCAAAGCCTCCTAACTCACTCACTCGTCGAAAGCCTCCTAACTCACTCACTCGTCCCTCAAGTCCAAAGCCTCCTAACTCACTCACTCGTCCAAAGCCTACTAACTCACTCACTCGTCCCTGAAGTCCAAAGCCTCCTAATTCACTCACTCGTCCCTCAAGTCCGAAGCCTCCTAACTCACTCACTCGTCCCTCAAGTCCAAAGCCTCCTAACTCACTCACTCGTCCCTCAAGTCCAAAGCCTCCTAACTCACTCACTCGTCCAAAGCCTCCTAACTCACTCACTCGTCCCTCAAGTCCAAAGCCTCCTAACTCACTCACTCGTCCCTCAAGTCCAAAGCCTCCTAACTCACTCACTCGTCCAAAGCCTCCTAACTCACTCACTCGTCCCTCAAGTCTAAAGCCTCCTAACTCACTCACTCGTCCCTCAAGTCCAAAGCCTCCTAACTCACTCACTCGTCCAAAGCCTCCTAACTCACTCACTCGTCCCTCAAGTCCAAAGCCTCCTAACTCACTCACTCGTCCCTCAAGTCCAAAGCCTCCTAACTCACGCACTCGTCCCTCAAGTCCAAAGCCTCCTAACTCACTCACTCGTCCCTCAAGTCCAAAGCCTCCTAACTCACTCACTCGTCCCTCAGGTCCAAAGCCTCCTAACTCACTCACTCGTCCCTCAGGTCCAAAGCCTCCTAACTCACTCACTCGTCCAAAGCCTCCAAACTCACTCACTCGTCCCTCAAGTCCAAAGCCTCCTAACTCACTCACTCGTCCCTCAAGGCCAAAGCCTCCTAACTCACTCAGTCGTCCAAAGCCTCCTAACTCACTCACTCGTCCCTCAAGTCCAAAGCCTCCTAACTCACTCACTCGTCCCTCAAGTCCAAAGCCTCCTAACTCACTCACTCGTCCAAAACCTCCTAACTCACTCACTCGTCCCTCAAGTCCAAAGCCTCCTAACTCACTCACTCGTCCAAAGCCTCCTAACTCACTCACTCGTCCCTCAAGTCCAAAGCCTCCTAACTCACTCACTCGTCCCTCAAGTCCAAAGCCTCCTAACTCACTCACTCGTCCCTCAAGTCCAAAGCCTCCTAACTCACTCACTCGTCCAAAGCCTCCTAACTCACTCACTCGTCCCTCAAGTGCAAAGCCTCCTAACTCACTCACTCGTCCAAAGCCTCCTAACTCACTCACTCGTCCCTCAAGTGCAAAGCCTCCTAACTCACTCACTCGTCCAAAGCCTCCTAACTCACTCACTCGTCCCTCAAGTCCAAAGCCTCCTAACTCACTCACTCGTCCCTCAAGTCCAAAGCCTCCTAACTCACTCACTCGTCCCTCAAGTCCAAAGCATCCTAACTCACTCACTCGTCCCTCAAGTCCAAAGCCTCCTAACTCACTCACTCGTCCCTCAAGTCCAAAGCCTCCTAACTCACTCACTCGTCCCTCAAGTCCAAAGCCTCCTAACTCACTCACTCGTCCCTCAAGTCCAAAGCCTCCTAACTCACTCACACGTCCCTCAAGTCTAAAGCCTCCTAACTCACTCACTCGTCCAAAGCCTCCTAACTCACTCACTCGTCCCTCAAGTCCAAAGCCTCCTAACTCACTCAGTCGTCCCTCAAGTCCAAAGCCTCCTAACTCACTCACTCGTCCAAAGCCTCCTAACTCACTCACTCGTCCCTCAAGTCCAAAGCCTGCTAACTCACTCACTCGTCCAAAGCCTCCTAACTCACTCAGTCGTCCCTCAAGTCCAAAGCCTCCTAACTCACTCACTCGTCCCTCAAGTCCAAAGCCTCCTAACTCACTCACTCGTCCAAAGCCTCCTAACTCACTCACTCGTCCAAAGCCTCCTAACTCACTCACTCGTCCCTCAAGTCCAAAGCCTCCTAACTCACTCACTCGTCCAAAGCCTCCTAACTCACTCACTCGTCCCTCAAGTCCAAAGCCTCCTAACTCACTCACTCGTCCAAAGCCTCCTAACTCACTCACTCGTCCCTCAAGTCCAAAGCCTCCTAACTCACTCACTCGTCCAAAGCCTCCTAACTCACTCACTCGTCCCTCAAGTGCAAAGCCTCCTAACTCACTCACTCGTCTAAAGCCTCCTAACTCACTCACTCGTCCCTCAAGTCCAAAGCCTCCTAACTCACTCACTCGTCCAAAGCCTCCTAACTCACTCACTCGTCCCTCAAGTCCAAAGCCTCCTAACTCACTCACTCGTCCAAAGCCTCCTAACTCACTCACTCGTCCCTCAAGTCCAAAGCCTCCTAACTCACTCATTCGTCCAAAGCCTGCTAACTCACTCACTAGTCCAAAGCCTCCTAACTCACTCACTCGTCCCTCAAGTCCAAAGCCTCCTAACTCACTCACTCGTCCCTCAAGTCCAAAGCCTCCTAACTCACTCACTCGTCCCTCAAGTCCAAAGCCTCCTAACTCACTCACTCGTCCAAAGCCTCCTAACTCACTCACTCGTCCCTCAAGTCCAAAGCCTCCTAACTCACTCACTCGTCCCTCAAGTCCAAAGCCTCCTAACTCACTCACTCGTCCCTCAAGTCCAAAGCCTCCTAACTCACTCACTCGTCCAAAGCCTCCTAACTCACTCACTCGTCCCTCAAGTCCAAAGCCTCCTAACTCACTCACTCGTCCAAAGCCTCCTAACTCACTCACTCGTCCCTCAAGTGCAAAGCCTCCTAACTCACTCACTCGTCCAAAGCCTCCTAACTCACTCACTCGTCCCTCAAGTCCAAAGCCTCCTAACTCACTCACTCGTCCAAAGCCTCCTAACTCACTCACTCGTCCCTCAAGTCCAAAGCCTCCTAACTCACTCACTCGTCCCTCAAGTCCAAAGCCTCCTAACTCACTCACTCGTCCCTCAAGTCGAAAGCATCCTAACTCACTCACTCGTCCCTCAAGTCCAAAGCCTCCTAACTCACTCACTCGTCCCTCAAGTCCAAAGCCTCCTAAGTCACTCACTCGTCCCTCAAGTCCAAAGCCTCCTAACTCACTCACTCGTCCAAAGCCTCCTAACTCACTCACTCGTCCCTCAAGTCCAAAGCCTCCTAACTCACTCACTCGTCCCTCAAGTCCAAAGCCTCCTAACTCACTCACTCGTCCCTCAAGTCCAAAGCCTCCTAACTCACTCACTCGTCCCTCAAGTCCAAAGCCTCCTAACTCACTCACTCGTCCCTCAAGTCCAAAGCCTCCTAACTCACTCACTCGTCCCTCAAGTCCAAAGCCTCCTAACTCACGCACTCGTCCCTCAAGTCCAAAGCCTCATAACTCACTCACTCGTCCCTCAAGTCCAAAGCCTCCTAACTCACTCACTCGTCCCTCAAGTCCAAAGCCTCCTAACTCACTCACTCGTCCCTCAAGTCCAAAGCCTCCTAACTCACTCACTCGTCCAATGCCTCCTAACTCACTCACTCGTCCCTCAAGTCCAAAGCCTCCTAACTCACTCACTCGTCCCTCAAGTCCAAAGCCTCCTAACTCACTCACTCGTCCAAAGCCTCCTAACTCACTCACTCGTCCCTCAAGTCCAAAGCCTCCTAACTCACTCACTCGTCCAAAGCCTCCTAACTCACTCACTCGTCCCTCAAGTCCAAAGCCTCCTAACTCACTCACTCGTCCAAAGCCTCCTAACTCACTCACTCGTCCCTCAAGTCCAAAGCCTCCTAACTCACTCACTCGTCCCTCAAGTCCAAAGCCTCCTAACTCACTCACTCGTCCAAAGCCTCCTAACTCACTCACTCGTCCCTCAGGTCCAAAGCCTCCTAACTCACTCACTCGTCCCTCAAGTCCAAAGCCTCCTAACTCACTCACTCGTCCCTCAAGTCCAAAGCCTCCTAACTCACTCACTCGTCCCTCAAGTCCAAAGCCTCCTAACTCACTCACTCGTCCAAAGCCTCCTAACTCACTCACTCGTCCCTCAAGTCCAAAGCCTCCTAACTCACTCACTCGTCCAAAGCCTCCTAACTCACTCACTCGTCCCTCAAGTCCAAAGCCTCCTAACTCACTCACTCGTCCCTCAAGTCCAAAGCCTCCTAACTCACTCACTCGTCCCTCAAGTCCAAAGCCTCCTAACTCACTCACTAGTCACTCAAGTCCAAAGCCTCCTAACTCACTCACTCGTCCCTCAAGTCCAAAGCCTCCTAACTCACTCACTCGTCCCTCAAGTCCAAAGCCTCCTAACTCACTCACACGTCCCTCAAGTCTAAAGCCTCCTAACTCACTCACTCGTCCAAAGCCTCCTAACTCACTCACTCGTCCCTCAAGTCCAAAGCCTCCTAACTCACTCAGTCGTCCCTCAAGTCCAAAGCCTCCTAACTCACTCACTCGTCCCTCAACTCCAAAGCCTCCTAACTCACTCACTCGTCCAAAGCCTCCTAACTCACTCACTCGTCCAAAGCCTCCTAACTCACTCACTCGTCCCTCAAGTCCAAAGCCTCCTAACTCGCTCACTCGTCCAAAGCCTCCTAACTCACTCACTCGTTCCTCAAGTCCAAAGCCTCCTAACTCACTCACTCGTCCAAAGCCTCCTAACTCACTCACTCGTCCCTCAAGTCCAAAGCCTTTTAACTCACTCACTCGTCCAAAGCCTCCTAACTCACTCACTCGTCCCTCAAGTGCAAAGCCTCCTAACTCACTCACTTGTCCCTCAAGTCCAAAGCCTCCTAACTCACTCACTCGTCCCTCAAGTCCAAAGCCTCCTAACTCACTCACTCGTCCAAAGCCTCCTAACTCACTCACTCGTCCCTCAAGTCCAAAGCCTCCTAATTCACTCACTCGTCCAAAGCCTCCTAACTCACTCACTCGTCCCTCAAGTCCAAAGCCTCCTAACTCACTCACTCGTCCCTCAAGTCCAAAGCCTCCTAACTCACTCACTCGTCCCTCAAGTCCAAAGCCTCCTAACTCACTCACTCGTCCCTCAAGTCCAAAGCCTCCTAACTCACTCACTCGTCCCTCAAGTCCAAAGCCTCCTAACTCACTCACTCGTCCCTCAAGTCCAAAGCCTCCTAACTCACACACTCGTCCCTCAAGTCCAAAGCCTCCTAACTCACTCCCTCGTCCCTCAAGTCCAAAGCCTCCTAACTCACTCACTCGTCCCTCAAGTCCAAAGCCTCCTAACTCACTCACTCGTCCCTCAAGTCCAAAGCCTCCTAACTCACTCACTCATCCAAAGCCTCCTAACTCACTCACTCGTCCCTCAAGTCCAAAGCCTCCTAACTCACTCACTCGTCCAAAGCCTCCTAACTCACTCACTCGTCCCTCAAGTCCAAAGCCTCCTAACTCACTCACTCGTCCCTCAAGTCCAAAGCCTCCTAACTCACTCACTCGTCCAAAACCTCCTAACTCACTCACTCGTCCCTCAAGTCCAAAGCCTCCTAACTCACTCACTCGTCCAAAGCCTCCTAACTCACTCACTCGTCCCTCAAGTCCAAAGCCTCCTAACTCACTCACTCGTCCCTCAAGTCCAAAGCCTCCTAACTCACTCACTCGTCCAAAGCCTCCTAACTCACTCACTCGTCCCTCAGGTCCAAAGCCTCCTAACTCACTCACTCGTCCCTCAAGTCCAAAGCCTCCTAACTCACTCACTCGTCCCTCAAGTCCAAAGCCTCCTAACTCACTCACTCGTCCAAAGCCTCCTAACTCACACACTCGTCCCTCAAGTCCAAAGCCTCCTAACTCACTCACTCGTCCAAAGCCTCCTAACTCACTCACTCGTCCCTCAAGTCCAAAGCCTCCTAACTCACTCACTCGTCCCTCAAGTCCAAAGCTTCCTAACTCACTCACTCGTCCAAAACCTCCTAACTCACTCACTCGTCCCTCAAGTCCAAAGCCTCCTAACTCACTCACTCGTCCAAAGCCTCCTAAATCACTCACTCGTCCCTCAAGTACAAAGCCTCCTAACTCACTCACTCGTCCAAAGCCTCCTAACTCACTCACTCGTCCCTCAAGTCCAAAGCCTCCTAACTCACTCACTCGTCCCTCAAGTCCAAAGCCTCCTAACTCACTCACTCGTCCCTCAAGTCCAAAGCCTCCTAACGCACTCACTCGTCCCTCAAGTCCAAAGCCTCCTAACTCACTCACTCGTCCAAAGCCTCCTAACTCACTCACTCGTCCCTCAAGTCCAAAGCCTCCTAACTCACTCACTCGTCCCTCAAGTCCAAAGCCTCCTAACTCACTCACTCGTCCAAAGCCTCCTAACTCACTCACTCGTCCCTCAAGTCCAAAGCCTCCTAACTCACTCACTCGTCCCTCAAGTCCAAAGCCTCCTAACTCACTCACTCGTCCAAAGCCTCCTAACTCACTCACTCGTCCCTCAAGTCCAAAGCCTCCTAACTCACTCACTCGTCCCTCAAGTCCAAAGCCTCCTAACTCACTCACTCGTCCCTCAAGTCCAAAGCCTCCTAACTCACTCACTCGTCCCTCAAGTCCAAAGCCTCCTAACTCACTCACTCGTCCCTCAAGTCCAAAGCCTCCTAACTCACTCACTCGTCCGTCAAGTCCAAAGCCTCCTAACTCACTCACTCGTCCCTCAAGTCCAAAGCCTCCTAACTCACTCACTCGTCCAAAGCCTCCTAACTCACTCACTCGTCCCTCAAGTCCAAAGCCTCCTAACTCACTCACTCGTCCAAAGCCTCCTAACTCACTCACTCGTCCCTCAAGTCCAAAGCCTCCTAACTCACTCACTCGTCCCTCAAGTCCAAAGCCTCCTAACTCACTCACTCGTCCAAAGCCTCCTAACTCACTCACTCGTCCCTCAAGTCCAAAGCCTCCTAACTCACTCACTCGTCCCTCAAGTCCAAAGCCTCCTAACTCACTCACTCGTCCCTCAAGTCCAAAGCCTCCTAACTCACTCACTCGTCCCTCAAGTCCAAAGCCTCCTAACTCACTCACTCGTCCCTCAAGTCCAAAGCCTCCTAACTCACTCACTCGTCCAAAGCCTCCTAACTCACTCACTCGTCCCTCAAGTCCAAAGCCTCCTAACTCACTCACTCGTCCCTCAAGTCCAAAGCCTCCTAACTCACTCACTCGTCCAAAGCCTCCTAACTCACTCACTCGTCCCTCAAGTCCAAAGCCTCCTAACTCACTCACTCGTCCTTCAAGTCCAAAGCCTCCTAACTCACTCACTCGTCCCTCAAGTCCAAAGCCTCCTAACTCACTCACTCGTCCAAAGCCTCCTAACTCACTCACTCGTCCCTCAAGTCCAAAGCCTCCTAACTTACTCACTCGTCCAAAGCCTCCTAACTCACTCACTCGTCCCTCAAGTCCAAAGCCTCCTAACTCACTCACTCGTCCAAAGCCTCCTAACTCACTCACACGTCCCTCAAGTCCAAAGCCTCCTAACTCACTCACTCGTCCCTCAAGTCCAAAGCCTCCTAACTCACTCACTCGTCCCTCAAGTCCAATGCCTCCTAACTCACTCACTCGTCCCTCAAGTCCAAAGCCTCCTAACTCACTCACTCGTCCCTCAAGTCCAAAGCCTCCTAACTCACTCACTCGTCCCTCAAGTCCAAAGCCTCCTAACTCACTCACTCGTCCCTCAAGTCCAAAGCCTCCTAACTCACTCACTCGTCCAAAGCCTCCTAACTCACTCACTCGTCCCTCAAGTCCAAAGCCTCCTAACTCACTCACTTGTCCCTCAAGTCCAAAGCCTCCTAACTCACTTACTCGTCCAAAGCCTCCTAACTCACTCACTCGTCCCTCAAGTCCAAAGCCTCCTAACTCACTCACTCGTCCCTCAAGTCCAAAGCCTCCTAACTCACTCACTCGTCCCTCAAGTCCAAAGCCTCCTAACTCACTCACTCGTCCAAAGCCTCCTAACTCACTCACTCGTCCAAAGCCTCCTAACTCACTCAGTCGTCCCTCAAGTCCAAAGCCTCCTAACTCACTCACTCGTCCCTCAAGTCCAAAGCCTCCTAACTCACTCACTCGTCCAAAGCCTCCTAACTCACTCACTCGTCCCTCAAGTCCAAAGCCTCCTAACTCACTCACTCGTCCAAAGCCTCCTAACTCACTCAGTCGTCCCTCAAGTCCAAAGCCTCCTAACTCACTCACTCGTCCAAAGCCTCCTAACTTACTCAGTCGTCCCTCAAGTCCAAAGCCTCCTAACTCACTCACTCGTCCAAAGCCTCCTAACTCACTCACTCGTCCCTCAAGTCCAAAGCCTCCTAACTCACTCACTCGCCCAAAGCCTCCTAACTCACTCACTCGTCCCTCAAGTCCAAAGCCTCCTAACTCACTCACTCGTCCCTCAAGTCCAAAGCCTCCTAACTCACTCACTCGTCCCTCAAGTCCAAAGCCTCCTAACTCACTCACTCGTCCCTCAAGTCCAAAGCCTCCTAACTCACTCACTCGTCCCTCAAGTCCAAAGCCTCTTAACTCACTCACTCGTCCCTCAAGTCCAAAGCCTCCTAACTCACTCACTCGTCCAGAGCCTCCTAACTCACTCACTCGTCCCTCAAGTCCAAAGCCTCCTAACTCACTCACTCGTCCCTCAAGTCCAAAGCCTCCTAACTCACTCACTCGTCCCTCAAGTCCAAAGCCTCCTAACTCACTCACTCGTCCTTCAAGTCCAAAGCCTCCTAACTCACTCACTCGTCCCTCAAGTCCAAAGCCTCCTAACTCACTCACTCGTCCAAAGCCTCCTAACTCACTCACTCGTCCCTCAAGTCCAAAGCCTCCTAACTCACTCACTCGTCCAAAGCCTCCTAACTCACTCACTCGTCCCTCAAGTCCAAAGCCTCCTAACTCACTCACTCGTCCCTCAAGTCCAAAGCCTCCTAACTCACTCACTCGTCCAAAGCCTCCTAACTCACTCACTCGTCCCTCAAGTCCAAAGCCTCCTAACTCACTCACTGGTCCCTCAAGTACAAAGCCTCCTAACTCACTCACTCGTCCCTCAAGTCCAAAGCCTCCTAACTCACTCACTCGTCCCTCAAGCCCAAAGCCTCCTAACTCACTTACTCGTCCAAAGCCTCCTAACTCACTCACTCGTCCCTCAAGTCCAAAGCCTCCTAACTCACTCACTCGTCCAAAGCCTCCTAACTCACTCACTCGTCCCTCAAGTCCAAAGCCTCCTAACTCACTCACTCGTCCCTCAAGTCCAAAGCCTCCTAACTCACTCACTCGTCCAAAGCCTCCTAACTCACTCACTCGTCCCTCAAGTCCAAAGCCTCCTAACTCACTCACTCGTCCCTCAAGTCCAAAGACTCCTAACTCACTCGCTCGTACCTCAAGTCCAAAGCCTCCTAACTCACTCACTCGTCCCTCAAGTCCAAAGCCTCCTAAGTCACTTACTCGTCCAAAGCCTCCTAACTCACTCACTCGTCCCTCAAGTCCAAAGCCTCCTAACTCACTCACTCGTCCCTCAAGTCCAAAGCCTCCTAAGTGACTCATTCGTCCCTCAAGTCCAAAGCCTCCTGCCTCTATGAGGTCTGGTAAACAGAGGTCTGCCTCTATGAGGTCTGCCTCTATGAGGTCTGGTAAACAGAGCTCTGCCTCTATGAGGTCTGCCTCTATGAGGTCTGGTAAACAGAGGTCTGCCTCTATGAGGTCTGCCTCTATGAGGTCTGGTAAACAGAGGTCTGCCTCTATGAGGTCGGGTAAACAGAGGTCTGCCTCTATGAGGTCGGATAAACAGAGGTCTGCCTCTATGAGGTCTGCGTCTATGAGGTCTGGTAAACAGAAGTCTGCCTCTATGAGGTCTGGTAAACAGAGGTCTGCCTCTATGAGGTCTGGTAAACAGAGGTCTGCCTCTATGAGGTCTGCCTCTATGAGGTCTGGTAAACAGAGGTCTGCCTCTATGAGGTCTGGTAAACAGAGGTCTGCCTCTATGAGGTCTGCCTCTATGAGGTCTGGTAAACAGAGGTCTGCCTCTATGAGGTCTGGTAAACAGAGGTCTGCCTCTATGAGGTCTGCCTCTATGAGGTCTGGTAAACAGAGGTCTGCCTCTATGAGGTCTGCCTCTATGAGGTCTGGTAAACAGAGGTCTGCCTCTATGAGGTCTGGTAAACAGAGGTCTGCCTCTATGAGGTCTGCCTCTATGAGGTCTGGTAAACAGAGGTCTGCCTCTATGAGGTCTGCCTCTATGAGGTCTGGTAAACAGAGGTCTGCCTCTAAGAGGTCTGCCTCTATGAGGTCTGGTAAACAGAGGTCTGCCTCTATGAGGTCTGCCTCTATGAGGTCTGGTAAACAGAGGTCTGCCTCTATGAGGTCTGCCTCTATGAGGTCTGGTAAACAGAGGTCTGCCTCTATGAGGTCTGCCTCTATGAGGTGTGGTAAACAGAGGGCTGCCTCTATGAGGTCTGCCTCTATGAGGTCTGGTAAACAGAGGTCTGCCTCTATGAGGTCTGCCTCTATGAGGTCTGGTAAACAGAGGTCTGCCTCTATGAGGTCTGCCTCTATGAGGTCTGGTAAACAGAGGTCTGCCTCTATGAGGTCTGCCTCTATGAGGTCTGGTAAACAGAGGTCTGCCTCTATGAGGTCTGCCTCTATGAGGTCTGGTAAACAGAGGTCTGCCTCTATGAGGTCTGGTAAACAGAGGTCTGCCTCTATGAGGTCGGGTAAACAGAGGTCTGCCTCTATGAGGTCTGGTAAACAGAGGTCTGCCTCTATGAGGTCTGGTAAACAGAGGTCTGCCTCTATGAGGTCTGCCTCTATGAGGTCTGGTAAACAGAGGTCTGCCTCTATGAGGTCTGGTAAACAGAGGTCTGCCTCTATGAGGTCTGCCTCTATGAGGTCTGGTAAACAGAGGTCTGCCTCTATGAGGTCTGGTAAACAGAGGTCTGCCTCTATGAGGTCTGGTAAACAGAGGTCTGCCTCTATGAGGTCTGCCTCTATGAGGTCTGGTAAACAGAGGTCTGCCTCTATGAGGTCTGCCTCTATGAGGTCTGGTAAACAGAGGTCTGCCTCTATGAGGTCTGCCTCTATGAGGTCTGTTAAACAGAGGTCTGCCTCTATGAGGTCTGCCACTATGAGGTCTGGTAAACAGAGGTCTGCCTCTATGAGGTCTGCCTCTATGAGGTCTGGTAAACAGAGGTCTGCCTCTATGAGGTCTGCCTCTATGAGGTCTGGTAAACAGAGGTCTGCCTCTATGAGGTCGGGTAAACAGAGGTCTGCCTCTATGAGGTCGGGTAAAAAGAGGTCTGCCTCTATGAGGTCGGGTAAACAGAGGTCTTCCTCTATGAGGTCGGGTAAACAGAGGTCTGCCTCTATGAGGTCTGGTAAACAGAGATCTGCCTCTATGAGGTCTGGTAAACAGAGGTCTGCCTCTATGAGGTCTGCTAAACAGAGGTCTGCCTCTATGAGGTCTGGTAAACAGAGGTCTGCCTCTATGAGGTCTGCCTCTATGAGGTCTGGTAAACAGAGGTCTGCCTCTATGAGGTCTGGTAAACAGAGGTCTGCCTCTATGAGGTCTGCCTCTATGAGGTCTGGTAAACAGAGGTCTGCCTCTATGAGGTCTGCCTCTATGAGGTCTGCCTCTATGAGGTCTGGTAAACAGAGGTCTGCCTCTATGAGGTCTGCCTCTATGAGGTCTGGTAAACAGAGGTCTGCCTCTATGAGGTCTGCCTCTATGAGGTCTGGTAAACAGAGGTCTGCCTCTATGAGGTCTGCCTCTATGAGGTCTGGTAAACAGAGGTCTGCCTCTATGAGGTCTGCCTCTATGAGGTCTGGTAAACAGAGGTCTGCCTCTATGAGGTCTGCCTCTATGAGGTCTGGTAAACAGAGGTCTGCCTCTATGAGGTCTGCCTCTATGAGGTCTGGTAAACAGAGGTCTGCCTCTATGAGGTCTGCCTCTATGAGGTGTGGTAAACAGAGGTCTGCCTCTATGAGGTCTGCCTCTATGAGGTCTGCTAAACAGAGGTCTGCCTCTATGAGGTCTGCCTCTATGAGGTCTGGTAAACAGAGGTTTGCCTCTATGAGGTCTGCCTCTATGAGGTCTGGTAAACAGAGGTCTGCCTCTATGAGGTCTGCCTCTATGAGGTCTGGTAAACAGAGGTCTGCCTCTATGAGGTCTGGTAAACAGAGGTCTGCCTCTATGAGGTCTGGTAAACAGAGGTCTGCCTCTATGAGGTCTGCCCCTATGAGGTCTGCTAAACAGAGGTCTGCCTCTATGAGGTCTGCCTCTATGAGGTCTGGTAAACAGAGGTCCGCCTCTATGAGGTCTGGTAAACAGAGGTCTGCCTCTATGAGGTCTGGTAAACAGAGGTCTGCCTCTATGAGGTCTGCCTCTATGAGGTCTAGTAAACAGAGGTCTGCCTCTATGAGGTCTGGTAAACAGAGATCTGCCTCTATGAGGTCTGCCTCTATGAGGTCTGCTAAACAGAGGTCTGCCTCTATGAGGTCTGCCTCTATGAGGTCTGGTAAACAGAGGTCTGCCTCTATGAGGTCTGCCTCTATGAGGTCTGCTAAACAGAGGTCTGCCTCTATGAGGTCTGCTAAACAGAGGTCTGCCTCTATGAGGTCTGCCTCTATGAGGTCTGGTAAACAGAGGTCTGCCTCTACGAGGTCTGCCTCTATGAGGTCTGGTAAACAGAGGTCTGCCTCTATGAGGTCTGGTAAACAGAGGTCTGCCTCTATGAGGTCTGCCTCTATGAGGTCTGGTAAACAGAGGTCTGCCTCTATGAGGTCTGCCTCTGTGAGGTCTGGTAAACAGAGGTCTGCCTCTATGAGGTCTGCCTCTATGAGGTCTGGTAAACAGAGGTCTGCCTCTATGAGGTCTGCCTCTATGAGGTCTGGTAAACAGAGGTCTGCCTCTATGAGGTCTGGTAAACAGAGGTCTGCCTCTATGAGGTCTGCCTCTATGAGGTCTGGTAAACAGAGGTCTGCCTCTATGAGGTCTGCCTCTATGAGGTCTGGTAAACAGAGGTCTGCCTCTATGAGGTCTGCCTCTATGAGGTCTGGTAAACAGAGGTCTGCCTCTATGAGGTCTGGTAAACAGAGGTCTGGTAAACAGAGGTGTGCCTCTATGAGGTCTGCCTCTATGAGGTCTGGTAAACAGAGGTCTGCCTCTATGAGGTCTGGTAAACAGAGGTCTGCCTCTATGAGGTCTGCCTCTATGAGGTCTGGTAAACAGAGGTCTGCCTCTATGAGGTCTGGTAAACAGAGGTCTGCCTCTATGAGGTCTGCCTCTATGAGGTCTGGTAAACAGAGGTCTGCCTCCATGAGGTCTGCCTCTATGAGGTCTGGTAAACAGAGGTCTGCCTCTATGAGGTCTGCCTCTATGAGGTCTGGTAAACAGAGGTCTGCCTCTATGAGGTCTGCCTCTATGAGGTCTGGTAAACAGAGGTCTGCCTCCATGAGGTCTGCCTCTATGAGGTCTGGTAAACAGAGGTCTGCCTCTATGAGGTCTGCCTCTATGAGGTCTGGTAAACAGAGGTCTGCCTCTATGAGGTCTGCCTCTATGAGGTCTGGTAAACAGAGGTCTGCCTCTATGAGGTCTGCCTCTATAAGGTCTGGTAAACAGAGGTCTGTCTCTATGAGGTCTGGTAAACAGAGGTCTGTCTCTGTGAGGTCTGGTAAACAGAGGTCTGCCTCTATGAGGTCTGCCTCTATGAGGTCTGGTAAACAGAGGTCTGCCTCTATGAGGTCTGCCTCTATGAGGTCTGGTAAACAGAGGTCTGCCTCTATGAGGTCTGGTAAACAGAGGTCTGCCTCTATGAGGTCTGCCTCTATGAGGTCTGGTAAACAGAGGTCTGCCTCTATGAATTCTGCCTCTATGAGGTCTGGTAAACAGAGGTCTGCCTCTATGAGGTCTGGTAAACAGAGGTCTGTCTCTATGAGGTCTGCCTCTATGAGGTCTGGTAAACAGAGGTCTGCCTCTATGAGGTCTGCCTCTATGAGGTCTGGTAAACAGAGGTCTGCCTCTATGAGGTCTGTTAAACAGAGGTCTGCCTCTATGAGGTCTGGTAAACAGAGGTCTGCCTCTATGAGGTCTGCCTCTATGAGGTCTGGTAAACAGAGGTCTTCCTCTATGAGGTCAGGTAAACAGAGGTCTGCCTCTATGAGGTCTGGTAAACAGAGGTCTGCCTCTATGAGGTCTGCCTCTATGAGGTCTGGTAAACAGAGGTCTGCCTCTATGAGGTCTGGTAAACAGAGGTCTGCCTCTATGAGGTCTAGTAAACAGAGGTCTGCCTCTATGAGGTCTGGTAAACAGAGGTCTGCCTCTATGAGGTCTAGTAAACAGAGGTCTGCCTCTATGAGGTCTGGTAAACAGAGGTCTCCCTCTATGAGGTCTGGTAAACAGAGGTCTGCCTCTATGAGGTCTGGTAAACAGAGGTCTTCCTCTATGAGGTCTGCCTCTATGAGGTCTGGTAAACAGAGGTCTGCCTCTATGAGGTCTGGTAAACAGAGGTCTGCCTCTATGAGGTCTGCCTCTATGAGGTCTGGTAAACAGAGGTCTGCCTCTATGAGGTCTGCCTCTATGAGGTCTGGTAAACAGAGGTCTGCCTCTATGAGGTCTGCCTCTATGAGGTCTGGTAAACAGAGGTCTGCCTCTATGAGGTCTGCCTCTGTGAGGTCTGGTAAACAGAGGTCTGCCTCTATGAGGTCTGCCTCTATGAGGTCTGGTAAACAGAGGTCTGCCTCTATGAGGTCTGCCTCTATGAGGTCTGGTAAACAGAGGTCTGCCTCTATGAGGTCTGGTAAACAGAGGTCTGCCTCTATGAGGTCTGCCTCTATGAGGTCTGGTAAACAGAGGTCTGCCTCTATGAGGTCTGCCTCTATGAGGTCTGGTAAACAGAGGTCTGCCTCTATGAGGTCTGCCTCTATGAGGTCTGGTAAACAGAGGTCTGCCTCTATGAGGTCTGGTAAACAGAGGTCTGGTAAACAGAGGTGTGCCTCTATGAGGTCTGCCTCTATGAGGTCTGGTAAACAGAGGTCTGCCTCTATGAGGTCTGCCTCTATGAGGTCTGGTAAACAGAGGTCTGCCTCCATGAGGTCTGCCTCTATGAGGTCTGGTAAACAGAGGTCTGCCTCTATGAGGTCTGCCTCTATGAGGTCTGGTAAACAGAGGTCTGCCTCTATGAGGTCTGCCTCTATGAGGTCTGGTAAACAGAGGTCTGCCTCTATGAGGTCTGGTAAACAGAGGTCTGTCTCTATGAGGTCTGGTAAACAGAGGTCTGTCTCTGTGAGGTCTGGTAAACAGAGGTCTGCCTCTATGAGGTCTGGTAAACAGAGGTCTGCCTCTATGAGGTCTGCCTCTATGAGGTCTGGTAAACAGAGGTCTGCCTCTATGAGGTCTGGTAAACAGAGGTCTGCCTCTATGAGGTCTGCCTCTATGAGGTCTGGTAAACAGAGGTCTGCCTCTATGAATTCTGCCTCTATGAGGTCTGGTAAACAGAGGTCTGCCTCTATGAGGTCTGGTAAACAGAGGTCTGTCTCTATGAGGTCTGCCTCTATGAGGTCTGGTAAACAGAGGTCTGCCTCTATGAGGTCTGCCTCTATGAGGTCTGGTAAACAGAGGTCTGCCTCTATGACGTCTGTTAAACAGAGGTCTGCCTCTATGAGGTCTGGTAAACAGAGGTCTGCCTCTATGAGGTCTGCCTCTATGAGGTCTGGTAAACAGAGGTCTTCCTCTATGAGGTCAGGTAAACAGAGGTCTGCCTCTATGAGGTCTGGTAAACAGAGGTCTGCCTCTATGAGGTCTGCCTCTATGAGGTCTGGTAAACAGAGGTCTGCCTCTATGAGGTCTGGTAAACAGAGGTCTGCCTCTATGAGGTCTGGTAAACAGAGGTCTGCCTCTATGAGGTCTAGTAAACAGAGGTCTGCCTCTATGAGGTCTGGTAAACAGAGGTCTGCCTCTATGAGGTCTAGTAAACAGAGGTCTGCCTCTATGAGGTCTGGTAAACAGAGGTCTCCCTCTATGAGGTCTGGTAAACAGAGGTCTGCCTCTATGAGGTCTGGTAAACAGAGGTCTTCCTCTATGAGGTCTGCCTCTATGAGGTCTGGTAAACAGAGGTCTGCCTCTATGAGGTCAGGTAAACAGAGGTCTGCCTCTATGAGGTCTGCCTCTATGAGGTCTGGTAAACAGAGGTCTGCCTCTATGAGGTCTGGTAAACAGAGGTCTGCCTCTATGAGGTCTGGTAAACAGAGGTCTGCCTCTATGAGGTCTGGTAAACAGAGGTCTGCCTCTATGAGGTCTAGTAAACAGAGGTCTGCCTCTATGAGGTCTGGTAAACAGAGGTCTCCCTCTATGAGGTCTGGTAAACAGAGGTCTGCCTCTATGAGGTCTGGTAAACAGAGGTCTTCCTCTATGAGGTCTGCCTCTATGAGGTCTGGTAAACAGAGGTCTGCCTCTATGAGGTCTGGTAAACAGAGGTCTGCCTCTATGAGGTCTGCCTCTATGAGGTCTGGTAAACAGAGGTCTGCCTCTATGAGGTCTGCCTCTATGAGGTCTGGTAAACAGAGGTCTGCCTCTATGAGGTCTGCCTCTATGAGGTCTGGTAAACAGAGGTCTGCCTCTATGAGGTCTGCCTCTATGAGGTCTGGTAAACAGAGGTGTGCCTCTATGAGGTCTGCCTCTATGAGGTCTGGTAAACAGAGGTCTGCCTCTATGAGGTCTGCCTCTATGAGGTCTGGTAAACAGAGGTCTGCCTCTATGAGGTCTGGTAAACAGAGGTCTGCCTCTATGAGGTCTGCCTCTATGAGGTCTGGTAAACAGAGGTCTGCCTCTATGAGGTCTGCCTCTATGAGGTCTGGTAAACAGAGGTCTGCCTCTATGAAGTCTGGTAAACAGAGGTCTGCCTCTATGAG
This sequence comes from Coccyzus lansbergi, assembly GCA_033558105.1. NCBI lineage: Eukaryota > Metazoa > Chordata > Aves > Cuculiformes > Coccyzidae > Coccyzus > Coccyzus lansbergi. The sequence continues at coordinate 670,216 of JAUMJK010001121.1, forward strand.
GTCTGGTAAACAGAGGTCTGCCTCTATGAGGTCTGGTAAACAGAGGTCTGCCTCTATGAGGTCTGGTAAACAGAGGTCTGCCTCTATGAGGTCTGGTAAACAGAGGTCTGCCTCTATGAGGTCTGGTAAACAGAGGTCTGCCTCTATGAGGTCTGCCTCTATGAGGTCTGGTAAACAGAGGTCTGCCTCTATGAGGTCTGCCTCTATGAGGTCTGGTAAACAGAGGTCTGCCTCTATGAGGTCTGCCTCTATGAGATCTGGTAAACAGAGTTCTGCCTCTATGAGGTCTGGTAAACAGAGGTCTGCCTCTATGAGGTCTGGTAAACAGAGGTCTGCCTCTATGAGGTCTGGTAAACAGAGGTCTGCCTCTATGAGGTCTGCCTCTATGAGGTCTGGTAAACAGAGGTCTGCCTCTATGAGGTCTGCCTCTGTGAGGTCTGGTAAACAGAGGTCTGCCTCTATGAGGTCTGCCTCTATGAGGTCTGGTAAACAGAGGTCTGCCTCTATGAGGTCTGCCTCTATGAGGTCTGGTAAACAGAGGTCTGCCTCTATGAGGTCTGGTAAACAGAGGTCTGCCTCTATGAGGTCTGCCTCTATGAGGTCTGGTAAACAGAGGTCTGCCTCTATGAGGTCTGCCTCTATGAGGTCTGGTAAACAGAGGTCTGCCTCTATGAGGTCTGCCTCTATGAGGTCTGGTAAACAGAGGTCTGCCTCTATGAGGTCTGGTAAACAGAGGTCTGGTAAACAGAGGTGTGCCTCTATGAGGTCTGCCTCTATGAGGTCTGGTAAACAGAGGTCTGCCTCTATGAGGTCTGGTAAACAGAGGTCTGCCTCTATGAGGTCTGCCTCTATGAGGTCTGGTAAACAGAGGTCTGCCTCCATGAGGTCTGCCTCTATGAGGTCTGGTAAACAGAGGTCTGCCTCTATGAGGTCTGCCTCTATGAGGTCTGGTAAACAGAGGTCTGCCTCTATGAGGTCTGCCTCTATGAGGTCTGGTAAACAGAGGTCTGCCTCTATGAGGTCTGGTAAACAGAGGTCTGTCTCTATGAGGTCTGGTAAACAGAGGTCTGTCTCTGTGAGGTCTGGTAAACAGAGGTCTGCCTCTATGAGGTCTGCCTCTATGAGGTCTGGTAAACAGAGGTCTGCCTCTATGAGGTCTGCCTCTATGAGGTCTGGTAAACAGAGGTCTGCCTCTATGAGGTCTGGTAAACAGAGGTCTGCCTCTATGAGGTCTGCCTCTATGAGGTCTGGTAAACAGAGGTCTGCCTCTATGAATTCTGCCTCTATGAGGTCTGGTAAACAGAGGTCTGCCTCTATGAGGTCTGGTAAACAGAGGTCTGTCTCTATGAGGTCTGCCTCTATGAGGTCTGGTAAACAGAGGTCTGCCTCTATGAGGTCTGCCTCTATGAGGTCTGGTAAACAGAGGTCTGCCTCTATGAGGTCTGTTAAACAGAGGTCTGCCTCTATGAGGTCTGGTAAACAGAGGTCTGCCTCTATGAGGTCTGCCTCTATGAGGTCTGGTAAACAGAGGTCTTCCTCTATGAGGTCAGGTAAACAGAGGTCTGCCTCTATGAGGTCTGGTAAACAGAGGTCTGCCTCTATGAGGTCTGCCTCTATGAGGTCTGGTAAACAGAGGTCTGCCTCTATGAGGTCTGGTAAACAGAGGTCTGCCTCTATGAGGTCTGGTAAACAGAGGTCTGCCTCTATGAGGTCTAGTAAACAGAGGTCTGCCTCTATGAGGTCTGGTAAACAGAGGTCTGCCTCTATGAGGTCTAGTAAACAGAGGTCTGCCTCTATGAGGTCTGGTAAACAGAGGTCTCCCTCTATGAGGTCTGGTAAACAGAGGTCTGCCTCTATGAGGTCTGGTAAACAGAGGTCTTCCTCTATGAGGTCTGCCTCTATGAGGTCTGGTAAACAGAGGTCTGCCTCTATGAGGTCAGGTAAACAGAGGTCTGCCTCTATGAGGTCTGCCTCTATGAGGTCTGGTAAACAGAGGTCTGCCTCTATGAGGTCTGGTAAACAGAGGTCTGCCTCTATGAGGTCTGGTAAACAGAGGTCTGCCTCTATGAGGTCTGGTAAACAGAGGTCTGCCTCTATGAGGTCTAGTAAACAGAGGTCTGCCTCTATGAGGTCTGGTAAACAGAGGTCTCCCTCTATGAGGTCTGGTAAACAGAGGTCTGCCTCTATGAGGTCTGGTAAACAGAGGTCTTCCTCTATGAGGTCTGCCTCTATGAGGTCTGGTAAACAGAGGTCTGCCTCTATGAGGTCTGGTAAACAGAGGTCTGCCTCTATGAGGTCTGCCTCTATGAGGTCTGGTAAACAGAGGTCTGCCTCTATGAGGTCTGCCTCTATGAGGTCTGGTAAACAGAGGTCTGCCTCTATGAGGTCTGCCTCTATGAGGTCTGGTAAACAGAGGTCTGCCTCTATGAGGTCTGCCTCTATGAGGTCTGGTAAACAGAGGTGTGCCTCTATGAGGTCTGCCTCTATGAGGTCTGGTAAACAGAGGTCTGCCTCTATGAGGTCTGCCTCTATGAGGTCTGGTAAACAGAGGTCTGCCTCTATGAGGTCTGGTAAACAGAGGTCTGCCTCTATGAGGTCTGCCTCTATGAGGTCTGGTAAACAGAGGTCTGCCTCTATGAGGTCTGCCTCTATGAGGTCTGCCTCTATGAGGTCTGGTAAACAGAGGTCTGCCTCTATGAAGTCTGGTAAACAGAGGTCTGCCTCTATGAGGTCTGGTAAACAGAGGTCTGCCTCTATGAGGTCTGGTAAACAGAGGTCTGCCTCTATGAGGTCTGGTAAACAGAGGTCTGCCTCTATGAGGTCTGGTAAACAGAGGTCTGCCTCTATGAGGTCTGCCTCTATGAGGTCTGGTAAACAGAGGTCTGCCTCTATGAGGTCTGCCTCTATGAGGTCTGGTAAACAGAGGTCTGCCTCTATGAGGTCTGCCTCTATGAGATCTGGTAAACAGAGTTCTGCCTCTATGAGGTCTGGTAAACAGAGGTCTGCCTCTATGAGGTCTGGTAAACAGAGGTCTGCCTCTATGAGGTCTGCCTCTATGAGGTCTGGTAAACAGAGGTCTGCCTCTATGAGGTCTGGTAAACAGAGGTCTGTCTCTATGAGGTCTGGTAAACAGAGGTCTGTCTCTGTGAGGTCTGGTAAACAGAGGTCTGCCTCTATGAGGTCTGCCTCTATGAGGTCTGGTAAACAGAGGTCTGCCTCTATGAGGTCTGCCTCTATGAGGTCTGGTAAACAGAGGTCTGCCTCTATGAGGTCTGGTAAACAGAGGTCTGCCTCTATGAGGTCTGCCTCTATGAGGTCTGGTAAACAGAGGTCTGCCTCTATGAATTCTGCCTCTATGAGGTCTGGTAAACAGAGGTCTGCCTCTATGAGGTCTGGTAAACAGAGGTCTGTCTCTATGAGGTCTGCCTCTATGAGGTCTGGTAAACAGAGGTCTGCCTCTATGAGGTCTGCCTCTATGAGGTCTGGTAAACAGAGGTCTGCCTCTATGAGGTCTGGTAAACAGAGGTCTGCCTCTATGAGGTCTGCCTCTATGAGGTCTGGTAAACAGAGGTCTTCCTCTATGAGGTCAGGTAAACAGAGGTCTGCCTCTATGAGGTCTGGTAAACAGAGGTCTGCCTCTATGAGGTCTGCCTCTATGAGGTCTGGTAAACAGAGGTCTGCCTCTATGAGGTCTGGTAAACAGAGGTCTGCCTCTATGAGGTCTGGTAAACAGAGGTCTGCCTCTATGAGGTCTAGTAAACAGAGGTCTGCCTCTATGAGGTCTGGTAAACAGAGGTCTGCCTCTATGAGGTCTAGTAAACAGAGGTCTGCCTCTATGAGGTCTGGTAAACAGAGGTCTCCCTCTATGAGGTCTGGTAAACAGAGGTCTGCCTCTATGAGGTCTGGTAAACAGAGGTCTTCCTCTATGAGGTCTGCCTCTATGAGGTCTGGTAAACAGAGGTCTGCCTCTATGAGGTCAGGTAAACAGAGGTCTGCCTCTATGAGGTCTGCCTCTATGAGGTCTGGTAAACAGAGGTCTGCCTCTATGAGGTCTGGTAAACAGAGGTCTGCCTCTATGAGGTCTGCCTCTATGAGGTCTGGTAAACAGAGGTCTGCCTCTATGAGGTCTGCCTCTATGAGGTCTGGTAAACAGAGGTCTGCCTCTATGAGGTCTGCCTCTATGAGGTCTGGTAAACAGAGGTCTGCCTCTATGAGGTCTGCCTCTGTGAGGTCTGGTAAACAGAGGTCTGCCTCTATGAGGTCTGCCTCTATGAGGTCTGGTAAACAGAGGTCTGCCTCTATGAGGTCTGCCTCTATGAGGTCTGGTAAACAGAGGTCTGCCTCTATGAGGTCTGGTAAACAGAGGTCTGCCTCTATGAGGTCTGCCTCTATGAGGTCTGGTAAACAGAGGTCTGCCTCTATGAGGTCTGGTAAACAGAGGTCTGCCTCTATGAGGTCTGCCTCTATGAGGTCTGGTAAACAGAGGTCTGCCTCTATGAGGTCTGGTAAACAGAGGTCTGCCTCTATGAGGTCTGACTCTATGAGGTCTGGTAAACAGAGGTCTGCCTCTATGAGGTCTGCCTCTATGAGGTCTGGTAAACAGAGGTCTGCCTCTATGAGGTCTGCCTCTATGAGGTCTGCCTCTATGAGGTCTGGTAAACAGAGGTCTGCCTCTATGAGGTCTGCCTCTATGAGGTCTGGTAAACAGAGGTCTGCCTCTATGAAGTCTGGTAAACAGAGGTCTGCCTCTATGAGGTCTGGTAAACAGAGGTGTGCCTCTATGAGGTCTGGTAAACAGAGGTCTGCCTCTATGAGGTCTGGTAAACAGAGGTCTGCCTCTATGAGGTCTGCCTCTGGTAAACAGAGGTCTGCCTCTATGAGTTCTGGTAAACAGAGGTCTGCCTCTATGAGGTCTGGTAAACAGAGGTCTGCCTCTATGAGGTCTGCCTCTATGAGGTCTGGTAAACAGAGGTCTGCCTCTATGAGGTCTGGTAAACAGAGGTCTGCCTCTATGAGGTCTGCCTCTATGAGGTCTGGTAAACAGAGGTCTGCCTCTCTGAGGTCTGCCTCTATGAGGTCTGGTAAACAGAGGTCTGCCTCTATGAGGTCTGGTAAACAGAGGTCTGCCTCTATGAGGTCTGCCTCTATGAGGTCTGGTAAACAGAGGTCTGCCTCTATGAGGTCTGGTAAACAGAGGTCTGCCTCTATGAGGTCTGGTAAACAGAGGTCTGCCTCTATGAGGTCTGCCTCTATGAGGTCTGGTAAACAGAGGTCTGCCTCTATGAGGTCTGCCTCTATGAGGTCTGCTAAACAGAGGTCTGCCTCTATGAGGTCTGCCTCTATGAGGTCTGGTAAAAAGAGGTTTGCCTCTATGAGGTCTGGTAAACAGAGGTCTGCCTCTATGAGGTCTGGTAAACAGAGGTCTGCCTCTATGAGGTCTGTCTCTATGAGGTCTGGTAAACAGAGGTCTGCCTCTATGAGGTCTGGTAAACAGAGGTCTGCCTCTATGAGGTCTGCCTCTATGAGGTCTGGTAAACAGAGGTCTGCCTCTATGAGGTCTGGTAAACAGAGGTCTGCCTCTATGAGGTCAGGTAAACAGAGGTCTGCCTCTATGAGGTCTGCCTCTATGAGGTCTGGTAAACAGAGGTCTGCCTCTATGAGGTCTGGTAAACAGAGGTCTGCCTCTATGACGTCTGCCTCTATGAGGTCTGGTAAACAGAGGTCTGCCTCTATGAGGTCTGGTAAACAGAGGTCTGCCTCTATGAGGTCTGCCTCTATGAGGTCTGGTAAACAGAGGTCTGCCTCTATGAGGTCTGCCTCTATGAGGTCTGGTAAACAGAGGTCTGCCTCTATGAGGTCTGGTAAACAGAGGTCTGCCTCTATGAGGTCTGCCTCTATGAGGTCTGGTAAACAGAGGTCTCCCTCTGAGGTCTGCCTCTATGAGGTCTGGTAAACAGAGGTCTGCCTCTATGAGGTCTGCCTCTATGAGGTCTGGTAAACAGAGGTCTGCCTCTATGAGGTCTGCCTCTATGAGGTCTGGTAAACAGAGGTCTGCCTCTATGAGGTCTGCCTCTATGAGGTCTGGTAAACAGAGGTCTGCCTCTATGAGTTCTGGTAAACAGAGGTGTGCCTCTATGAGGTCTGGTAAACAGAGGTCTGCCTCTATGAGGTCTGGTAAACAGAGGTCTGCCTCTATGAGGTCTGGTAAACAGAGGTCTGCCTCTATGAGGTCTGCCTCTGGTAAACAGAGGTCTGCCTCTATGATTTCTGGTAAACAGAGGTCTGCCTCTATGAGGTCTGGTAAACAGAGGTCTGCCTCTATGAGGTCTGCCTCTATGAGGTCTGGTAAACAGAGGTCTGCCTCTATGAGGTCTGGTAAACAGAGGTCTGCCTCTATGAGGTCTGGTAAACAGAGGTCTGCCTCTATGAGGTCTGCCTCTATGAGGTCTGGTAAACAGAGGTCTGCCTCTATGAGGTCTGGTAAACAGAGGTCTGCCTCTATGAGGTCTGCCTCTATGAGGTCTGGTAAACAGAGGTCTGCCTCTATGAGGTCTGGTAAACAGAGGTCTGCCTCTATGAGGTCGGGTAAACAGAGGTCTGCCTCTATGAGGTCTGGTAAACAGAGGTCTGCCTCTATGAGGTCTGGTAAACAGAGGTCTGCCTCTATGATGTCTGCCTCTATGAGGTCTGCCTCTATGAGGTCTGGTAAACAGAGGTCTGCCTCTATGAGGTCTGCCTCTATGAGGTCTGGTAAACAGAGGTCTGCCTCTATGAGGTCTGGTAAACAGAGGTCTGCCTCTATGAGGTCTGCCTCTATGAGGTCTGGTAAACAGAGGTCTGCCTCTATGAGGTCTGGTAAACAGAGGTCTGCCTCTATGAGGTCTGCCTCTATGAGGTCTGGTAAACAGAGGTCTGCCTCTATGAGGTCTGGTAAACAGAGGTCTGCCTCTATGAGGTCTGGTAAACAGAGGTCTGCCTCTATGAGGTCTGCTAAACAGAGGTCTGCCTCTATGAGGTCTGGTAAACAGAGGTCTGCCTCTATGAGGTCTGACTCTATGAGGTCTGGTAAACAGAGGTCTGCCTCTATGAGGTCTGCCTCTATGAGGTCTGGTAAACAGAGGTCTGCCTCTATGAGGTCTGCCTCTATGAGGTCTGGTAAACAGAGGTCTGCCTCTATGAGGTCTGCCTCTATGAGGTCTGGTAAACAGAGGTCTGCCTCTATGAGGTCTGGTAAACAGAGGTCTGCCTCTATGAGGTCTGGTAAACAGAGGTGTGCCTCTATGAGGTCTGGTAAACAGAGGTCTGCCTCTATGAGGTCTGGTAAACAGAGGTCTGCCTCTATGAGGTCTGCCTCTGGTAAACAGAGGTCTGCCTCTATGAGTTCTGGTAAACAGAGGTCTGCCTCTATGAGGTCTGGTAAACAGAGGTCTGCCTCTATGAGGTCTGCCTCTATGAGGTCTGGTAAACAGAGGTCTGCCTCTATGAGGTCTGGTAAACAGAGGTCTTCCTCTATGAGGTCGGCCTCTATGAGGTCTGGTAAACAGAGGTCTGCCTCTCTGAGGTCTGCCTCTATGAGGTCTGGTAAACAGAGGTCTGCCTCTATGAGGTCTGGTAAACAGAGGTCTGCCTCTATGAGGTCTGCCTCTATGAGGTCTGGTAAACAGAGGTCTGCCTCTATGAGGTCTGCCTCTATGAGGTCTGGTAAACAGAGGTCTGCCTCTATGAGGTCTGCCTCTATGAGGTCTGCTAAACAGAGGTCTGCCTCTATGAGGTCTGCCTCTATGAGGTCTGGTAAAAAGAGGTTTGCCTCTATGAGGTCTGCCTCTATGAGGTCTGCCTCTATGAGGTCTGGTAAACAGAGGTCTGCCTCTATGAGGTCTGCCTCTATGAGGTCTGGTAAACAGAGGTCTCCCTCTGAGGTCTGCCTCTATGAGGTCTGGTAAACAGAGGTCTGCCTCTATGAGGTCTGCCTCTATGAGGTCTGCCTCTATGAGGTCTGGTAAACAGAGGTCTGCCTCTATGAGGTCTGGTAAACAGAGGTGTGCCTCTATGAGGTCTGGTAAACAGAGGTCTGCCTCTATGAGGTCTGGTAAACAGAGGTCTGCCTCTATGAGGTCTGCCTCTGGTAAACAGAGGTCTGCCTCTATGAGGTCTGGTAAACAGAGGTCTGCCTCTATGAGGTCTGCCTCTATGAGGTCTGGTAAACAGAGGTCTGCCTCTATGAGGTCTGGTAAACAGAGGTCTGCCTCTATGAGGTCTGCCTCTATGAGGTCTGGTAAACAGAGGTCTGCCTCTATGAGGTCTGGTAAACAGAGGTCTGCCTCTATGAGGTCTGCCTCTATGAGGTCTGGTAAACAGAGGTCTGCCTCTATGACGTCGGGTAAACAGAGGTCTGCCTCTATGAGGTCGGGTAAACAGAGGTCTGCCTCTATGAGGTCTGGTAAACAGAGGTCTGCCTCTATGAGGTCTGGTAAACAGAGGTCTGCCTCTATGATGTCTGCCTCTATGAGGTCTGCCTCTATGAGGTCTGGTAAACAGAGGTCTGCCTCTATGAGGTCTGCCTCTATGAGGTCTGGTAAACAGAGGTCTGCCTCTATGAGGTCTGGTAAACAGAGGTCTGCCTCTATGAGGTCTGCCTCTATGAGGTCTGGTAAACAGAGGTCTGCCTCTATGAGGTCTGGTAAACAGAGGTCTGCCTCTATGAGGTCTGGTAAACAGAGGTCTGCCTCTATGAGGTCTGCCTCTATGAGGTCTGGTAAACAGAGGTCTGCCTCTATGAGGTCTGGTAAACAGAGGTCTGCCTCTATGAGGTCTGGTAAACAGAGGTGTGCCTCTATGAGGTCTGGTAAACAGAGGTCTGCCTCTATGAGGTCTGGTAAACAGAGGTCTGCCTCTATGAGGTCTGCCTCTGGTAAACAGAGGTCTGCCTCTATGAGTTCTGGTAAACAGAGGTCTGCCTCTATGAGGTCTGGTAAACAGAGGTCTGCCTCTATGAGGTCTGCCTCTATGAGGTCTGGTAAACAGAGGTCTGCCTCTATGAGGTCTGGTAAACAGAGGTCTTCCTCTATGAGGTCGGCCTCTATGAGGTCTGGTAAACAGAGGTCTGCCTCTCTGAGGTCTGCCTCTATGAGGTCTGGTAAACAGAGGTCTGCCTCTATGAGGTCTGCCTCTATGAGGTCTGGTAAACAGAGGTCTGCCTCTATGAGGTCTGCCTCTATGAGGTCTGGTAAACAGAGGTCTGCCTCTATGAGGTCTGCCTCTATGAGGTCTGCTAAACAGAGGTCTGCCTCTATGAGGTCTGGTAAACAGAGGTCTGGTAAAAAGAGGTTTGCCTCTATGAGGTCTGCCTCTATGAGGTCTGCCTCTATGAGGTCTGGTAAACAGAGGTCTGCCTCTATGAGGTCTGTCTCTATGAGGTCTGGTAAACAGAGGTCTGCCTCTATGAGGTCTGGTAAACAGAGGTCTGCCTCTATGAGGTCTGGTAAACAGAGGTCTGCCTCTATGAGGTCTGCCTCTATGAGGTCTGGTAAACAGAGGTCTGCCTCTATGAGGTCTGGTAAACAGAGGTCTGCCTCTATGAGGTCAGGTAAACAGAGGTCTGCCTCTATGAGGTCTGCCTCTATGAGGTCTGGTAAACAGAGGTCTGCCTCTATGAGGTCTGGTAAACAGAGGTCTGCCTCTATGACGTCTGCCTCTATGAGGTCTGGTAAACAGAGGTCTGCCTCTATGAGGTCTGGTAAACAGAGGTCTGCCTCCATGAGGTCTGCCTCTATGAGGTCTGGTAAACAGAGGTCTCCCTCTGAGGTCTGCCTCTATGAGGTCTGGTAAACAGAGGTCTGCCTCTATGAGGTCTGCCTCTATGAGGTCTGCCTCTATGAGGTCTGGTAAACAGAGGTCTGCCTCTATGAGGTCTGGTAAACAGAGGTCTGCCTCTATGAGGTCTGCCTCTATGAGGTCTGGTAAACAGAGGTCTGCCTCTATGAGGTCTGGTAAACAGAGGTGTGCCTCTATGAGGTCTGGTAAACAGAGGTGTGCCTCTATGAGGTCTGGTAAACAGAGGTCTGCCTCTATGAGGTCTGGTAAACAGAGGTCTGCCTCTATGAGGTCTGCCTCTGGTAAACAGAGGTCTGCCTCTATGAGTTCTGGTAAACAGAGGTCTGCCTCTATGAGGTCTGGTAAACAGAGGTCTGCCTCTATGAGGTCTGCCTCTATGAGGTCTGGTAAACAGAGGTCTGCCTCTATGAGGTCTGCCTCTATGAGGTCTGGTAAACAGAGGTCTGCCTCTATGAGGTCTGGTAAACAGAGGTCTGCCTCTATGAGGTCTGGTAAACAGAGGTCTGCCTCTATGAGGTCTGGTAAACAGAGGTCTGCCTCTATGAGGTCTGCCTCTATGAGGTCTGGTAAACAGAGGTCTGCCTCTATGAGGTCTGGTAAACAGAGGTCTGCCTCCATGAGGTCTGCCTCTATGAGGTCTGGTAAACAGAGGTCTGCCTCTATGAGGTCTGCCTCTATGAGGTCTGGTAAACAGAGGTCTGCCTCTATGAGGTCTGCCTCTATGAGGTCTGGTAAACAGAGGTCTGCCTCTATGAGGTCTGGTAAACAGAGGTCTGCCTCTATGAGGTCTGGTAAACAGAGGTGTGCCTCTATAAGGTCTGGTAAACAGAGGTCTGCCTCTATGAGGTCTGGTAAACAGAGGTCTGCCTCTATGAGGTCTGCCTCTGGTAAACAGAGGTCTGCCTCTATGAGTTCTGGTAAACAGAGGTCTGCCTCTATGAGGTCTGGTAAACAGAGGTCTGCCTCTATGAGGTCTGCCTCTATGAGGTCTGGTAAACAGAGGTCTGCCTCTATGAGGTCTGCCTCTATGAGGTCTGGTAAACAGAGGTCTGCCTCTCTGAGGTCTGCCTCTATGAGGTCTGGTAAACAGAGGTCTGCCTCTATGAGGTCTGCCTCTATGAGGTCTGGTAAACAGAGGTCTGCCTCTATGAGGTCTGCCTCTATGAGGTCTGGTAAACAGAGGTCTGCCTCTATGAGGTCTGCCTCTATGAGGTCTGCTAAACAGAGGTCTGCCTCTATGAGGTCTGCCTCTATGAGGTCTGGTAAAAAGAGGTTTGCCTCTATGAGGTCTGCCTCTATGAGGTCTGCCTCTATGAGGTCTGGTAAACAGAGGTCTGCCTCTATGAGGTCTGTCTCTATGAGGTCTGGTAAACAGAGGTCTGCCTCTATGAGGTCTGGTAAACAGAGGTCTGCCTCTATGAGGTCTGCCTCTATGAGGTCTGGTAAACAGAGGTCTGCCTCTATGAGGTCTGGTAAACAGAGGTCTGCCTCTATGAGGTCAGGTAAACAGAGGTCTGCCTCTATGAGGTCTGCCTCTATGAGGTCTGGTAAACAGAGGTCTGCCTCTATGAGGTCTGGTAAACAGAGGTCTGCCTCTATGACGTCTGCCTCTATGAGGTCTGGTAAACAGAGGTCTGCCTCTATGAGGTCTGGTAAACAGAGGTCTGCCTCCATGAGGTCTGCCTCTATGAGGTCTGGTAAACAGAGGTCTGCCTCTATGAGGTCTGCCTCTATGAGGTCTGGTAAACAGAGGTCTGCCTCTATGAGGTCTGCCTCTATGAGGTCTGGTAAACAGAGGTCTGCCTCTATGAGGTCTGCCTCTATGAGGTCTGGTAAACAGAGGTCTGCCTCTATGAGGTCTGGTAAACAGAGGTCTGCCTCTATGAGGTCTGCCTCTATGAGGTCTGGTAAACAGAGGTCTGCCTCCATGAGGTCTGCCTCTATGAGGTCTGGTAAACAGAGGTCTGCCTCTATGAGGTCTGCCTCTATGAGGTCTGGTAAACAGAGGTCTGCCTCTATGAGGTCTGCCTCTATGAGGTCTGGTAAACAGAGGTCTGCCTCTATGAGGTCTGGTAAACAGAGGTCTGTCCTCTATGAGGTCTGGTAAACAGAGGTCTGTCTCTGTGAGGTCTGGTAAACAGAGGTCTGCCTCTATGAGGTCTGCCTCTATGAGGTCTGGTAAACAGAGGTCTGCCTCTATGAGGTCTGCCTCTATGAGGTCTGGTAAACAGAGGTCTGACTCTATGAGGTCTGGTAAACAGAGGTCTGCCTCTATGAGGTCTGCCTCTATGAGGTCTGGTAAACAGAGGTCTGCCTCTATGAATTCTGCCTCTATGAGGTCTGCCTCTATGAGGTCTGGTAAACAGAGGTCTGCCTCTATGAGGTCTGGTAAACAGAGGTCTGCCTCTATGAGGTCTGCCTCTATGAGGTCTGGTAAACAGAGGTCTCCTCTGAGGTCTGCTCTATGAGGTCTGGTAAACAGAGGTCTGCCTCTATGAGGTCTGCCTCTATGAGGTCTGCCTCTATGAGGTCTGGTAAACAGAGGTCTGCCTCTATGAGGTCTGCCTCTATGAGGTCTGGTAAACAGAGGTCTGCCTCTATGAGGTCTGCCTCTATGAGGTCTGGTAAACAGAGGTCTGCCTCTATGAGGTCTGCCTCTATGAGGTCTGGTAAACAGAGGTCTGCCTCTATGAGGTCTGGTAAACAGAGGTGTGCCTCTATGAGGTCTGGTAAACAGAGGTCTGCCTCTATGAGGTCTGGTAAACAGAGGTCTGCCTCTATGAGGTCTGCCTCTGGTAAACAGAGGTCTGCCTCTATGAATTCTGGTAAACAGAGGTCTGCCTCTATGAGGTCTGGTAAACAGAGGTCTGCCTCTATGAGGTCTGCCTCTATGAGGTCTGGTAAACAGAGGTCTGCCTCTATGAGGTCTGGTAAACAGAGGTCTGCCTCTATGAGGTCTGCCTCTATGAGGTCTGGTAAACAGAGGTCTGCCTCTATGAGGTCTGCCTCTATGAGGTCTGGTAAACAGAGGTCTGCCTCTATGAGGTCTGCCTCTATGAGGTCTGGTAAACAGAGGTCTGCCTCTATGAGGTCTGGTAAACAGAGGTCTGCCTCTATGAGGTCTGCCTCTATGAGGTCTGGTAAACAGAGGTCTGCCTCTATGAGGTCTGCCTCTATGAGGTCTGGTAAACAGAGGTCTGCCTCTATGAGGTCTGGTAAACAGAGGTCTGCCTCTATGAGGTCTGCCTCTATGAGGTCTGGTAAACAGAGGTCTGCCTCTATGAGGTCTGGTAAACAGAGGTCTGCCTCCATGAGGTCTGCCTCTATGAGGTCTGGTAAACAGAGGTCTGCCTCTATGAGGTCTGCCTCTATGAGGTCTGGTAAACAGAGGTCTGCCTCTATGAGGTCAGGTAAACAGAGGTCTGCCTCTATGAGGTCTGCCTCTATGAGGTCTGGTAAACAGAGGTCTGCCTCTATGAGGTCTGGTAAACAGAGGTCTGCCTCTATGACGTCTGCCTCTATGAGGTCTGGTAAACAGAGGTCTGCCTCTATGAGGTCTGGTAAACAGAGGTCTGCCTCCATGAGGTCTGCCTCTATGAGGTCTGGTAAACAGAGGTCTGCCTCTATGAGGTCTGGTAAACAGAGGTCTGCCTCTATGAGGTCTGCCTCTATGAGGTCTGGTAAACAGAGGTCTGCCTCTATGAGGTCTGCCTCTATGAGGTCTGGTAAACAGAGGTCTGCCTCTATGAGGTCTGGTAAACAGAGGTCTGCCTCTATGAGGTCTGCCTCTATGAGGTCTGGTAAACAGAGGTCTGCCTCTATGAGGTCTGGTAAAGAGACGTCTGCCTCTATGAGGTCTGCCTCTATGAGGTCTGGTAAACAGAGGTCTGCCTCTATGAGGTCTGGTAAACAGAGGTCTGCCTCTATGAGGTCTGGTAAACAGAGGTCTGCCTCCATGAGGTCTGCCTCTATGAGGTCTGGTAAACAGAGGTCTGCCTCTATGAGGTCTGCCTCTATGAGGTCTGGTAAACAGAGGTCTGCCTCTATGAGGTCTGCCTCTATGAGGTCTGGTAAACAGAGGTCTGCCTCTATGAGGTCTGGTAAACAGAGGTCTGCCTCTATGAGGTCTGGTAAACAGAGGTGTGCCTCTATAAGGTCTGGTAAACAGAGGTCTGCCTCTATGAGGTCTGGTAAACAGAGGTCTGCCTCTATGAGGTCTGCCTCTGGTAAACAGAGGTCTGCCTCTATGAGTTCTGGTAAACAGAGGTCTGCCTCTATGAGGTCTGGTAAACAGAGGTCTGCCTCTATGAGGTCTGCCTCTATGAGGTCTGGTAAACAGAGGTCTGCCTCTATGAGGTCTGCCTCTATGAGGTCTGGTAAACAGAGGTCTGCCTCTCTGAGGTCTGCCTCTATGAGGTCTGGTAAACAGAGGTCTGCCTCTATGAGGTCTGCCTCTATGAGGTCTGGTAAACAGAGGTCTGCCTCTATGAGGTCTGCCTCTATGAGGTCTGGTAAACAGAGGTCTGCCTCTATGAGGTCTGCCTCTATGAGGTCTGCTAAACAGAGGTCTGCCTCTATGAGGTCTGCCTCTATGAGGTCTGGTAAAAAGAGGTTTGCCTCTATGAGGTCTGCCTCTATGAGGTCTGCCTCTATGAGGTCTGGTAAACAGAGGTCTGCCTCTATGAGGTCTGCCTCTATGAGGTCTGGTAAACAGAGGTCTGCCTCTATGAGGTCTGGTAAACAGAGGTCTGCCTCTATGAGGTCTGCCTCTATGAGGTCTGGTAAACAGAGGTCTGCCTCTATGAGGTCTGGTAAACAGAGGTCTGCCTCTATGAGGTCAGGTAAACAGAGGTCTGCCTCTATGAGGTCTGCCTCTATGAGGTCTGGTAAACAGAGGTCTGCCTCTATGAGGTCTGGTAAACAGAGGTCTGCCTCTATGACGTCTGCCTCTATGAGGTCTGGTAAACAGAGGTCTGCCTCTATGAGGTCTGGTAAACAGAGGTCTGCCTCCATGAGGTCTGCCTCTATGAGGTCTGGTATACAGAGGTCTGCCTCTATGAGGTCTGCCTCTATGAGGTCTGCCTCTATGAGGTCTGGTAAACAGAGGTCTGCCTCTATGAGGTCTGGTAAACAGAGGTCTGCCTCCATGAGGTCTGCCTCTATGAGGTCTGGTAAACAGAGGTCTGCCTCTATGAGGTCTGCCTCTATGAGGTCTGGTAAACAGAGGTCTGCCTCTATGAGGTCTGGTAAACAGAGGTCTGCCTCTATGAGGTCTGCCTCTATGAGGTCTGGTAAACAGAGGTCTGCCTCTATGAGGTCTGCCTCTATGAGGTCTGGTAAACAGAGGTCTGCCTCTATGAGGTCTGGTAAACAGAGGTCTGCCTCTATGAGGTCTGCCTCTATGAGGTCTGGTAAACAGAGGTCTGCCTCTATGAGGTCTGGTAAACAGAGGTCTGCCTCCATGAGGTCTGCCTCTATGAGGTCTGGTAAACAGAGGTCTGCCTCTATGAGGTCTGTCTCTATGAGGTCTGGTAAACAGAGGTCTGCCTCTATGAGGTCAGGTAAACAGAGGTCTGCCTCTATGAGGTCTGCCTCTATGAGGTCTGGTAAACAGAGGTCTGCCTCTATGAGGTCTGGTAAACAGAGGTCTGCCTCTATGACGTCTGCCTCTATGAGGTCTGGTAAACAGAGGTCTGCCTCTATGAGGTCTGGTAAACAGAGGTCTGCCTCCATGAGGTCTGCCTCTATGAGGTCTGGTAAACAGAGGTCTGCCTCTATGAGGTCTGGTAAACAGAGGTCTGCCTCTATGAGGTCTGCCTCTATGAGGTCTGGTAAACAGAGGTCTGCCTCTATGAGGTCTGCCTCTATGAGGTCTGGTAAACAGAGGTCTGCCTCTATGAGGTCTGGTAAACAGAGGTCTGCCTCTATGAGGTCTGCCTCTATGAGGTCTGGTAAACAGAGGTCTGCCTCTATGAGGTCTGCCTCTATGAGGTCTGGTAAACAGAGGTCTGCCTCTATGAGGTCTGCCTCTATGAGGTCTGGTAAACAAAGGTCTGCCTCTATGAGGTCTGCCTCTATGAGGTCTGCTAAACAGAGGTCTGCCTCTATGAGGTCTGCCTCTATGAGGTCTGGTAAACAGAGGTCTGCCTCTATGAGGTCTGGTAAACAGAGGTCTGCCTCTATGAGGTCTGCCTCTATGAGGTCTGGTAAACAGAGGTCTGCCTCTATGAGGTCTGGTAAACAGAGGTCTGCCTCTATGAGGTCTACCTCTATGAGGTCTGGTAAACAGGGGTCTGCCTCTATGAGGTCTGCCTCTATGAGGTCTGGTAAACAGAGGTCTGCCTCTATGAGGTCTGCCTCTATGAGGTCTGGTAAACAGAGGTCTGCCTCTATGAGGTCTGGTAAACAGAGGTCTGCCTCTATGAGGTCTGCCTCTATGAGGTCTGGTAAACAGAGGTCTGCCTCTATGAGGTCTGGTAAACAGAGGTCTGCCTCTATGAGGTCTGCCTCTATGAGGTCTGGTAAACAGAGTTCTGCCTCTATGAGGTCTGCCTCTATGAGGTCTGGTAAACAGAGGTCTGCCTCTATGAGGTCTGCCTCTATAAGGTCTGCCTCTATGAGGTCTGGTAAACAGAGGTCTGCCTCTATGAGGTCTGCCTCTATGAGGTCTGGTAAACAGAGGTCTGCCTCTATGAGGTCTGCCTCTATGAGGTCTGGTAAACAGAGGTCTGCCTCTATGAGGTCTGCCTCTATGAGGTCTGGTAAACAGAGGTCTGCCTCTATGAGGTCTGGTAAAGAGACATCTGCCTCTATGAGGTCTGCCTCTATGAGGTCTGGTAAACAGAGGTCTGCCTCTATGAGGTCTGGTAAACAGAGGTCTGCCTCTATGAGGTCTGCCTCTATGAGGTCTGGTAAACAGAGGTCTGCCTCTATGAGGTCTGGTAAACAGAGGTCTGCCTCTATGAGGTCTGCCTCTATGAGGTCTGATAAACAGAGGTCTGCCTCTATGAGGTCTGGTAAACAGAGGTCTGCCTCTATGAGGTCTGCCTCTATGAGGTCTGGTAAACAGAGGTCTGCCTCTATGAGAGGTCTGCCTCTATGAGGTCTGGTAAACAAAGGTCTGCCTCTATGAGGTCTGCCTCTATGAGGTCTGGTAAACAGAGGTCTGCCTCTATGAGAGGTCTGCCTCTATGAGGTCTGGTAAACAGAGGTCTGCCTCTATGAGGTCTGCCTCTATGAGGTCTGGTAAACAGAGGTCTGCCTCTATGAGGTCTGCCTCTATGAGGTCTGGTAAACAGAGGTCTGCCTCTATGAGGTCTACCTCTATGAGGTCTGGTAAACAGAGGTCTGCCTCTATGAGGTCTGGTAAACAGAGGTCTGCCTCTATGAGGTCTGGTAAACAGAGGTCTGCCTCTATGAGGTCTGCCTCTATGAGGTCTGGTAAACAGAGGTCTGCCTCTATGAGGTCTGCCTCTATGAGGTCTGGTAAACAGAGGTCTGCCTCTATGAGGTCTGGTAAAGAGACATCTGCCTCTATGAGGTCTGCCTCTATGAGGTCTGGTAAACAGAGGTCTGCCTCTATGAGGTCTGGTAAACAGAGGTCTGCCTCTATGAGGTCTGCCTCTATGAGGTCTGGTAAACAGAGGTCTGCCTCTATGAGGTCTGGTAAACAGAGGTCTGCCTCTATGAGGTCTGCCTCTATGAGGTCTGATAAACAGAGGTCTGCCTCTATGAGGTCTGGTAAACAGAGGTCTGCCTCTATGAGGTCTGCCTCTATGAGGTCTGGTAAACAGAGGTCTGCCTCTATGAGAGGTCTGCCTCTATGAGGTCTGGTAAACAAAGGTCTGCCTCTATGAGGTCTGCCTCTATGAGGTCTGGTAAACAGAGGTCTGCCTCTATGAGGTCTGCCTCTATGAGGTCTGGTAAACAGAGGTCTGCCTCTATGAGGTCTACCTCTATGAGGTCTGGTAAACAGAGGTCTGCCTCTATGAGGTCTGGTAAACAGAGGTCTGCCTCTATGAGGTCTGGTAAACAGAGGTCTGCCTCTATGAGGTCTGCCTCTATGAGGTCTGGTAAACAGAGGTCTGCCTCTATGAGGTCTACCTCTATGAGGTCTGGTAAACAGAGGTCTGCCTCTATGAGGTCTGGTAAACAGAGGTCTGCCTCTATGAGGTCTGCCTCTATGAGGTCTGGTAAACAGAGGTCTGCCTCTATGAGGTCTGGTAAACAGAGGTCTGCCTCTATGAGGTCTGCCTCTATGAGGTCTGGTAAACAGAGGTCTGCCTCTATGAGGTCTGCCTCTATGAGGTCTGGTAAACAGAGGTCTGCCTCTATGAGGTCTGCCTCTATGAGGTCTGGTAAACAGAGGTCTGCCTCTATGAGGTCTGGTAAACAGAGGTCTGCCTCCATGAGGTCTGCCTCTATGAGGTCTGGTAAGCAGAGGTCTGCCTCTATGAGGTCTGCCTCTATGAGGTCTGGTAAACAGAGGTCTGCCTCTATGAGGTCTGCATCTATGAGGTCTGGTAAACAAAGGTCTGCCTCTATGAGGTCTGCCTCTATGAGGTCTGCTAAACAGAGGTCTGCCTCTATGAGGTCTGCCTCTATGAGGTCTGGTAAACAGAGGTCTGCCTCTATGAGGTCTGGTAAACAGAGGTCTGCCTCTATGAGGTCTGCCTCTATGAGGTCTGGTAAACAGAGGTCTGCCTCTATGAGGTCTGGTAAACAGAGGTCTGCCTCTATGAGGTCTACCTCTATGAGGTCTGGTAAACAGAGGTCTGCCTCTATGAGGTCTGCCTCTATGAGGTCTGGTAAACAGAGGTCTGCCTCTATGAGGTCTGCCTCTATAAGGTCTGCCTCTATGAGGTCTGGTAAACAGAGGTCTGCCTCTATGAGGTCTGCCTCTATGAGGTCTGGTAAACAGAGGTCTGCCTCTATGAGGTCTGGTAAACAGAGGTCTGCCTCTATGAGGTCTGCCTCTATGAGGTCTGGTAAACAGAGGTCTGCCTCTATGAGGTCTGCCTCTATGAGGTCTGGTAAACAGAGGTCTGCCTCTATGAGGTCTGGTAAACAGAGGTCTGCCTCTATGAGGTCTGCCTCTATGAGGTCTGGTAAACAGAGGTCTGCCTCTATGAGGTCTGGTAAACAGACGTCTGCCTCTATGAGGTCTGCCTCTATGAGGTCTGATAAACAGAGGTCTGCCTCTATGAGGTCTGGTAAACAGAGGTCTGCCTCTATGAGGTCTGCCTCTATGAGGTCTGGTAAACAGAGGTCTGCCTCTATGAGAGGTCTGCCTCTATGAGGTCTGGTAAACAAAGGTCTGCCTCTATGAGGTCTGCCTCTATGAGGTCTGGTAAACAGAGGTCTGCCTCTATGAGAGGTCTGCCTCTATGAGGTCTGGTAAACAGAGGTCTGCCTCTATGAGGTCTGCCTCTATGAGGTCTGGTAAACAGAGGTCTGCCTCTATGAGGTCTGCCTCTATGAGGTCTGGTAAACAGAGGTCTGCCTCTATGAGGTCTACCTCTATGAGGTCTGGTAAACAGAGGTCTGCCTCTATGAGGTCTGGTAAACAGAGGTCTGCCTCTATGAGGTCTGGTAAACAGAGGTCTGCCTCTATGAGGTCTGCCTCTATGAGGTCTGGTAAACAGAGGTCTGCCTCTATGAGGTCTGCCTCTATGAGGTCTGGTAAACAGAGGTCTGCCTCTATGAGGTCTGGTAAAGAGACATCTGCCTCTATGAGGTCTGCCTCTATGAGGTCTGGTAAACAGAGGTCTGCCTCTATGAGGTCTGGTAAACAGAGGTCTGCCTCTATGAGGTCTGCCTCTATGAGGTCTGGTAAACAGAGGTCTGCCTCTATGAGGTCTGGTAAACAGAGGTCTGCCTCTATGAGGTCTGCCTCTATGAGGTCTGATAAACAGAGGTCTGCCTCTATGAGGTCTGGTAAACAGAGGTCTGCCTCTATGAGGTCTGCCTCTATGAGGTCTGGTAAACAGAGGTCTGCCTCTATGAGAGGTCTGCCTCTATGAGGTCTGGTAAACAAAGGTCTGCCTCTATGAGGTCTGCCTCTATGAGGTCTGGTAAACAGAGGTCTGCCTCTATGAGGTCTGCCTCTATGAGGTCTGGTAAACAGAGGTCTGCCTCTATGAGGTCTACCTCTATGAGGTCTGGTAAACAGAGGTCTGCCTCTATGAGGTCTGGTAAACAGAGGTCTGCCTCTATGAGGTCTGGTAAACAGAGGTCTGCCTCTATGAGGTCTGCCTCTATGAGGTCTGGTAAACAGAGGTCTGCCTCTATGAGGTCTACCTCTATGAGGTCTGGTAAACAGAGGTCTGCCTCTATGAGGTCTGGTAAACAGAGGTCTGCCTCTATGAGGTCTGCCTCTATGAGGTCTGGTAAACAGAGGTCTGCCTCTATGAGGTCTGGTAAACAGAGGTCTGCCTCTATGAGGTCTGCCTCTATGAGGTCTGGTAAACAGAGGTCTGCCTCTATGAGGTCTGCCTCTATGAGGTCTGGTAAACAGAGGTCTGCCTCTATGAGGTCTGCCTCTATGAGGTCTGGTAAACAGAGGTCTGCCTCTATGAGGTCTGCCTCTATGAGGTCTGCCTCTATGAGGTCTGGTAAACAGAGGTCTGCCTCTATGAGGTCTGGTAAACAGAGGTCTGCCTCTATGAGGTCTGCCTCTATGAGGTCTGGTAAACAGAGGTGTGCCTCTATGAGGTCTCGTAAACAGAGGTGTGCCTCTATGAGGTCTGCCTCTATGAGGTCTGGTAAACA
This sequence comes from Coccyzus lansbergi, assembly GCA_033558105.1. Lineage (NCBI taxonomy): Eukaryota > Metazoa > Chordata > Aves > Cuculiformes > Coccyzidae > Coccyzus > Coccyzus lansbergi. Next base: position 690,820 of record JAUMJK010001121.1, read on the forward strand.
GCGGTGTGCCTCTATGAGGTCTGCCTCTATGAGGTCTGTTAAACAGAGGTCTGCCTCTATGAGGTCTGGTAAACAGAGGTCTGCCTCTATGAGGTCTTCCTCTATGAGGTCTGGTAAACAGAGGTCTGCCTCTATGAGGTCTGGTAAACAGACGTCTGCCTCTATGAGGTCTGCCTCTATGAGGTCTGGTAAACAGAGGTCTGCCTCTATGAGGTCTGCCTCTATGAGGTCTGGTAAAGAGAGGTCTGCCTCTATGAGGTCTGGTAAAGAGAGGTCTGCCTCTATGAGGTCTGCCTCTATGAGGTCTGGTAAACAGAGGTCTGCCTCTATGAGGTCTGCCTCTATGAGGTCTGGTAAACAGAGGTCTGCCTCTATGAGGTCTAGTAAACAGAGGTCTGCCTCTATGAGGTCTGCCTCTATGAGGTCTGGTAAACAGAGGTCTGCCTCTATGAGGTCTGGTAAACAGAGGTCTGCCTCTATGAGGTCTGCCTCTATGAGGTCTGGTAAACAGAGGTCTGCCTCTATGAGGTCTGGTAAACAGAGGTCTGCCTCTATGAGGTCTTGTAAACAGAGGTCTGCCTCTATAAGGTCTGGTAAACAGAGGTCTGCCTCTATGAGGTCTGATAAACAGAGGTCTGCCTCTATGAGGTCTGGTAAACAGAGGTCTGCCTCCATGAGGTCTGGTAAACAGAGGTCTGCCTCTATGAGGTCTGCCTCTATGAGGTCTGGTAAACAGAGGTCTGCCTCTATGAGGTCTGGTAAACAGAGGTCTGCCTCTATGAGGTCTGGTAAACAGATGTCTGCCTCTTTGAGGTCTGCCTCTATGACGTCTGCCTCTATGAGGTCTGGTAAACAGAGGTCTGCCTCTATGAGGTCTGGTAAACAGACGTCTGCCTCTATGAAGTCTGCCTCTATGAGGTCTGGTAAACAGAGGTCTGCCTCTATGAGGTCTGGTAAACAGAGGTCTGCCTCTATGAGGTCTGCCTCTATGAGGTCTGGTAAACAGAGGTCTGCCTCTATGAGGTCTGGTAAAGAGAGGTCTGCCTCTATGAGGTCTGCCTCTATGAGGTCTGGTAAACAGAGGTCTGCCTCTATGAGGTCTGGTAAACAGAGGTCTGCCTCTATGAGGTCTGCCTCTATGAGGTCTGGTAAACAAAGGTCTGCCTCTATGAGGTCTGCCTCTATGAGGTCTGGTAAACAGAGGTCTGCCTCTGTGAGGTCTGCCTCTGTGAGGTCTGCCTCTGTGAGGTCTGCCAAACAGAGGTCTGCCTCTGTGAGGTCTGCCTCTGTGAGGTCTGCCAAACAGAGGTCTGCCTCTGTGAGGTCTGCCTCTGTGAGGTCTGCCAAACAGAGGTCTGCCTCTGTGAGGTCTGCCAAACAGAGGTCTGCCAAACAGAGGTCTGCCTCTGTGAGGTCTGCCAAACAGAGGTCTGCCTCTGTGAGGTCTGCCTCTGTGAGGTCTGCCTCTGTGAGGTCTGCCAAACAGAGGTCTGCCTCTGTGAGGTCTGCCAAACAGAGGTCTGCCAAACAGAGGTCTGCCTCTGTGAGGTCTGCCTCTGTGAGGTCTGCCAAACAGAGGTCTGCCTCTGTGAGGTCTGCCAAAAAGAGGTCTGCCTCTGTGAGTTCTGCCTCTGTGAGGTCTGCCAAACAGAGGTCTGCCTCTGTGAGGTCTGCCTCTGTGAGGTCTGCCAAACAGAGGTCTGCCTCTGTGAGGTCTGCCTCTGTGAGGTCTGCCAAACAGAGGTCTGCCTCTGTGAGGTCTGCCTCTGTGAGGTCTGCCAAACAGAGGTCTGCCAAACAGAGGTCTGCCTCTGTGAGGCCTGCCAAACAGAGGTCTGCCAAACAGAGGTCTGCCTCTGTGAGGTCTGCCAAACAGAGGTCTGCCTCTGTGAGGTCTGCCTCTGTGAGGTCTGCCAAACAGAGGTCTGCCTCTGTGAGGTCTGCCTCTGTGAGGTCTGCCAAACAGAGGTCTGCCTCTGTGAGGTCTGCCTCTGTGAGGTCTGCCAAACAGAGGTCTGCCTCTGTGAGGTCTGCCTCTGTGAGGTCTGCCAAACAGAGGTCTGCCTCTGTGAGGTCTGCCAAACAGAGGTCTGCCTCTGTGAGGTCTGCCAAACAGAGGTCTGCCTCTATAAGGTCTGCCTCTGTGAGGTCTGCCTCTGTGAGGTCTGCCAAACACAGGTCTGCCTCTGTGAGGTCTGCCTCTGTGAGGTCTGCCAAACAGAGGTCTGCCTCTGTGAGGTCTGCCTCTGTGAGGTCTGCCAAACAGAGGTCTGCCTCTGTGAGGTCTGCCTCTGTGAGGTCTGCCAAACAGAGGTCTGCCTCTGTGAGGTCTGCCAAACAGAGGTCTGCCTCTGTGAGGTCTGCCAAATAGAGGTCTGCCTCTGTGAGGTCTGCCTCTGTGAGGTCTGCCAAACAGAGGTCTGCCAAACAGAGGTCTGCCTCTGTGAGGTCTGCCAAACAGAGGTCTGCCAAACAGAGGTCTGCCTCTGTGAGGTCTGCCTCTGTGAGGTCTGCCAAACTGAGGTCTGCCTCTGTGAGGTCTGCCAAACTGAGGTCTGCCTCTGTGAGGTCTGCCAAACAGAGGTCTGCCTCTGTGAGGTCTGCCTCTGTGAGGTCTGCCAAACAGAGGTCTGCCTCTGTGAGGTCTGCCTCTGTGAGGTCAGCCAAACAGAGGTCTGCCTCTGTGAGGTCTGCCTCTGTGAGGTCTGCCAAACAGAGGTCTGCCTCTGTGAGGTCTGCCTCTGTGTGGTCTGCCAAACAGAGGTCTGCCTCTGTGAGGTCTGCCTCTGTGAGGTCTGCCAAACAGAGGTCTGCCTCTGTGAGGTCTGCCAAACAGAGGTCTGCCTCTGTGAGGTCTGCCTCTGTGAGGTCTGCCAAACAGAGGTCTGCCTCTGTGAGGTCTGCCTCTGTGAGGTCTGCCAAACAGAGGTCTGCCTCTGTGAGGTCTGCCTCTGTGAGGTCTGCCAAACAGAGGTCTGCCTCTGTGAGGTCTGCCTCTGTGAGGTCTGTCAAACAGAGGTCTGCCAAACAGAGGTCTGCCAAACAGAGGTCTGCCTCTGTGAGGTCTGCCTCTGTGAGGTCTGCCAAACAGAGGTCTGCCTCTGTGAGGTCTGCCTCTGTGAGGTCTGCCAAACAGAGGTCTGCCTCTGTGAGGTCTGCCAAACAGAGGTCTGCCTCTGTGAGGTCTGCCAAACAGAGGTCTGCCTCTGTGAGGTCTGCCTCTGTGAGGTCTGCCAAACAGAGGTCTGCCTCTGTGAGGTCTGCCAAACAGAGGTCTGCCAAACAGAGGTCTGCCTCTGTGAGGTCTGCCAAACAGAGGTCTGCCTCTGTGAGGTCTGCCTCTGTGAGGTCTGCCAAACAGAGGTCTGCCTCTGTGAGGTCTGCCTCTGTGAGGTCTGCCAAACAGAGGTCTGCCTCTGTGAGGTCTGCTTCTGTGAGGTCTGCCAAACAGAGGTCTGCCTCTGTGAGGTCTGCCTCTGTGAGGTCTGCCAAACAGAGGTCTGCCTCTGTGAGGTCTGCCTCTGTGAGGTCTGCCAAACAGAGGTCTGCCTCTGTGAGGTCTGCCAAACAGTGGTCTGCCTCTGTGAGGTCTGCCTCTGTGAGGTCTGCCAAACAGAGGTCTGCCTCTGTGAGGTCTGCCAAACAGAGGTCTGCCTCTGTGAGGTCTGCCTCTGTGAGGTCTGCCTCTGTGAGGTCTGCCTCTGTGAGGTCTGCCAAACAGAGGTCTGCCTCTGTGAGGTCTGCCTCTGTTAGGTCTGCCAAACAGAGTTCTGCCTCTGTGAGGTCTGCCAAACAGAGGTCTGCCTCTGTGAGGTCTGCCTCTGTGAGGTCTGCTTCTGTGAGGTCTGCCTCTGTGAGGTCTGCCAAACAGAGGTCTGCCTCTGTGAGGTCTGCCTCTGTGAGGTCTGCCTCTGTGAGGTCTGCCTCTGTGAGGTCTGCCTCTGTGAGGTCTGCCAAACAGAGGTCTGCCTCTGTGAGGTCTGCCTCTGTGAGGTCTGCCAAACAGAGGTCTGCCTCTGTGAGGTCTGCCTCTGTGAGGTCTGCCAAACAGAGGTCTGCCTCTGTGAGGTCTGCCAAACAGAGGTCTGCCAAACAGAGGTCTGCCTCTCTGAGGCCTGCCAAACAGAGGTCTGCCAAACAGAGGTCTGCCTCTGTGAGGTCTGCCTCTGTGAGGTCTGCCAAACAGAGGTCTGCCTCTGTGAGGTCTGCTTCTGTGAGGTCTGCCAAACAGAGGTCTGCCTCTGTGAGGTCTGCCTCTGTGAGGTCTGCCAAACAGAGGTCTGCCTCTGTGAGGTCTGCCTCTGTGAGGTCTGCCAAACAGAGGTCTGCCTCTGTGAGGTCTGCCAAACAGTGGTCTGCCTCTGTGAGGTCTGCCTCTGTGAGGTCTGCCAAACAGAGGTCTGCCTCTGTGAGGTCTGCCAAACAGAGGTCTGCCTCTGTGAGGTCTGCCAAACAGAGGTCTGCCTCTGTGAGGTCTGCCTCTGTGAGGTCTGCCAAACAGAGGTCTGCCTCTGTGAGGTCTGCCTCTGTGAGGTCTGCCAAACAGAGTTCTGCCTCTGTGAGGTCTGCCAAACAGAGGTCTGCCTCTGTGAGGTCTGCCTCTGTGAGGTCTGCTTCTGTGAGGTCTGCCTCTGTGAGGTCTGCCAAACAGAGGTCTGCCTCTGTGAGGTCTGCCTCTGTGAGGTCTGCCAAACAGAGGTCTGCCTCTGTGAGGTCTGCCTCTGTGAGGTCTGCCAAACAGAGGTCTGCCTCTGTGAGGTCTGCCTCTGTGAGGTCTGCCAAACAGAGGTCTGCCTCTGTGAGGTCTGCCTCTGTGAGGTCTGCCAAACAGAGGTCTGCCTCTGTGAGGTCTGCCAAACAGAGGTCTGCCAAACAGAGGTCTGCCTCTGTGAGGCCTGCCAAACAGAGGTCTGCCAAACAGAGGTCTGCCTCTGTGAGGTCTGCCTCTGTGAGGTCTGCCAAACAGAGGTCTGCCTCTGTGAGGTCTGCCTCTGTGAGGTCTGCCTCTGTGAGGTCTGCCAAACAGAGGTCTGCCTCTGTGAGGTCTGCCAAACAGAGGTCTGCCAAACAGAGGTCTGCCTCTGTGAGGTCTGCCAAACAGAGGTCTGCCTCTGTGAGGTCTGCCAAACAGAGGTCTGCCAAACTGAGGTCTGCCTCTGTGAGGTCTGCCAAACAGAGGTCTGCCAAACAGAGGTCTGCCTCTGTGATGTCTGCCTCTGTGAGGTCTGCCAAACAGAGGTCTGCCAAACAGAGGTCTGCCTCTGTGAGGTCTGCCAAACAGAGGTCTGCCTCTGTGAGGTCTGCCTCTGTGAGGTCTGCCAAACAGAGGTGTGCCTCTGTGAGGTCTGCCTCTGTGAGGTCTGCCAAACAGAGGTCTGCCAAACAGAGGTCTGCCTCTGTGAGGTCTGCCAAACAGAGGTCTGCCTCTGTGAGGTCTGCCTCTGTGAGGTCTGCCAAACAGAGGTCTGCCTCTGTGAGGTCTGCCAAACAGAGGTCTGCCTCTATGAGGTCTGCCTCTGTGAGGTCTGCCAAACAGAGGTCTGCCTCTGTGAGGTCTGCCTCTGTGAGGTCTGCCAAACAGAGGTCTGCCTCTGTGAGGTCTGCCAAACAGAGGTCAGCCAAACAGAGGTCTGCCTCTGTGAGGTCTGCCTCTGTGAGGTCTGCCAAACAGAGGTCTGCCTCTGTGAGGTCTGCCTCTGTGAGGTCTGCCAAACAGAGGTCTGCCTCTGTGAGGTCTGCCTCTGTGAGGTCTGCCAAACAGAGGTCTGCCTCTGTGAGGTCTGCCTCTGTGAGGTCTGCCTCTGTGAGGTCTGCCAAATAGAGGTCTGCTTCTGTGAGGTCTGCCTCTGTGAGGTCTGCCAAACAGAGGTCTGCCTCTGTGAGGTCTGCCTTTGTGAGGTCTGCCTCTGTGAGGTCTGCCAAACAGAGGTCTGCCTCTGTGAGGTCTGCCTCTGTGAGGTCTGCCTCTGTGAGGTCTGCCAAACAGAGGTCTGCCTCTGTGAGGTCTGCCTCTGTGAGGTCTGCCAAACAGAGGTCTGCCTCTGTGAGGTCTGCCTCTGTGAGGTCTGCCAAACTGAGGTCTGCCAAACAGAGGTCTGCCTCTGTGAGGTCTGCCTCTGTGAGGTCTGCCTCTGTGTGGTCTGCCAAACAGAGGTCTGCCTCTGTGAGGTCTGCCTCTGTGAGGTCTGCCAAACAGAGGTCTGCCAAACAGAGGTCTGCCAAACAGAGGTCTGCCTCTGTGAGGTCTGCCTCTGTGACGTCTGCCAAACAGAGGTCTGCCTCTGTGAGGTCTGCCAAACAGTGAGGTCTGCCTCTGTGAGGTCTGCCAAACAGTGAGGTCTGCCTCTGTGAGGTCTGCCAAACAGTGAGGTCTGCCAAACAGTGAGGTCTGCCAAACAGTGAGGTCTGCCTCTGTGAGGTCTGCCTCTGTGAGGTCTGCCAAACAGTGAGGTCTGCCTCTGTGAGGTCTGCCAAACAGTGAGGTCTGCCAAACAGTGAGGTCTGCCTCTGTGAGGTCTGCCAAACAGTGAGGTCTGCCAAACAGTGAGGTCTGCCTCTGTGAGGTCTGCCAAACAGTGAGGTCTGCCAAACAGTGAGGTCTGCCAAACAGTGAGGTCTGCCTCTGTGAGGTCTGCCTCTGTGAGGTCTGCCAAACAGTGAGGTCTGCCAAACAGTGAGGTCTGCCTCTGTGAGGTCTGCCAAACAGTGAGGTCTGCCAAACAGTGAGGTCTGCCAAACAGTGAGGTCTGCCTCTGTGAGGTCTGCCAAACAGTGAGGTCTGCCAAACAGTGAGGTCTGCCTCTGTGAGGTCTGCAAAACAGTGAGGTCTGCCTCTGTGAGGTCTGCAAAACAGTGAGGTCTGCCTCTGTGAGGTCTGCCTCTGTGAGGTCTGCCAAACAGTGAGGTCTGCCTCTGTGACGTCTGCCAAACAGTGAGGTCTGCCTCTGTGACGTCTGCCAAACAGTGAGGTCTGCCTCTGTGAGGTCTGCCAAACAGTGAGGTCTGCCAAACAGTGAGGTCGGCCAAACAGTGAGGTCGGCCAAACAGTGAGGTCTGCCTCTGTGATGTCTGCCAAACAGTGAGGTCTGCCTCTGTGAGGTCTGCCAAACAGTCAGGTCTGCCGAACAGTGAGGTCTGCCTCTGTGAGGTCTGCCAAACAGTGAGGTCTGCCTCTGTGAGGTCTGCCTCTGTGAGGTCTGCCAAACAGTGAGGTCTGCCTCTGTGATGTCTGCCAAACAGTGAGGTCTGCCTCTGTGAGGTCTGCCTCTGTGAGGTCTGCCAAACAGTGAGGTCTGCCAAACAGTGAGGTCTGCCTCTGTGAGGTCTGCCAAACAGTGAGGTCTGCCTCTGTGAGGTCTGCCAAACAGTGAGGTCTGCCTCTGTGAGGTCTGCCAAACAGTGAGGTCTGCCAAACGGTGAGGTCTGCCAAACGGTGAGGTCTGCCAAACGGTGAGGTCTGCCAAACGGTGAGGTCTGCCTCTGTGAGGTCTGCCAAACGGTGAGGTCTGCCTCTGTGAGGTCTGCCTCTGTGAGGTCTGCCAAACAGTGAGGTCTGCCAAACAGTGAGGTCTGCCTCTGTGAGGTCTGCCAAACAGTTAGGTCTGCCTCTGTGAGGTCTGCCAAACAGTGAGGTCTGCCTCTGTGAGGTCTGCCAAACAGTGAGGTCTGCCAAACAGTGAGGTCTGCCAAACAGTGAGGTCTGCCTCTGTGAGGTCTGCCTCTGTGAGGTCTGCCAAACAGTGAGGTCTGCCAAACAGTGAGGTCTGCCTCTGTGAGGTCTGCCTCTGTGAGGTCTGCCAAACAGTGAGGTCTGCCTCTGTGAGGTCTGCCTCTGTGAGGTCTGCCAAACAGTGAGGTCTGCCTCTGTGAGGTCTGCCAAACAGTGAGGTCTGCCAAACCGTGAGGTCTGCCAAACAGTGAGGTCTGCCTCTGTGAGGTCTGCCAAACAGTGAGGTCTGCCTCTGTGAGGTCTGCCAAACAGTGAGGTCTGCCAAACAGTGAGGTCTGCCTCTGTGAGGTCTGCCAAACAGTGAGGTCTGCCTCTGTGAGGTCTGCCTCTGTGAGGTCTGCCAAACGGTGAGGTCTGCCAAACGGTGAGGTCTGCCAAACGGTGAGGTCTGCCTCTGTGAGTTCTGCCTCTGTGAGGTCTGCCAAACAGTGAGGTCTCCCAAACAGTGAGGTCTGCCTCTGCTAGGTCTGCCAAACAGTTAGGTCTGCCTCTGTGAGGTCTGCCAAACAGTGAGGTCTGCCTCTGTGAGGTCTGCCAAACAGTGAGGTCTGCCTCTGTGAGGTCTGCCAAACAGTGAGGTCTGCCAAACGGTGAGGTCTGCCTCTGTGAGGTCTGCCAAACAGTGAGGTCTGCCAAACGGTGAGGTCTGCCAAACGGTGAGGTCTGCCTCTGTGAGGTCTGCCAAACGGTGAGGTCTGCCTCTGTGAGGTCTGCCAAACGGTGAGGTCTGCCTCTGTGAGGTCTGCCAAACGGTGAGGTCTGCCTCTGTGAGGTCTGCCAAACGGTGAGGTCTGCCTCTGTGAGGTCTGCCAAACGGTGAGGTCTGCCTCTGTGAGGTCTGCCAAACGGTGAGGTCTGCCTCTGTGAGGTCTGCCAAACGGTGAGGTCTGCCTCTGTGAGGTCTGCCTCTGTGAGGTCTGCCAAACGGTGAGGTCTGCCTCTGTGAGGTCTGCCAAACGGTGAGGTCTGCCTCTGTGAGGTCTGCCAAACGGTGAGGTCTGCCTCTATGAGGTCTGCCTCTGTGAGGTCTGCCAAACGGTGAGGTCTGCCTCTGTGAGGTCTGCCAAACGGTGAGGTCTGCCTCTGTGAGGTCTGCCAAACGGTGAGGTCTGCCTCTGTGAGGTCTGCCTCTGTGAGGTCTGCCAAACGGTGAGGTCTGCCTCACAATGGTGAGGTCTGCCAAACAACGGTGAGGTCTGCCTCACAACGGTGAGGTCTGCCAAACAACGGTGAGGTCTGCCTCACAACGGTGAGGTCTGCCAAACAACGGTGAGGTCTGCCAAACAAACGGTGAGGTCTGCCAAACAAACGGTGAGGTCTGCCAAACAACAGTGAGGTCTGCCAAACAAACAGTGAGGTCTGCCAAACAACAGTGAGGTCTGCCAAACAAACGGTGAGGTCTGCCAACCAAACGGTGAGGTCTGCCAACCAACCAAACGGTGAGGTCTGCCAACAAACCAAACGGTGAGGTCTGCCAAACAACCAAACGGTGAGGTCTGCCAACCAAACAGTGAGGTCTGCCAAACAACAGTGAGGTCTGCCAAACAAACAGTGAGGTCTGCCAAACAACAGTGAGGTCTGCCAAACAAACGGTGAGGTCTGCCAAACAAACGGTGAGGTCTGCCAAACAAACGGTGAGGTCTGCCAAACAACAGTGAGGTCTGCCAAACAAACGGTGAGGTCTGCCAAACAACAGTGAGGTCTGCCAAACAAACAGTGAGGTCTGCCAAACAAACAGTGAGGTCTGCCAAACAACAGTGAGGTCTGCCAAACAAACGGTGAGGTCTGCCAAACAACAGTGAGGTCTGCCAAACAAACGGTGAGGTCTGCCAAACAAACGGTGAGGTCTGCCAAACAAACAGTGAGGTCTGCCAAACAACAGTGAGGTCTGCCAAACAAACAGTGAGGTCTGCCAAACAAACAGTGAGGTCTGCCAACCAAACGGTGAGGTCTGCCAACCAAACGGTGAGGTCTGCCAAACAACCAAACAGTGAGGTCTGCCAAACAACCAAACAGTGAGGTCTGCCAAACAAACAGTGAGGTCTGCCAAACAAACAGTGAGTTCTGCCAACCAAACAGTGAGGTCTGCCAACCAACCAAACAGTGAGGTCTGCCAACCAACCAAACAGTGAGGTCTGCCAACCAACCAAACAGTGAGGTCTGCCAAACAACCAAACAGTGAGGTCTGCCAAACAAACAGTGAGGTCTGCCAAACAACAGTGAGGTCTGCCAAACAAACAGTGAGGTCTGCAAACCAACCAAACAGTGAGGTCTGCCAACCAACCAAACGGTGAGGTCTGCCAACCAACCAAACGGTGAGGTCTGCCAACCAACCAAACGGTGAGGTCTGCAAACCAACCAAACGGTGAGGTCTGCAAACAAACCAAACGGTGAGGTCTGCCAAACAACCAAACGGTGAGGTCTGCCAAACAACCAAACAGTGAGGTCTGCCAAACAACAGTGAGGTCTGCCAACCAAACAGTGAGGTCTGCATACCAAACAGTGAGGTCTGCAAACCAAACAGTGAGGTCTGCCAACCAACCAAACAGTGAGGTCTGCCAAACAACCAAACAGTGAGGTCTGCCAACCAACCAAACAGTGAGGTCTGCCAACCAACAGTGAGGTCTGCCAACCAAACAGTGAGGTCTGCCAACCAACCAAACAGTGAGGTCTGCCAACCAACCAAACAGTGAGGTCTGCCAAACAACAGTGAGGTCTGCCAACCAAACAGTGAGGTCTGCCAACCAACCAAACAGTGAGGTCTGCCAAACAACCAAACAGTGAGGTCTGCAAACCAACCAAACAGTGAGGTCTGCCAACCAACCAAACAGTGAGGTCTGCCAACCAACCAACCAGTGAGGTCTGCCAACCAACCAAACAGTGAGGTCTGCCAACCAACCAAACAGTGAGGTCTGCCAAACAACAGTGAGGTCTGCCAAACAACAGTGAGGTCTGCCAAACAAACAGTGAGGTCTGCCAAACAACCAAACAGTGAGGTCTGCCAAACAACCAAACAGTGAGGTCTGCCAAACAAACAGTGAGGTCTGCCAAACAAACAGTGAGGTCTGCCAAACAACAGTGAGGTCTGCCAAACAACAGTGAGGTCTGCCAAACAAACAGTGAGGTCTGCCAAACAAACAGTGAGGTCTGCCAAACAACAGTGAGGTCTGCCAAACAAACAGTGAGGTCTGCCAAACAACAGTGAGGTCTGCCAAACAAACACTGAGGTCTGCCAAACAACAGTGAGGTCTGCCAAACAAACAGTGAGGTCTGCCAAACAACCAAACAGTGAGGTCTGCCAACCAAACAGTGAGGTCTGCCAACCAAACAGTGAGGTCTGCCAAACAGACAGTGAGGTCTGCCAAACAACAGTGAGGTCTGCCAAACAAACAGTGAGGTCTGCCAAACAAACAGTGAGGTCTGCCAAACAACCAAACAGTGAGGTCTGCCAAACAAACAGTGAGGTCTGCCAAACAAACAGTGAGGTCTGCCAAACAACCAAACAGTGAGGTCTGCCAAACAACAGTGAGGTCTGCCAAACAAATAGTGAGGTCTGCCAAACAAACAGTGAGGTCTGCCAAACAAACAGTGAGGTCTGCCAAACAAACAGTGAGGTCTGCCAAACAACCAAACAGTGAGGTCTGCCAAACAAACAGTGAGGTCTGCCAAACAACAGTGAGGTCTGCCAAACAAACAGTGAGGTCTGCCAAACAAACAGTGAGGTCTGCCAAACAACAGGGAGGTCTGCCAAACAAAGAGTGAGGTCTGCCAAACAACAGTGAGGTCTGCCAAACAAACAGTGAGGTCTGCCAAACAACCAAACAGTGAGGTCTGCCAAACAAACAGTGAGGTCTGCAAAACAACAGTGAGGTCTGCCAAACAAACAAACAGTGAGGTCTGCCAAACAAACAGTGAGGTCTGCAAAACAACAGTGAGGTCTGCCAAACAAACAAACAGTGAGGTCTGCCAAACAAACAGTGAGGTCTGCCAAACAACAGTGAGGTCTGCCAAACAGTGAGGTCTGCCAAACAACAGTGAGGTCTGCCAAACAAACAGTGAGGTCTGCCAAACAACAGTGAGGTCTGCCAAACAAACAGTGATGTCTGCCAAACAACCAAACAGTGAGGTCTGCCAAACAAACAGTGAGGTCTGCCAAACAACAGTGAGGTCTGCCAAACAAACAAACAGTGAGGTCTGCCAAACAAACAGTGAGGTCTGCCAAACAACAGTGAGGTCTGCCAAACAAACAAACAGTGAGGTCTGCCAAACAAACAAACAGTGAGGTCTGCCAAACAAACAGTGAGGTCTGCCAAACAAACAAACAGTGAGGTCTGCCAAACAAACAGTGAGGTCTGCGAAACAACAGTGAGGTCTGCCAAACAACAGTGAGGTCTGCCAAACAAACAGTGAGGTCTGCCAAACAACAGTGAGGTCTGCCAAACAAACAGTGAGGTCTGCCAAACAACCAAACAGTGAGGTCTGCCAAACAACCAAACAGTGAGGTCTGCCAAACAAATAGTGAGGTCTGCCAAACAAACAGTGAGGTCTGCCAAACAACAGTGAGGTCTGCCAAACAAACAGTGAGGTCTGCCAAACAACAGTGAGGTCTGCCAAACAAACAGTGAGGTCTGCCAAACAAACAAACAGTGAGGTCTGCCAAACAAACAGTGAGGTCTGCCAAACAAACAAACAGTGAGGTCTGCCAAACAAACAGTGAGGTCTGCCAAACAACAGTGAGGTCTGCCAAACAACAGTGAGGTCTGCCAAACAAACAGTGAGGTCTGCCAAACAAACAGTGAGGTCTGCCAAACAACAGTGAGGTCTGCCAAACAAACAGTGAGGTCTGCCAAACAACAGTGAGGTCTTCCAAACAAACAGTGAGGTCTGCCAAACAAACAGTGAGGTCTGCCAAACAAACAGTGAGGTCTGCCAAACAACAGTGAGGTCTGCCAAACAACAGTGAGGTCTGCCAAACAAACAGTGAGGTCTGCCAAACAAACAGTGAGGTCTGCCAAACAACAGTGAGGTCTGCCAAACAAACAGTGAGGTCTGCCAAACAACAGTGAGGTCTGCCAAACAAACAAACAGTGAGGTCTGCGAAACAAACAAACAGTGAGGTCTGCCAAACAAACAAACAGTGAGGTCTGCCAAACAAACAGTGAGGTCTGCCAAACAAACAGTGAGGTCTGCCAAACAACAGTGAGGTCTGCCAAACAAACAGTGAGGTCTGCCAAACAACAGTGAGGTCTGCCAAACAACAGTGAGGTCTGCCAAACAACCAAACAGTGAGGTCTGCCAAACAACAGTGAGGTCTGCCAAACAAACAGTGAGGTCTGCCAAACAACAGTGAGGTCTGCCAAACAAACAAACAGTGAGGTCTGCGAAACAAACAAACAGTGAGGTCTGCCAAACAAACAAACAGTGAGGTCTGCCAAACAAACAGTGAGGTCTGCCAAACAAACAGTGAGGTCTGCCAAACAACAGTGAGGTCTGCCAAACAAACAGTGAGGTCTGCCAAACAACAGTGAGGTCTGCCAAACAACAGTGAGGTCTGCCAAACAAACAGTGAGGTCTGCCAAACAAACAAACAGTGAGGTCTGCCAAACAACCAAACAGTGAGGTCTGCCAAACAACAGTGAGGTCTGCCAAACAACAGTGAGGTCTGCCAAACAACCAAACAGTGAGGTCTGCGAAACAACAGTGAGGTCTGCCAAACAACAGTGAGGTCTGCCAAACAAACAGTGAGGTCTGCCAAACAAACAAACAGTGAGGTCTGCCAAACAAACAAACAGTGAGGTCTGCCAAACAAACAGTGAGGTCTGCCAAACAACAGTGAGGTCTGCCAAACAAACAGTGAGGTCTGCCAAACAAACAGTGAGGTCTGCCAAACAACAGTGAGATCTGCCAAACAAACAGTGAGGTCTGCCAAACAACCAAACAGTGAGGTCTGCCAAACAAACAGTGAGGTCTGCCAAAAAACAGTGAGGTCTGCCAAACAAACAAACAGTGAGGTCTGCCAAACAAACAAACAGTGAGGTCTGCCAAACAAACAGTGAGGTCTGCCAAACAAACAGTGAGGTCTGCCAAACAAACAGTGAGGTCTGCCAAACAACAGTGAGGTCTGCCAAACAAACAGTGAGGTCTGCCAAACAAACAGTGAGGTCTGCCAAACAACAGTGAGGTCTGCCAAACAACCAAACAGTGAGGTCTGCCAAACAACCAAACAGTGAGGTCTGCCAAACAACAGTGAGGTCTGCCAAACAACAGTGAGGTCTGCCAAACAAACAGTGAGGTCTGCCAAACAACAGTGAGGTCTGCCAAACAAACAGTGAGGTCTGCCAAAAAAACAGTGAGGTCTGCCAAACAATAGTGAGGTCTGCCAACCAAACAGTGAGGTCTGCTAAACAACCAAACAGTGAGGTCTGCCAAACAATGAAACAGTGAGGTCTGCCAAACAAACAAACAGTGAGGTCTGCCAAACAAACAAACAGTGAGGTCTGCAAAACAAACAAACAGTGAGGTCTGCCGCCTCTGTGAGGTCTGCCGCCTCTGTGAGGTCTGCCCCTGGTAAACAGAGGTCTGCCCCTAGGTGGTCTGCCGCCTCTGTGAGGTCTGCCCCTGGTAAACAGAGGTCTGCCCCTAGGAGGTCTGCCGCCTCTGTGAGGTCTGCCGCCTCTGGGAGGTCTGCCCCTGGTAAACAGAGGTCTGCCCCTAGGAGGTCTGCCGCCTCTGTGAGGTCTGCCCCTGGTAAACAGAGGTCTGCCCCTAGGAGGTCTGCCCCTGGTAAACAGAGGTCTGCCCCTAGGAGGTCTGCCCCTAGGAGGTCTGCCCCTGGTAAACAGAGGTCTGCCCCTAGGAGGTCTGCCCCTAGGAGGTCTGCCCCTGGTAAACAGAGGTCTGCCCCTAGGAGGTCTGCCCCTGGTAAACAGAGGTCTGCCCCTAGGAGGTCTGCTCCTAGGAGGTCTGCCCCTGGTAAACAGAGGTCTGCCCCTAGGAGGTCTGCCCCTGGTAAACAGAGGTCTGCCCCTAGGAGGTCTGCCCCTAGGAGGTCTGCCCCTGGTAAACAGAGGTCTGCCCCTAGGAGGTCTGCCCCTAGGAGGTCTGCCCCTGGTAAACAGAGGTCTGCCCCTAGGAGGTCTGCCCCTGGTAAACAGAGGTCTGCCCCTAGGAGGTCTGCCCCTAGGAGGTCTGCCCCTGGTAAACAGAAGTCTGCCCCTAGGAGGTCTGCCCCTAGGAGGTCTGCCCCTATGAGGTCTGCCAAACAGAGGTCTGCCCCTAGGAGGTCTGCCAAACAGAGGTCTGCCAAACAGAGGTCTGCCCCTAGGAGGTCTGCCAAATAGAGGTCTGCCAAACAGAGGTCTGCCAAACAGAGGTCTGCCCCTAGGAAGTCTGCCAAACAGAGGTCTGCCCCTAGGAGGTCTGCCAAACAGAGGTCTGCCAAACAGAGGTCTGCCAAACAGAGGTCTGCCCCTAGGAGGTCTGCCAAACAGAGGTCTGCCAAACAGAGGTCTGCCCCTAGGAGGTCTGCCAAATAGAGGTCTGCCAAACAGAGGTCTGCCAAATAGAGGTCTGCCCCTAGGAGGTCTGCCAAACAGAGGTCTGCCCCTAGGAGGTCTGCCAAACAGAGGTCTGCCCCTAGGAGGTCTGCCAAACACAGGTCTGCCAAACAGAGGTCTGCCCCTAGGAGGTCTGCCAAACAGAGGTCTGCCCCTAGGAGGTCTGCCAAACAGAGGTCTGCCAAACAGAGGTCTGCCCCTAGGAGGTCTGCCAAACAGAGGTCTGCCAAACAGAGGTCTGCCCCTAGGAGGTCTGCCAAACAGAGGTCTGCCCCTAGGAGGTCTGCCAAACAGAGGTCTGCTCCTAGGAGGTCTGCCAAACAGAGGTCTGCCAAACAGAGGTCTGTACCTAGGAGGTCTGCCAAACAGAGGTCTGTCCCTAGGAGGTCTGCCAAACAGAGGTCTGCTCCTAGGAGGTCTGCCAAACAGAGGTCTGCCAAACAGAGGTCTGCCAAACAGAGGTCTGCCCCTAGGAGGTCTGCCAAACAGAGGTCTGTCCCTAGGAGGTCTGCCAAACAGAGGTCTGCAAAACAGAGGTCTGCCAAACAGAGGTCTGCCCCTAGGAGGTCTGCCAAACAGAGGTCTGCCCCTAGGAGGTCTGCCAAACAGAGGTCTGCCCCTAGGAGGTCTGCCAAACAGAGATCTGCCCCTAGGAGGTCTGCCAAACAGAGGCCTGCCAAACAGAGGCCTGCCCCTAGGAAGTCTGCCAAACAGAGGTCTGGCCCTAGGAGGTCTGCCAAACAGAGGTCTGCCAGTAGGAGGTCTGCCAAACAGAGGTCTGCCAAACAGAGGTCTGCCCCTAGGAGGTCTGCCAAACAGAGGTCTGCCAAACAGAGGTCTGCCAGTAGGAGGTCTGCCAAACAGAGGTATGCCAAACAGAGGTCTGCCAAACAGAGGTCTGCCCCTAGGAGGTCTGCCGAACAGAGGTCTGCCCCTAGGAGGTCTGCCAAACAGAGGTCTGCCAAACAGAGGTCTGCCAAACAGCGGTCTGGCAAACAGAGGTCTGCCAAACAGAGGTCTGCCCCTACGAGGTCTGCCCCTACGAGGTCTGCCCCTGGTAAACAGAGGTCTGCCCCTAGGAGGTCTGCCCCTAGGAGGTCTGACCCTGGTAAACAGAGGTCTGCCCCTAGGAGGTCTTCCCCTGGTAAACAGAGGTCTGCCCCTAGGAGGTCTGCCCCTAGGAGGTCTGCCCCTGGTAAACAGAGGTCTGCCCCTAGGAGGTCTGCCCCTAGGAGGTCTGCCCCTGGTAAACAGAGGTCTGCCCCTAGGAGGTCTGCCCCTAGGAGGTCTGCCCCTGGTAAACAGAGGTCTGCCCCTAGGAGGTCTGCCCCTGGTAAACAGAGGTCTGCCCCTAGGAGGTCTGCCCCTGGTAAACAGAGGTCTGCTCCTAGGAGGTCTGCCCCTGGTAAACAGAGGTCTGCCCCTAGGAGGTCTGCCCCTGGTAAAGAGAGGTCTGCCCTTAGGAGGTCTGCCCCTAGGAGGTCTGCCCCTGGTAAACAGAGGTCTGCCCCTAGGAGGTCTGCCCCTAGGAGGTCT
This sequence comes from Coccyzus lansbergi, assembly GCA_033558105.1. Taxonomy (NCBI): domain Eukaryota; kingdom Metazoa; phylum Chordata; class Aves; order Cuculiformes; family Coccyzidae; genus Coccyzus; species Coccyzus lansbergi. The sequence continues at coordinate 707,641 of JAUMJK010001121.1, forward strand.
GCCCCTGGTAAACAGAGGTCTGCCCCTAGGAGGTCTGCCCCTAGGAGATCTGCCCCTGGTAAACAGAGGTCTGCCCCTAGGAGGTCTGCCCCTAGGAGGTCTGCCCCTGGTAAACAGAGGTCTGCCCGTAGGAGGTCTGCCCCTAGGAGATCTGCCCCTGGTAAACAGAGGTCTGCCCCTAGGAGGTCTGCCAAACAGAGGTCTGCCCCTAGGAGGTCTGCCAAACAGAGGTCTGCCAAACAGAGGTCTGCCCCTAGGAGGTCTGCCAAACAGAGGTCTGCCAAACAGAGGTCTGCCCCTAGGAGGTCTGCCAAACAGAGGTCTGCCCCTAGGAGGTCTGCCAAACAGAGGTCTGCCCCTAGGAGGTCTGCCAAACAGAGGTCTGCCCCTAGGAGGTCTGCCAAACAGAGGTCTGCCCCTAGGAGGTCTGCCAAACAGAGGTCTGCCAAACAGAGGTCTGCCCCTAGGAGGTCTGCCAAACAGAGGTCTGCCAAACAGAGGTCTGCCCCTAGGAGGTCTGCCAAACAGAGGTCTGCCCCTAGGAGGTCTGCCAAACAGAGGTCTGCCCCTAGGAGGTCTGCCCCTAGGAGGTCTGCCAAACAGAGGTCTGCCAAACAGAGGTCTGCCCCTAGGAGGTCTGCCAAACAGAGGTCTGCCAAACAGAGGTCTGCCAAACAGAGGTCTGCCCCTAGGAGGTCTGCCAAACAGAGGTCTGCCAAACAGAGGTCTGCCCCTAGGAGGTCTGCCAAACAGAGGTCTGCCCCTAGGAGGTCTGCCAAACAGAGGTCTGCCCCTAGGAGGTCTGCCAAACAGAGGTCTGCCAAACAGAGGTCTGCCAAACAGAGGTCTGTACCTAGGAGGTCTGCCAAACAGAGGTCTGTCCCTAGGAGGTCTGCCAAACAGAGGTCTGCCAAACAGAGGTCTGCCAAACAGAGGTCTGCCCCTAGGAGGTCTGCCAAACAGAGGTCTGCCCCTAGGAGGTCTGCCAAACAGAGGTCTGCCCATAGGAGGTCTGTCAAACAGAAGTCTGCCAAACAGAGGTCTGCCCCTAGGAGGTCTGCCAAACAGAGGTCTGCCAGTAGGACGTCTGCCAAACAGAGGTCTGCCAAACAGAGGTCTGCCCCTAGGAGGTCTGCCGAACAGAGGTCTGCCCCTAGGAGGTCTGCCAAACAGCGGTCTGCCAAACAGCGGTCTGGCAAACAGAGGTCTGCCCCTACGAGGTCTGCCAAACAGAGGTCTGCCAAACAGAGGTCTGCCAAACAGAGGTCTGCCCCTAGGAGGTCTGCCCCTATGAGGTCTGCCCCTAGGAGGTCTGCCAAACAGAGGTCTGCCAAACAGAGGTCTGCCAAACAGAGGTCTGCCCCTACGAGGTCTGCCAAACAGAGGTCTGCCCCTAGGAGGTCTGCCAAACAGAGGTCTGCCAAACAGAGGTCTGCCAAACAGAGGTCTGCCCCTAGGAGGTCTGCCCCTAGGAGGTCTGCCCCTAGGAGGTCTGCCAAACAGAGGTCTGCCCCTAGGAGGTCTGCCAAACAGAGGTCTGCCAAACAGAGGTCTGCCAAACAGAGGTCTGCCCCTAGGAGGTCTGCCCCTAGGAGGTCTGCCAAACAGAGGTCTGCCAAACAGAGGTCTGCCAAACAGAGGTCTGCCCCTAGGAGGTCTGCCAAATAGAGGTCTGCCAAACAGAGGTCTGCCAAACAGAGGTCTGCCCCTAGGAGGTCTGCAAAACAGAGGTCTGCCCCTAGGAGGTCTGCCCCTAGGAGGTCTGCCCCTAGGAGGTCTGCCAAACAGAGGCCTGCCCCTAGGAGGTCTGCCAAACAGAGGTCTGCCCCTAGGAGGTCTGCCAAACAGAGGTCTTCCCCTAGGAGGCCTGCCAAACAGAGGTCTGCCCCTAGGAGGTCTGCCAAACAGAGGTCTGCCCCTAGGAGGTCTGCCAAATAGAGGTCTGCCAAACAGAGGTCTGCCAAACAGAGGTCTGCCCCTAGGAGGTCTGCCCCTAGCAGGTCTGCCAAACAGAGGTCTGCCAAACAGAGGTCTGCCCCTAGGAGGTCTGCCAAACAGAGGTCTGCCCCTAGGAGGTCTGCCAAACAGAGGTCTGCCCCTAGGAGGTCTGCAAAACAGAGGTCTGCCCCTAGGAGGTCTGCCAAACAGAGGTCTGCCCCTAGGAGGTCTGCCAAACAGAGGTCTGCCCCTAGGAGGTCTGCCAAACAGAGGTCTGCCAAACAGAGGTCTGCCAAACAGAGGTCTGCCCCTAGGAGGTCTGCCAAACAGAGGTCTGCCCCTAGGAGGTCTGCCAAACAGAGGTCTGCCCCTAGGAGGTCTGCCAAACAGAGGTCTGCTAAACAGAGGTCTGCCCCTAGGAGGTCTGCCAAACAGAGGTCTGCCAAACAGAGGTCTGCCCCTAGGAGGTCTGCCAAACAGAGGTCTGCCCCTAGGAGGTCTGCCAAACAGAGGTCTGCCAAACAGAGGTCTGCCCCTAGGAGGTCTGCAAAACAGAGGTCTGCCCCTAGGAGGTCTGCCAAACAGAGGTCTGCCAAACAGAGGTCTGCCCCTAGGAGGTCTGCCAAACAGAGGTCTGCCAAACAGAGGTCTGCCCCTAGGAGGTCTGCAAAACAGAGGTCTGCCCCTAGGAGGTCTGCCAAACAGAGGTCTGCCAAACAGAGGTCTGCCCCTAGGAGGTCTGCCAAACAGAGGTCTGCCAAAGAGAGGTCTGCCCCTAGGAGGTCTGCCAAACAGAGGTCTGCCCCTAGGAGGTCTGCCAAACAGAGGTCTGCCCCTAGGAGGTCTGCCAAACAGAGGTCTGCCCCTAGGAGGTCTGCCAAACAGAGATCTGCCCCTAGGAGGTCTGCCAAACAGAGGTCTGCCCCTAGGAGGTCTGCCAAACAGAGGTCTGCCAAACAGAGGTCTGCCAAACAGAGGTCTGCCCCTAGGAGGTCTGCCAAACAGAGGTCTGCCAAACAGAGGTCTGCCCCTAGGAGGTCTGCCAAACAGAGGTCTGCCCCTAGGAGGTCTGCCAAACAGAGGTCTGCCCCTAGGAGGTCTGCCAAACAGAGGTCTGCCAAACAGAGGTCTGCCCCTAGGAGGTCTGCCAAACAGAGGTCTGTCCCTAGGAGGTCTGCCAAACAGAGGTCTGCCAAACAGAGGTCTGCCAAACAGAGGTCTGCCCCTAGGAGGTCTGCCAAACAGAGGTCTGCCAAACAGAGGTCTGCCAAACAGAGGTCTGCCCCTAGGAGGTCTGCCAAACAGAGGTCTGCCAAACAGAGGTCTGCCAAACAGAGGTCTGCCCCTAGGAGGTCTGCCAAACAGAGGTCTGCCAAACAGAGGTCTGCCCCTAGGAGGTCTGCCAAACAGAGGTCTGCCCCTAGGAGGTCTGCCAAACAGAGGTCTGCCAAACAGAGGTCTGCCCCTAGGAGGTCTGCCAAACAGAGGTCTGCCAAACAGAGGTCTGCCCCTAGGAGGTCTGCCAAACAGAGGTCTGCCAAACAGAGGTCTGCCCCTAGGAGGTCTGCCAAACAGAGGTCTGCCCCTAGGAGGTCTGCCAAACAGAGGTCTGCCAAACAGACGTCTGCCCCTAGGAGGTCTGCCAAACAGAGGTCTGCCAAAGAGAGGTCTGCCCCTAGGAGGTCTGCCAAAGAGAGGTCTGCCCCTAGGAGGTCTGCCAAACAGAGGTCTGCCCCTAGGAGGTCTGCCAAACAGAGGTCTGCCCCTAGGAGGTCTGCCAAACAGAGATCTGCCCCTAGGAGGTCTGCCAAACAGAGGTCTGCCAAACAGAGGTCTGCCAAACAGAGGTCTGCCCCTAGGAGGTCTGCCAAACAGAGGTCTGCCAAACAGAGGTCTGCCCCTAGGAGGTCTGCCAAACAGAGGTCTGCCCCTAGGAGGTCTGCCAAACAGAGGTCTGCCCCTAGGAGGTCTGCCAAACAGAGGTCTGCCAAACAGAGGTCTGCCCCTAGGAGGTCTGCCAAACAGAGGTCTGCCAAACAGAGGTCTGCCCCTAGGAGGTCTGCCCCTAGGAGGTCTGCCCCTAGGAGGTCTGCCAAACAGAGGCCTGCCAAACAGAGGCCTGCCCCTAGGAAGTCTGCCAAACAGAGGTCTGCCCCTAGGAGGTCTGCCAAACAGAGGTCTGCCCCTAGGAGGTCTGCCAAACAGAGGTCTGCCCCTAGGAGGTCTGCCAAACAGAGGTCTGCCCCTAGGAGGTCTGCCAAACAGAGATCTGCCCCTAGGAGGTCTGCCAAACAGAGGTCTGCCAAACAGAGGTCTGCCAAACAGAGGTCTGCCCCTAGGAGGTCTGCCAAACAGAGGTCTGCCAAACAGAGGTCTGGCAAACAGAGGTCTGCCAAACAGAGGTCTGCCCCTACGAGGTCTGCCCCTACGAGGTCTGCCCCTGGTAAACAGAGGTCTGCCCCTAGGAGGTCTGCCCCTAGGAGGTCTGACCCTGGTAAACAGAGGTCTGCCCCTAGGAGGTCTTCCCCTGGTAAACAGAGGTCTGCCCCTAGGAGGTCTGCCCCTAGGAGGTCTGCCCCTGGTAAACAGAGGTCTGCCCCTAGGAGGTCTGCCCCTAGGAGGTCTGCCCCTGGTAAACAGAGGTCTGCCCCTAGGAGGTCTGCCCCTAGGAGGTCTGCCCCTGGTAAACAGAGGTCTGCCCCTAGGAGGTCTGCCCCTGGTAAACAGAGGTCTGCCCCTAGGAGGTCTGCCCCTGGTAAACAGAGGTCTGCTCCTAGGAGGTCTGCCCCTGGTAAACAGAGGTCTGCCCCTAGGAGGTCTGCCCCTGGTAAAGAGAGGTCTGCCCTTAGGAGGTCTGCCCCTAGGAGGTCTGCCCCTGGTAAACAGAGGTCTGCCCCTAGGAGGTCTGCCCCTAGGAGGTCTGCCCCTGGTAAACAGAGGTCTGCCCCTAGGAGGTCTGCCCCTAGGAGATCTGCCCCTGGTAAACAGAGGTCTGCCCCTAGGAGGTCTGCCCCTAGGAGGTCTGCCCCTGGTAAACAGAGGTCTGCCCGTAGGAGGTCTGCCCCTAGGAGATCTGCCCCTGGTAAACAGAGGTCTGCCCCTAGGAGGTCTGCCAAACAGAGGTCTGCCCCTAGGAGGTCTGCCAAACAGAGGTCTGCCAAACAGAGGTCTGCCCCTAGGAGGTCTGCCAAACAGAGGTCTGCCAAACAGAGGTCTGCCCCTAGGAGGTCTGCCAAACAGAGGTCTGCCCCTAGGAGGTCTGCCAAACAGAGGTCTGCCCCTAGGAGGTCTGCCAAACAGAGGTCTGCCCCTAGGAGGTCTGCCAAACAGAGGTCTGCCAAACAGAGGTCTGCCCCTAGGAGGTCTGCCAAACAGAGGTCTGCCAAACAGAGGTCTGCCCCTAGGAGGTCTGCCAAACAGAGGTCTGCCCCTAGGAGGTCTGCCAAACAGAGGTCTGCCCCTAGGAGGTCTGCCCCTAGGAGGTCTGCCAAACAGAGGTCTGCCAAACAGAGGTCTGCCCCTAGGAGGTCTGCCAAACAGAGGTCTGCCAAACAGAGGTCTGCCAAACAGAGGTCTGCCCCTAGGAGGTCTGCCAAACAGAGGTCTGCCAAACAGAGGTCTGCCCCTAGGAGGTCTGCCAAACAGAGGTCTGCCCCTAGGAGGTCTGCCAAACAGAGGTCTGCCCCTAGGAGGTCTGCCAAACAGAGGTCTGCCAAACAGAGGTCTGTACCTAGGAGGTCTGCCAAACAGAGGTCTGTCCCTAGGAGGTCTGCCAAACAGAGGTCTGCCAAACAGAGGTCTGCCAAACAGAGGTCTGCCCCTAGGAGGTCTGCCAAACAGAGGTCTGCCCCTAGGAGGTCTGCCAAACAGAGGTCTGCCCATAGGAGGTCTGTCAAACAGAAGTCTGCCAAACAGAGGTCTGCCCCTAGGAGGTCTGCCAAACAGAGGTCTGCCAGTAGGACGTCTGCCAAACAGAGGTCTGCCAAACAGAGGTCTGCCCCTAGGAGGTCTGCCAAACAGAGGTCTGCCCCTAGGAGGTCTGCCAAACAGAGGTCTGCCAAACAGAGGTCTGCCCCTAGGAGGTCTGCCAAACAGAGGTCTGCCAAACAGAGGTCTGCCAGTAGGATGTCTGCCAAACACAGGTATGCCAAACAAAGGTCTGCCAAACAGAGGTCTGCCCCTAGGAGGTCTGCCGAACAGAGGTCTGCCCCTAGGAGGTCTGCCAAACAGAGGTCTGCCAAACAGCGGTCTGCCAAACAGCGGTCTGGCAAACAGAGGTCTGCCCCTACGAGGTCTGCCAAACAGAGGTCTGCCAAACAGAGGTCTGCCCCTAGGAGGTCTGCCCCTATGAGGTCTGCCCCTAGGAGGTCTGCCAAACAGAGGTCTGCCAAACAGAGGTCTGCCAAACAGAGGTCTGCCCCTACGAGGTCTGCCAAACAGAGGTCTGCCCCTAGGAGGTCTGCCAAACAGAGGTCTGCCAAACAGAGGTCTGCCAAACAGAGGTCTGCCCCTAGGAGGTCTGCCCCTAGGAGGTCTGCCCCTAGGAGGTCTGCCAAACAGAGGTCTGCCCCTAGGAGGTCTGCCAAACAGAGGTCTGCCAAACAGAGGTCTGCCAAACAGAGGTCTGCCCCTAGGAGGTCTGCCCCTAGGAGGTCTGCCAAACAGAGGTCTGCCAAACAGAGGTCTGCCCCTAGGAGGTCTGCCAAATAGAGGTCTGCCAAACAGAGGTCTGCCAAACAGAGGTCTGCCCCTAGGAGGTCTGCAAAACAGAGGTCTGCCCCTAGGAGGTCTGCCCCTAGGAGGTCTGCCCCTAGGAGGTCTGCCAAACAGAGGCCTGCCCCTAGGAGGTCTGCCAAACAGAGGTCTGCCCCTAGGAGGTCTGCCAAACAGAGGTCTTCCCCTAGGAGGCCTGCCAAACAGAGGTCTGCCCCTAGGAGGTCTGCCAAACAGAGGTCTGCCCCTAGGAGGTCTGCCAAATAGAGGTCTGCCAAACAGAGGTCTGCCAAACAGAGGTCTGCCCCTAGGAGGTCTGCCCCTAGCAGGTCTGCCAAACAGAGGTCTGCCAAACAGAGGTCTGCCCCTAGGAGGTCTGCCAAACAGAGGTCTGCCCCTAGGAGGTCTGCCAAACAGAGGTCTGCCCCTAGGAGGTCTGCAAAACAGAGGTCTGCCCCTAGGAGGTCTGCCAAACAGAGGTCTGCCCCTAGGAGGTCTGCCAAACAGAGGTCTGCCCCTAGGAGGTCTGCCAAACAGAGGTCTGCCAAACAGAGGTCTGCCAAACAGAGGTCTGCCCCTAGGAGGTCTGCCAAACAGAGGTCTGCCCCTAGGAGGTCTGCCAAACAGAGGTCTGCCCCTAGGAGGTCTGCCAAACAGAGGTCTGCTAAACAGAGGTCTGCCCCTAGGAGGTCTGCCAAACAGAGGTCTGCCAAACAGAGGTCTGCCCCTAGGAGGTCTGCCAAACAGAGGTCTGCCCCTAGGAGGTCTGCCAAACAGAGGTCTGCCAAACAGAGGTCTGCCCCTAGGAGGTCTGCAAAACAGAGGTCTGCCCCTAGGAGGTCTGCCAAACAGAGGTCTGCCAAACAGAGGTCTGCCCCTAGGAGGTCTGCCAAACAGAGGTCTGCCAAACAGAGGTCTGCCCCTAGGAGGTCTGCAAAACAGAGGTCTGCCCCTAGGAGGTCTGCCAAACAGAGGTCTGCCAAACAGAGGTCTGCCCCTAGGAGGTCTGCCAAACAGAGGTCTGCCAAAGAGAGGTCTGCCCCTAGGAGGTCTGCCAAACAGAGGTCTGCCCCTAGGAGGTCTGCCAAACAGAGGTCTGCCAAACAGAGGTCTGCCAAACAGAGGTCTGCCCCTAGGAGGTCTGCCAAACAGAGGTCTGCCAAACAGAGGTCTGCCCCTAGGAGGTCTGCCAAACAGAGGTCTGCCCCTAGGAGGTCTGCCAAACAGAGGTCTGCCCCTAGGAGGTCTGCCAAACAGAGGTCTGCCAAACAGAGGTCTGCCCCTAGGAGGTCTGCCAAACAGAGGTCTGTCCCTAGGAGGTCTGCCAAACAGAGGTCTGCCAAACAGAGGTCTGCCAAACAGAGGTCTGCCCCTAGGAGGTCTGCCAAACAGAGGTCTGCCAAACAGAGGTCTGCCAAACAGAGGTCTGCCCCTAGGAGGTCTGCCAAACAGAGGTCTGCCAAACAGAGGTCTGCCAAACAGAGGTCTGCCCCTAGGAGGTCTGCCAAACAGAGGTCTGCCAAACAGAGGTCTGCCAAACAGAGGTCTGCCCCTAGGAGGTCTGCCAAACAGAGGTCTGCCCCTAGGAGGTCTGCCAAACAGAGGTCTGCCAAACAGAGGTCTGCCCCTAGGAGGTCTGCCAAACAGAGGTCTGCCAAACAGAGGTCTGCCCCTAGGAGGTCTGCCAAACAGAGGTCTGCCAAACAGAGGTCTGCCAAACAGAGGTCTGCCCCTAGGAGGTCTGCCAAACAGAGGTCTGCCCCTAGGAGGTCTGCCAAACAGAGGTCTGCCAAACAGACGTCTGCCCCTAGGAGGTCTGCCAAACAGAGGTCTGCCAAAGAGAGGTCTGCCCCTAGGAGGTCTGCCAAACAGAGGTCTGCCCCTAGGAGATCTGCCAAACAGAGGTCTGCCCCTAGGAGGTCTGCCAAACAGAGGTCTGCCCCTAGGAGGTCTGCCAAACAGAGGTCTGCCCCTAGGAGGTCTGCCAAACAGAGATCTGCCCCTAGGAGGTCTGCCAAACAGAGGTCTGCCAAACAGAGGTCTGCCAAACAGAGGTCTGCCCCTAGGAGGTCTGCCAAACAGAGGTCTGCCCCTAGGAGGTCTGCCAAACAGAGGTCTGCCAAACAGAGGTCTGCCCCTAGGAGGTCTGCCAAACAGAGGTCTGCCAAACAGAGGTCTGCCCCTAGGAGGTCTGCCCCTAGGAGGTCTGCCCCTAGGAGGTCTGCCAAACAGAGGCCTGCCAAACAGAGGCCTGCCCCTAGGAAGTCTGCCAAACAGAGGTCTGCCCCTAGGAGGTCTGCCAAACAGAGGTCTGCCCCTAGGAGGACTGCCAAACAGAGGTCTGCCCCTAGGAGGTCTGCCAAACAGAGGTCTGCCCCTAGGAGGTCTGCCAAACAGAGGTCTGCCCCTAGGAGGTCTGCCAAACAGAGGTCTGCCCCTAGGAGGTCTGCCAAACAGAGATCTGCCCCTAGGAGGTCTGCCAAACAGAGATCTGCCCCTAGGAGGTCTGCCAAACAGAGGTCTGCCAAACAGAGGTCTGCCAAACAGAGGTCTGCCCCTAGGAGGTCTGCCAAACAGAGGTCTGCCAAACAGAGGTCTGCCCCTAGGAGGTCTGCCAAACAGAGGTCTGCCCCTAGGAGGTCTGCCAAACAGAGGTCTGCCAAACAGAGGTCTGCCAAACAGAGGTCTGCCCCTAGGAGGTCTGCCCCTAGGAGGTCTGCCCCTAGGAGGTCTGCCCCTAGGAGGTCTGCCAAACAGAGGCCTGCCAAACAGAGGCCTGCCCCTAGGAAGTCTGCCAAACAGAGGTCTGCCCCTAGGAGGTCTGCCAAACAGAGGTCTGCCCCTAGGAGGTCTGCCAAACAGAGGTCTGCCCCTAGGAGGTCTGCCAAACAGAGGTCTGCCCCTAGGAGGTCTGCCAAACAGAGGTCTGCCCCTAGGATGTCTGCCAAACAGAGGTCTGCCCCTAGGAGGTCTGCCAAACAGAGGTCTGCCCCTAGGAGGTCTGCCAAACAGAGGTCTGCCCCTAGGAGGTCTTCCAAACAGAGGTCTGCCAAACAGAGGTCTGCCAAACTGAGGTCTGCCCCTAGGAGGTCTGCCAAACAGAGGTCTGCCAAACAGAGGTCTGCCCCTAGGAGGTCTGCCAAACAGAGGTCTGCCCCTAGGAGGTCTGCCAAACAGAGGTCTGCCAAACAGAGGTCTGCCCCTAGGAGGTCTGCCAAACAGAGGTCTGCCAAACAGAGGTCTGCCCCTAGGAGGTCTGCCAAACAGAGGTCTGCCCCTAGGAGGTCTGCCAAACAGAGGTCTGCCAAACAGAGATCTGCCCCTAGGAGGTCTGCCAAACAGAGGTCTGCCAAACAGAGGTCTGCCCCTAGGAGGTCTGCCAAACAGAGGTCTGCCCCTAGGAGGTCTGCCAAACAGAGGTCTGCCAAAGAGAGGTCTGCCCCTAGGAGGTCTGCCAAACAGAGGTCTGCCCCTAGGAGGTCTGCCAAACAGAGGTCTGCCCCTAGGAGGTCTGCCAAACAGAGGTCTGCCCCTAGGAGGTCTGCCAAACAGAGATCTGCCCCTAGGAGGTCTGCCAAACAGAGGTCTGCCCCTAGGAGGTCTGCCAAACAGAGGTCTGCCCCTAGGAGGTCTGCCAAACAGAGGTCTGCCAAACAGAGGTCTGCCCCTAGGAGGTCTGCCAAACAGAGGTCTGCCCCTAGGAGGTCTGCCAAACAGAGGTCTGCCCCTAGGAGGTCTGCCAAACAGAGGTCTGCCCCTAGGAGGTCTGCCAAACAGAGGTCTGCCCCTAGGAGGTCTGCCAAACAGAGGTCTGCCAAACAGAGGTCTGCCAAACAGAGGTCTGCCCCTAGGAGGTCTGCCAAACAGAGGTCTGCCCCTAGGAGGTCTGCCAAACAGAGGTCTGCCCCTAGGAGGTCTGCCAAACAGAGGTCTGCCAAACAGAGGTCTGCCCCTAGGAGGTCTGCCCCTAGGAGGTCTGCCAAACAGAGGTCTGCCAAACAGAGGTCTGCCCCTAGGAGGTCTGCCAAACAGAGGTCTGCCCCTAGGAGGTCTGCCAAACAGAGGTCTGCCCCTAGGAGGTCTGCCAAACAGAGGTCTGCCCCTAGGAGTACTGCCAAACAGAGGTCTGCCAAACAGAGGTCTGCCAAACAGAGGTCTGCCCCTAGGAGGTCTGCCAAACAGAGGTCTGCCAAACAGAGGTCTGCCCCTAGGAGGTCTGCCAAACAGAGGTCTGCCAAACAGAGGTCTGCCAAACAGAGGTCTGCCCCTAGGAGGTCTGCCAAACAGAGGTCTGCCCCTAGGAGGTCTGCCAAACAGAGGTCTGCCAAACAGAGGTCTGCCCCTAGGAGGTCTGCCAAACAGAGGTCTGCCAAACAGAGGTCTGCCAAACAGAGGTCTGCCCCTAGGAGGTCTGCCAAACAGAGGTCTGCCAAACAGAGGTCTGCCCCTAGGAGGTCTGCCAAACAGAGGTCTGCCAAACAGAGGTCTGCCAAACAGAGGTCTGCCCCTAGGAGGTCTGCCAAACAGAGGTCTGCCCCTAGGAGGTCTGCCAAACAGAGGTCTGCCAAACAGAGGTCTGCCCCTAGGAGGTCTGCCAAACAGAGGTCTGCCAAACAGAGGTCTGCCCCTAGGAGGTCTGCCAAACAGAGGTCTGCCCCTAGGAGGTCTGCCAAACAGAGGTCTGCCCCTAGGAGGTCTGCCAAACAGAGATCTGCCCCTAGGAGGTCTGCCAAACAGAGGTCTGCCCCTAGGAGGTCTGCCAAACAGAGGTCTGCCAAACAGAGGTCTGCCCCTAGGAGGTCTGCCAAACAGAGGTCTGCCAAACAGAGGTCTGCCCCTAGGAGGTCTGCCAAACAGAGGTCTGCCAAACAGAGGTCTGCCCCTAGGAGGTCTGCCAAACAGAGGTCTGCCCCTAGGAGGTCTGCCAAACAGAGGTCTGCCCCTAGGAGGTCTGCCAAACAGAGGTCTGCCCCTAGGAGGTCTGCCAAACAGAGGTCTGCCCCTAGGAGGTCTGCCCCTAGGAGGTCTGCCCCTAGGAGGTCTGCCAAACAGAGGCCTGCCAAACAGAGGCCTGCCCCTAGGAGGTCTGCCAAACAGAGGTCTGCCCCTAGGAGGTCTGCCAAACAGAGGTCTGCCCCTAGGAGGTCTGCCAAACAGAGGTCTGCCCCTAGGAGGTCTGCCAAACAGAGGTCTGCCAAACAGAGGTCTGCCAAACAGATGTCTGCCCCTAGGAGGTCTGCCCCTAGCAGGTCTGCCAAACAGAGGTCTGCCAAACAGAGGTCTGCCCCTAGGAGGTCTGCCAAACAGAGGTCTGCCCCTAGGAGGTCTGCCAAACAGAGGTCTGCCCCTAGGAGGTCTGCCAAACAGAGGTCTGCCCCTAGGAGGTCTGCCAAACAGAGGTCTGCCAAACAGAGGTCTGCCAAACAGAGGTCTGCCCCTAGGAGGTCTGCCAAACAGAGGTCTGCCCCTAGGAGGTCTGCCAAACAGAGGTCTGCCCCTAGGAGGTCTGCCAAACAGAGGTCTGCCCCTAGGAGGTCTGCCAAACAGAGGTCTGCCAAACAGAGGTCTGCCCCTAGGAGGTCTGCCAAACAGAGGTCTGCCCCTAGGAGGTCTGCCAAACAGAGGTCTGCCCCTAGGAGGTCTGCCAAACAGAGGTCTGCCCCTAGGAGGTCTGCCAAACAGAGGTCTGCCAAACAGAGGTCTGCCCCTAGGAGGTCTGCCAAACAGAGGTCTGCCAAACAGAGGTCTGCCCCTAGGAGGTCTGCCAAACAGAGGTCTGCCAAACAGAGGTCTGCCCCTAGGAGGTCTGCCAAACAGAGGTCTGCCCCTAGGAGGTCTGCCAAAAAGAGGTCTGCCAAACAGAGGTCTGCCCCTAGGAGGTCTGCCAAACAGAGGTCTGCCCCTAGGAGGTCTGCCAAACAGAGGTCTGCCAAACAGAGGTCTGCCCCTAGGAGGTCTGCCAAACAGAGGTCTGCCAAAGAGAGGTCTGCCCCTAGGAGGTCTGCCAAAGAGAGGTCTGCCCCTAGGAGGTCTGCCAAACAGAGGTCTGCCCCTAGGAGGTCTGCCAAACAGAGGTCTGCCCCTAGGAGGTCTGCCAAACAGAGATCTGCCCCTAGGAGGTCTGCCAAACAGAGGTCTGCCAAACAGAGGTCTGCCAAACAGAGGTCTGCCCCTAGGAGGTCTGCCAAACAGAGGTCTGCCCCTAGGAGGTCTGCCAAACAGAGGTCTGCCCCTAGGAGGTCTGCCAAACAGAGGTCTGCCCCTAGGAGGTCTGCCAAACAGAGGTCTGCCAAACAGAGGTCTGCCCCTAGGAGGTCTGCCAAACAGAGGTCTGCCCCTAGGAGGTCTGCCAAACAGAGGTCTGCCAAACAGAGGTCTGCCCCTAGGAGGTCTGCCAAACAGAGGTCTGCCAAAGAGAGGTCTGCCCCTAGGAGGTCTGCCAAACAGAGGTCTGCCCTAGGAGGTCTGCCAAACAGAGGTCTGCCCCTAGGAGGTCTGCCAAACAGAGATCTGCCCCTAGGAGGTCTGCCAAACAGAGGTCTGCCCCTAGGAGGTCTGCCAAACAGAGGTCTGCCAAACAGAGGTCTGCCCCTAGGAGGTCTGCCAAACAGAGGTCTGCCCCTAGGAGGTCTGCAAAACAGAGGTCTGCCCCTAGGAGGTCTGCCAAACAGAGGTCTGCCAAACAGAGGTCTGCCCCTAGGAGGTCTGCCAAACAGAGGTCTGCCAAAGAGAGGTCTGCCCCTAGGAGGTCTGCCAAACAGAGGTCTGCCCCTAGGAGGTCTGCCAAACAGAGGTCTGCCCCTAGGAGGTCTGCCAAACAGAGGTCTGCCCCTAGGAGGTCTGCCAAACAGAGATCTGCCCCTAGGAGGTCTGCCAAACAGAGGTCTGCCCCTAGGAGGTCTGCCAAACAGAGGTCTGCCCCTAGCAGGTCTGCCAAACAGAGGTCTGCCAAACAGAGGTCTGCCCCTAGGAGGTCTGCCAAACAGAGGTCTGCCCCTAGGAGGTCTGCCAAACAGAGGTCTGCCCCTAGGAGGTCTGCCAAACAGAGGTCTGCCAAACAGAGGTCTGCCCCTAGGAGATCTGCCAAACAGAGGTCTGCCCCTAGGAGATCTGCCAAACAGAGGTCTGCCCCTAGGCGGTCTGCCAAACAGAGGTCTGCCCCTAGGAGGTCTGCCAAACAGAGGTCTGCCCCTAGGAGGTCTGCCAAACAGAGGTCTGCCCCTAGGAGGTCTGCCAAACAGAGGTCTGCCCCTAGGAGGACTGCCAAACAGAGGTCTGCCAAACAGAGGTCTGCCAAACAGAGGTCTGCCCCTAGGAGGTCTGCCAAACAGAGGTCTGCCAAACAGAGGTCTGCCCCTAGGAGGTCTGCCAAACAGAGGTCTGCCAAACAGAGGTCTGCCAAACAGAGGTCTGCCCCTAGGAGGTCTGCCAAACAGAGGTCTGCCCCTAGGAGCTCTGCCAAACAGAGGTCTGCCCCTAGGAGGTCTGCCCCTAGGAGGTCTGCCAAACAGAGGTCTGCCCCTAGGAGGTCTGCCAAACAGAGGTCTGCCCCTAGGAGGTCTGCCAAACAGAGGTCTGCCCCTAGGAGGTCTGCCAAACAGAGGTCTGCCAAACAGAGGTCTGCCCCTAGGAGGTCTGCCAAACAGAGGTCTGCCCCTAGGAGGTCTGCCAAACAGAGTTCTGCCAAACAGAGGTCTGCCCCTAGGAGGTCTGCCAAACAGAGGTCTGCCCCTAGGAGGTCTGCCAAACAGAGGTCTGCCAAACAGAGGTCTGCCAAACAGAGGTCTGCCCCTAGGAGGTCTGCCAAACAGAGGTCTGCCCCTAGGAGGTCTGCCAAACAGAGGTCTGCCCCTAGGAGGTCTGCCAAACAGAGGTCTGCCCCTAGGAGGTCTGCCAAACAGAGGTCTGCCAAACAGAGGTCTGCCAAACAGAGGTCTGCCCCTAGGAGGTCTGCCAAACAGAGGTCTGCCAAACAGAGGTCTGCCAAACAGAGGTCTGCCCCTAGGAGGTCTGCCAAACAGAGGTCTGCCAAACAGAGGTCTGCCCCTAGGAGGTCTGCCAAACAGAGGTCTGCAAAACAGAGGTCTGCCAAACAGAGGTCTGCCCCTAGGAGGTCTGCCAAACAGAGGTCTGCCCCTAGGAGGTCTGCCAAACAGAGGTCTGCCAAACAGAGGTCTGCCCCTAGGAGATCTGCCAAACAGAGGTCTGCCCCTAGGCGGTCTGCCAAACAGAGGTCTGTCTGCCCCTAGGAGGTCTGCCAAACAGAGCTCTGCCCCTAGGAGGTCTGCCAAACAGAGGTCTGCCCCTAGGAGGTCTGCCAAACAGAGGTCTTCCCCTAGGAGGTCTGCCAAACAGAGGTCTGCCCCTAGGAGGTCTGCCAAACAGAGGTCTGCCAAACAGAGGTCTGCCCCTAGGAGGTCTGCCAAACAGAGGTCTGCCCCTAGGAGGTCTGCCAAACAGAGGTCTGCCCCTAGGAGGTCTGCCAAACAGAGGTCTGCCAAACAGAGGTCTGCCCCTAGGAGGTCTGCCAAACAGAGGTCTGCCCCTAGGAGGTCTGCCAAACAGAGGTCTGCCCCTAGGAGGTCTGCCAAACAGAGGTCTGCCCCTAGGAGGTCTGCCAAACAGAGGTCTGCCCCTAGGAGGTCTGCCAAACAGAGGTCTGCCAACAGAGGTCTGCCCCTAGGAGGTCTGCCAAACAGAGGTCTGCCCCTAGGAGGTCTGCCAAACAGAGGTCTGCCCCTAGGAGGTCTGCCAAACAGAGGTCTGCCAAACAGAGGTCTGCCCCTAGGAGGTCTGCCAAACAGAGGTCTGCCCCTAGGAGGTCTGCCAAACAGAGGTCTGCCAAACAGAGGTCTGCCCCTAGGAGGTCTGCCAAACAGAGGTCTGCCCCTAGGAGGTCTGCCAAACAGAGGTCTGCCCCTAGGAGGTCTGCAAACAGAGGTCTGCCCCTAGGAGGTCTGCCAAACAGAGGTCTGCCCCTAGGAGGTCTGCCAAACAGAGGTCTGCCCCTAGGAGGTCTGCCAAACAGAGGTCTGCCCCTAGGAGTTCTGCCAAACAGAGGTCTGCCCCTAGGAGGTCTGCAAAACAGAGGTCTGCCCAACAGAGGTCTGCCAACAGAGGTCTGCCAAACGGAGGTCTGCCCCTAAGAAGGTCTGCCAAACAGAGGTCTGCCAAACAGAGGTCTGCCCCTAGGAGGTCTGCCAACAGAGGTCTGCCAAACAGAGGTCTGCCCCTAGGAGGTCTGCCAAACAGAGGTCTGCCAAACAGAGGTCTGCCCCTAGGAGGTCTGCCAAACAGAGGTCTGCCAAACAGAGGTCTGCCAAACAGAGGTCTGCCCTAGGAGGTCTGCCCCTAGGAGGTCTGCCAAACGGAGGTCTGCCAAACGGAGGTCTACCCCTAGGAGGTCTGCCAAACAGAGGTCGGCCAAACAGAGGACTGCCAAACAGAGGTCTGCCCCTAGGAGGTCTGCCCCTAGGAGGTCTGCCAAACAGAGGTCTGCCAAACAGAGGTCTGCCCCTAGGAGGTCTGCCAAACAGAGGTCTGCCAAACAGAGGTCTGCCAAACAGAGGTCTGCCAAACAGAGGTCTGCCCCTAGGAGGTCTGCCAAACAGAGGTCTGCCCCTAGGAGGTCTGCCAAACAGAGGTCTGCCCCTAGGAGGTCTGCCAAACAGAGGTCTGCCCCTAGGAGGTCTGCCAAACAGAGGTCTGCCCCTAGGAGGTCTGCCAAACAGAGGTCTGCCCCTAGGAGGTCTGCCAAACAGAGGTCTGCCCCTAGGAGGTCTGCCAAACAGAGGTCTGCCCCTAGGAGGTCTGCCAAACAGAGGTCTGCCAAACAGAGGTCTGCCCCTAGGAGGTCTGCCAAACAGAGGTCTGCCCCTAGGAGGTCTGCCAAACAGAGGTCTGCCCCTAGGAGGTCTGCCAAACAGAGGTCTGCCCCTAGGAGGTCTGCCAAACAGAGGTCTGCCCCCTACGAGGTCTGCCAAACAGAGGTCTGCCCCTAGGAGGTCTGCCAAACAGAGGTCTGCCCCTAGGAGGTCTGCCAAACAGAGGTCTGCCCCTAGGAGGTCTGCCAAACAGAGGTCTGCCAAACAGAGGTCTGCCAAACAGAGGTCTGCCACTAGGAGGTCTGCCCCTAGGAGGTCTGCCAAACAGAGGTCTGCCAAACAGAGGTCTGCCAAACAGAGGTCTGCCCCTAGGAGGTCTGCCCCTAGCAGGTCTGCCAAACAGAGGTCTGCCAAACAGAGGTCTGCCCCTAGGAGGTCTGCCAAACAGAGGTCTGCCCCTAGGAGGTCTGCCAAACAGAGGTCTGCCCCTAGGAGGTCTGCAAAACAGAGGTCTGCCCCTAGGAGGTCTGCCAAACAGAGGTCTGCCCCTAGGAGGTCTGCCAAACAGAGGTCTGCCCCTAGGAGGTCTGCCAAACAGAGGTCTGCCAAACAGAGGTCTGCCAAACAGAGGTCTGCCCCTAGGAGGTCTGCCAAACAGAGGTCTGCCCCTAGGAGGTCTGCCAAACAGAGGTCTGCCCCTAGGAGGTCTGCCAAACAGAGGTCTGCTAAACAGAGGTCTGCCCTAGGAGGTCTGCCAAACAGAGGTCTGCCAAACAGAGGTCTGCCCCTAGGAGGTCTGCCAAACAGAGGTCTGCCAAACAGAGGTCTGCCCCTAGGAGGTCTGCAAAACAGAGGTCTGCCCCTAGGAGGTCTGCCAAACAGAGGTCTGCCAAACAGAGGTCTGCCCCTAGGAGGTCTGCCAAACAGAGGTCTGCCCCTAGGAGGTCTGCCAAACAGAGGTCTGCCCCTAGGAGGTCTGCCAAACAGAGATCTGCCCCTAGGAGGTCTGCCAAACAGAGGTCTGCCCCTAGGAGGTCTGCCAAACAGAGGTCTGCCAAACAGAGGTCTGCCCCTAGGAGGTCTGCCAAACAGAGGTCTGCCAAACAGAGGTCTGCCCCTAGGAGGTCTGCCAAACAGAGGTCTGCCCCTAGGAGGTCTGCCAAACAGAGGTCTGCCCCTAGGAGGTCTGCCAAACAGAGGTCTGCCAAACAGAGGTCTGCCCCTAGGAGGTCTGCCAAACAGAGGTCTGTCCCTAGGAGGTCTGCCAAATAGAGGTCTGCCAAACAGAGGTCTGCCAAACAGAGGTCTGCCCCTAGGAGGTCTGCCAAACAGAGGTCTGCCAAACAGAGGTCTGCCAAACAGAGGTCTGCCCCTAGGAGGTCTGCCAAACAGAGGTCTGCCAAACAGAGGCCTGCCAAACAGAGGTCTGCCCCTAGGAGGTCTGCCAAACAGAGGTCTGCCAAACAGAGGTCTGCCCCTAGGAGGTCTGCCAAACAGAGGTCTGCCCTAGGAGGTCTGCCAAACAGAGGTCTGCCAAACAGAGGTCTGCCCTAGGAGGTCTGCCAAACAGAGGTCTGCCAACAGAGGTCTGCCCCTAGGAGGTCTGCCAAACAGAGGTCTGCCAAACAGAGGTCTGCCCCTAGGAGGTCTGCCAAACAGAGGTCTGCCCCTAGGAGGTCTGCCAAACAGAGGTCTGCCAAACAGACGTCTGCCCCTAGGAGGTCTGCCAAACAGAGGTCTGCCAAAGAGAGGTCTGCCCCTAGGAGGTCTGCCAAACAGAGGTCTGCCCCTAGGAGGTCTGCCAAACAGAGGTCTGCCCCTAGGAGGTCTGCCAAACAGAGGTCTGCCCCTAGGAGGTCTGCCAAACAGAGGATCTGCCCCTAGGAGGTCTGCCAAACAGAGGTCTGCCAAACAGAGGTCTGCCAAACAGAGGTCTGCCCCTAGGAGGTCTGCCAAACAGAGGTCTGCCAAACAGAGGTCTGCCCCTAGGAGGTCTGCCAAACAGAGGTCTGCCCCTAGGAGGTCTGCCAAACAGAGGTCTGCCAAACAGAGGTCTGCCCTAGGAGGTCTGCCAAACAGAGGTCTGCCAAACAGAGGTCTGCCAAACAGAGGTCTGCCCCTAGGAGGTCTGCCAAACAGAGGTCTGCCCCTAGGAGGTCTGCCCCTAGGAGGTCTGCCAAACAGAGGCCTGCCAAACAGAGGCCTGCCCCTAGGAAGTCTGCCAAACAGAGGTCTGCCCCTAGGAGGTCTGCCAAACAGAGGTCTGCCCCTAGGAGGTCTGCCAAACAGAGGTCTGCCCCTAGGAGGTCTGCCAAACAGAGGTCTGCCCCTAGGAGGTCTGCAAACAGAGGTCTGCCCTAGGATGTCTGCCAAACAGAGGTCTGCCCCTAGGAGGTCTGCCAAACAGAGGTCTGCCCCTAGGAGGTCTGCCAAACAGAGGTCTGCCCCTAGGAGGTCTGCCAAACAGAGGTCTGCCAAACAGAGGTCTGCCAAACTGAGGTCTGCCCCTAGGAGGTCTGCCAAACAGAGGTCTGCCAAACAGAGGTCTGCCCCTAGGAGGTCTGCCAAACAGAGGTCTGCCCCTAGGAGGTCTGCCAAACAGAGGTCTGCCAAACAGAGGTCTGCCCCTAGGAGGTCTGCCAAACAGAGGTCCTGCCCAAACAGAGGTCTGCCCCTAGGAGGTCTGCCAAACAGAGGTCTGCCCCTAGGAGGTCTGCCAAACAGAGGTCTGCCAAACAGAGGTCTGCCCCTAGGAGGTCTGCCAAACAGAGGTCTGCCCCTAGGAGGTCTGCCAAACAGAGGTCTGCCCCTAGGAGGTCTGCCAAACAGAGGTCTGCCCCTAGGAGGTCTGCCAAACAGAGGTCTGCCCCTAGGAGGTCTGCCAAACAGAGATCTGCCCCTAGGAGGTCTGCCAAACAGAGGTCTGCCCCTAGGAGGTCTGCCAAACAGAGGTCTGCCCCTAGGAGGTCTGCCAAACAGAGGTCTGCCAAACAGAGGTCTGCCAAACAGAGGTCTGCCCCTAGGAGGTCTGCCAAACAGAGGTCTGCCCCTAGGAGGTCTGCCAAACAGAGGTCTGCCCCTAGGAGGTCTGCCAAACAGAGGTCTGCCCCTAGGAGGTCTGCCAAACAGAGGTCTGCCAAACAGAGGTCTGCCAAACAGAGGTCTGCCCCTAGGAGGTCTGCCAAACAGAGGTCTGCCCTAGGAGGTCTGCCAAACAGAGGTCTGCCCCTAGGAGGTCTGCCAAACAGAGGTCTGCCAAACAGAGGTCTGCCCCTAGGAGGTCTGCCCCTAGGAGGTCTGCCAAACAGAGGTCTGCCAAACAGAGGTCTGCCCCTAGGAGGTCTGCCAAACAGAGGTCTGCCCCTAGGAGGTCTGCCAAACAGAGGTCTGCCCCTAGGAGGTCTGCCAAACAGAGGTCTGCCCCTAGGAGGACTGCCAAACAGAGGTCTGCCAAACAGAGGTCTGCAAAACAGAGGTCTGCCCTAGGAGGTCTGCCAAACAGAGGTCTGCCAAACAGAGGTCTGCCCCTAGAGGTCTGCCAAACAGAGGTCTGCCAAACAGAGGTCTGCCAAACAGAGGTCTGCCCCTAGGAGGTCTGCCAAACAGAGGTCTGCCCCTAGGAGGTCTGCCAAACAGAGGTCTGCCAAACAGAGGTCTGCCCCTAGGAGGTCTGCCAAACAGAGGTCTGCCAAACAGAGGTCTGCCCCTAGGAGGTCTGCCAAACAGAGGTCTGCCCCTAGGAGGTCTGCCAAACAGAGGTCTGCCAAACAGAGGTCTGCCAAACAGAGGTCTGCCCCTAGGAGGTCTGCCAAACAGAGGTCTGCCCCTAGGAGGTCTGCCAAACAGAGGTCTGCCAAACAGAGGTCTGCCCCTAGGAGGTCTGCCAAACAGAGGTCTGCCAAACAGAGGTCTGCCCCTAGGAGGTCTGCCAAACAGAGGTCTGCCCCTAGGAGGTCTGCCAAACAGAGGTCTGCCCCTAGGAGGTCTGCCAAACAGAGATCTGCCCCTAGGAGGTCTGCCAAACAGAGGTCTGCCCCTAGGAGGTCTGCCAAACAGAGGTCTGCCAAACAGAGGTCTGCCCTAGGAGGTCTGCCAAACAGAGGTCTGCCAAACAGAGGTCTGCCCCTAGGAGGTCTGCCAAACAGAGGTCTGCCAAACAGAGGTCTGCCCCTAGGAGGTCTGCCAAACAGAGGTCTGCCCCTAGGAGGTCTGCCAAACAGAGGTCTGCCCCTAGGAGGTCTGCCAAACAGAGGTCTGCCCCTAGGAGGTCTGCCAAACAGAGGTCTGCCCCTAGGAGGTCTGCCAAACAGAGGTCTGCCCCTAGGAGGTCTGCCAAACAGAGGTCTGCCCCTAGGAGGTCTGCCAACAGAGGTCTGCCCCTAGGAGGTCTGCCAAACAGAGGTCTGCCAAACAGAGGTCTGCCCCTAGAGGTCTGCCAAAGCAGAGGTCTGCCCCTAGGAGGTCTGCCAAACAGAGGTCTGCCCCTAGGAGGTCTGCCAAACAGAGGTCTGCCCCTAGGAGGTCTGCCAAACAGAGGTCTGCCAAACAGAGGTCTGCCAAACAGAGGTCTGCCCTAGGAGGTCTGCCACTAGAGGTCTGCCAACAGAGGTCTGCCAAACAGAGGTCTGCCCCTAGGAGGTCTGCCAAACAGAGGTCTGCCCCTAGGAGGTCTGCCAAACAGAGGTCTGCCCCTAGGAGGTCTGCCAAACAGAGGTCTGCCCCTAGGAGGTCTGCCAAACAGAGGTCTGCCCCTAGGAGGTCTGCCAAACAGAGGTCTGCCCCTAGGAGGTCTGCCAAACAGAGGTCTGCCCCTAGGAGGTCTGCCAAACAGAGGTCTGCCCCTAGGAGGTCTGCCAAACAGAGGTCTGCCAAACAGAGGTCTGCCCTAGGAGGTCTGCCAAACAGAGGTCTGCCAAACAGAGGTCTGCCCCTAGGAGGTCTGCCAAACAGAGGTCTGCCCCTAGGAGGTCTGCCAAACAGAGGTCTGCCCTAGGAGGTCTGCCAAACAGAGGTCTGCCCCTAGGAGGTCTGCCAAACAGAGGTCTGCCCCTAGGAGGGTCTGCCAAACAGAGGTCTGCCAAACAGAGGTCTGCCCCTAGGAGGTCTGCCAAACAGAGGTCTGCCAACAGAGGTCTGCCCTAGGAGGTCTGCCAAACAGAGGTCTGCCAAACAGAGGTCTGCCCCTAGGAGGTCTGCCAAACAGAGGTCTGCCCCTAGGAGGTCTGCCCCTAGGAGGTCTGCCAAACAGAGGTCTGCCAAACAGAGGTCTGCCCCTAGGAGGTCTGCCAAACAGAGGTCTGCCCCTAGGAGGTCTGCCAAACAGAGGTCTTGCCAAACAGAGGTCTGCCCCTAGGAGGTCTGCCAAACAGAGGTCTGCCAAAGAGAGGTCTGCCCCTAGGAGGTCTGCCAAACAGAGGTCTGCCCTAGGAGGTCTGCCAAACAGAGGTCTGCCCCTAGGAGGTCTGCCAAACAGAGGTCTGCCCCTAGGAGGTCTGCCAAACAGAGGTCTGCCCCTAGGAGGTCTGCCAAACAGAGGTCTGCCCCTAGGAGGTCTGCCAAACAGAGGTCTGCCAAACAGAGGTCTGCCCCTAGGAGGTCTGCCAAACAGAGGTCTGCCCCTAGGAGGTCTGCCAAACAGAGGTCTGCCCCTAGGAGGTCTGCCAAACAGAGGTCTGCCAAACAGAGGTCTGCCCCTAGGAGGTCTGCCAAACAGAGGTCTGCCAAAGAGAGGTCTGCCCCTAGGAGGTCTGCCAAACAGAGGTCTGCCCCTAGGAGGTCTGCCAAACAGAGGTCTGCCCCTAGGAGGTCTGCCAAACAGAGGTCTGCCCCTAGGAGGTCTGCCAAACAGAGATCTGCCCCTAGGAGGTCTGCCAAACAGAGGTCTGCCCCTAGGAGGTCTGCCAAACAGAGGTCTGCCCCTAGCAGGTCTGCCAAACAGAGGTCTGCCAAACAGAGGTCTGCCCCTAGGAGGTCTGCCAAACAGAGGTCTGCCCCTAGGAGGTCTGCCAAACAGAGGTCTGCCCCTAGGAGGTCTGCCAAACAGAGGTCTGCCAAACAGAGGTCTGCCCTAGGAGATCTGCCAAACAGAGGTCTGCCCCTAGGAGATCTGCCAAACAGAGGTCTGCCCCTAGGAGGTCTGCCAAACAGAGGTCTGCCCCTAGGAGGTCTGCAAACAGAGGTCTGCCCCTAGGAGGTCTGCCAAACAGAGGTCTGCCCCTAGGAGGTCTGCCAAACAGAGGTCTGCCCCTAGGAGGACTGCCAAACAGAGGTCTGCCAAACAGAGGTCTGCCAAACAGAGGTCTGCCCCTAGGAGGTCTGCCAAACAGAGGTCTGCCAAACAGAGGTCTGCCCCTAGGAGGTCTGCCAAACAGAGGTCTGCCCCTAGGAGGACTGCCAAACAGAGGTCTGCCCCTAGGAGGTCTGCCAAACAGAGGTCTGCCCCTAGGAGGCTCTGCCAAACAGAGGTCTGCCCCTAGGAGGTCTGCCCCTAGGAGGTCTGCCAAACAGAGGTCTGCCCCTAGGAGGTCTGCCAAACAGAGGTCTGCCCCTAGGAGGTCTGCCAAACAGAGGTCTGCCCCTAGGAGGTCTGCCAAACAGAGGTCTGCCCCTAGGAGGTCTGCCAAACAGAGGTCTGCCAAACAGAGGTCTGCCCCTAGGAGGTCTGCCAAACAGAGGTCTGCCCCTAGGAGGTCTGCCAAACAGAGTTCTGCCAAACAGAGGTCTGCCCCTAGGAGGTCTGCCAAACGAGAGGTCTGCCCCTAGGAGGTCTGCCAAACAGAGGTCTGCCAAACAGAGGTCTGCCCCTAGGAGGTCTGCCAAACAGAGGTCTGCCCCTAGGAGGTCTGCCAAACAGAGGTCTGCCCCTAGGAGGTCTGCCAAACAGAGGTCTGCCCCTAGGAGGTCTGCCAAACAGAGGTCTGCCAAACAGAGGTCTGCCAAACAGAGGTCTGCCCCTAGGAGGTCTGCCAAACAGAGGTCTGCCAAACAGAGGTCTGCCAAACAGAGGTCTGCCCCTAGGAGGTCTGCCAAACAGAGGTCTGCCAAACAGAGGTTGCCCCTAGGAGGTCTGCCAAACAGAGGTCTGCCAAACAGAGGTCTGCCAAACAGAGGTCTGCCCCTAGGAGGTCTGCCAAACAGAGGTCTGCCCCTAGGAGGTCTGCCAAACAGAGGTCTGCCAAACAGAGGTCTGCCCCTAGGAGATCTGCCAAACAGAGGTCTGCCCCTAGGAGGTCTGCCAAACAGAGGTCTGCCCCTAGGAGGTCTGCCAAACAGAGCTCTGCCCCTAGGAGGTCTGCCAAACAGAGGTCTGCCCCTAGGAGGTCTGCCAAACAGAGGTCTTCCCCTAGGAGGTCTGCCAAACAGAGGTCTGCCCCTAGGAGGTCTGCCAAACAGAGGTCTGCCAAACAGAGGTCTGCCCCTAGGAGGTCTGCCAAACAGAGGTCTGCCCCTAGGAGGTCTGCCAAACAGAGGTCTGCCCCTAGGAGGTCTGCCAAACAGAGGTCTGCCCCTAGGAGGTCTGCCAAACAGAGGTCTGCCAAACAGAGGTCTGCCAAACAGAGGTCTGCCCCTAGGAGGTCTGCCAAACAGAGGTCTGCCCCTAGGAGGTCTGCCAAACAGAGGTCTGCCCCTAGGAGGTCTGCCAAACAGAGGTCTGCCCCTAGGAGGTCTGCCAAACAGAGGTCTGCCCCTAGGAGGTCTGCCAAACAGAGGTCTGCCAAGAGAGGTCTGCCCCTAGGAGGTCTGCCAAACAGAGGTCTGCCCCTAGGAGGTCTGCCAAACAGAGGTCTGCCCCTAGGAGGTCTGCCAAACAGAGGTCTGCCAAACAGAGGTCTGCCCCTAGGAGGTCTGCCAAACAGAGGTCTGCCCCTAGGAGGTCTGCCAAACAGAGGTCTGCCAAACAGAGGTCTGCCCCTAGGAGGTCTGCCAAACAGAGGTCTGCCCCTAGGAGGTCTGCCAAACAGAGGTCTGCCCCTAGGAGGTCTGCCAAACAGAGGTCTGCCCCTAGGAGGTCTGCCAAACAGAGGTCTGCCCCTAGGAGGTCTGCCAAACAGAGGTCTGCCCCTAGGAGTTCTGCCAAACAGAGGTCTGCCCCTAGGAGGTCTGCAAACAGAGGTCTGCCCACAGAGGTCTGCCCAACAGAGGTCTGCCAAACGGAGGTCTGCCAAACAGAGGTCTGCCCCTAGGAGGTCTGCCAAACAGAGGTCTGCCAAACAGAGGTCTGCCCCTAGGAGGTCTGCCAAACAGAGGTCTGCCAAACAGAGGTCTGCCCCTAGGAGGTCTGCCAAACAGAGGTCTGCCAAACAGAGGTCTGCCAAACAGAGGTCTGCCAAACAGAGGTCTGCCCCTAGGAGGTCTGCCCCTAGGAGGTCTGCCAAACGGAGGTCTGCCAAACGGAGGTCTACCCCTAGGAGGTCTGCCAAACAGAGGTCTGCCAAACAGAGGACTGCCAAACAGAGGTCTGCCCCTAGGAGGTCTGCCCCTAGGAGGTCTGCCAAACAGAGGTCTGCCAAACAGAGGTCTGCCCCTAGGAGGTCTGCCAAACAGAGGTCTGCCCCTAGGAGGTCTGCCAAACAGAGGTCTGCCCCTAGGAGGTCTGCCAAACAGAGGTCTGCCCCTAGGAGGTCTGCCAAACAGAGGTCTGCCCCTAGGAGGTCTGCCAACAGAGGTCTGCCCCTAGGAGGTCTGCCAAACAGAGGTCTGCCCCTAGGAGGTCTGCCAAACAGAGGTCTGCCCCTAGGAGGTCTGCCAAACAGAGGTCTGCCCCTAGGAGGTCTGCCAAACAGAGGTCTGCCCCTAGGAGGTCTGCCAAACAGAGGTCTGCCCCTAGGAGGTCTGCCAAACAGAGGTCTGCCAAACAGAGGTCTGCCCCTAGGAGGTCTGCCAAACAGAGGTCTGCCCCTAGGAGGTCTGCCAAACAGAGGTCTGCCCCTAGGAGGTCTGCCAAACAGAGGTCTGCCCCTAGGAGGTCTGCCAAACAGAGGTCTGCCCCTACGAGGTCTGCCAAACAGAGGTCTGCCCCTAGGAGGTCTGCCAAACAGAGGTCTGCCCCTAGGAGGTCTGCCAAACAGAGGTCTGCCAAACAGAGGTCTGCCAAACAGAGGTCTGCCCCTAGGAGGTCTGCCCTAGGAGGTCTGCCAAACAGAGGTCTGCCAAACAGAGGTCTGCCAAACAGAGGTCTGCCCCTAGGAGGTCTGCCAAACAGAGGTCTGCCAACAGAGGTCTGCCCTAGGAGGTCTGCCCCTAGGAGGTCTGCCAAACAGAGGTCTGCCAAACAGAGGTCTGCCAACAGAGGTCTGCCAAACAGAGGTCTGCCCCTAGGAGGTCTGCCACTAGGAGGTCTGCCCCTAGGAGGTCTGCCAAACAGAGGTCTGCCAAACAGAGGTCTGCCAAACAGAGGTCTGCCCCTAGGAGGTCTGCCCCTAGGAGGTCTGCCAAATAGAGGTCTGCCAAACAGAGGTCTGCCAAACAGAGGTCTGCCCCTAGGAGGTCTGCCCCTAGGAGGTCTGCCAAACAGAGGTCTGCCAAACAGAGGTCTGCCCCTAGGAGGTCTGCCAAACAGAGGTCTGCCCCTAGGAGGTCTGCCAAACAGAGGTCTGCCCCTAGGAGGTCTGCCCCTAGGAGGTCTGCCAAACAGAGGTCTGCCAAACAGAGGTCTGCCAAACAGAGGTCTGCCCCTAGGAGGTCTGCCCCTAGGAGGTCTGCCAAACAGAGGTCTGCCAAACAGAGGTCTGCCCCTAGGAGATCTGCCAAACAGAGGTCTGCCAAACAGAGGTCTGCCCCTAGGAGGTCTGCCAAACAGAGGTCTGCCCCTAGAGGTCTGCCAAACAGAGGTCTGCCAAACAGAGGTCTGCCCCTAGGAGGTCTGCCAAACAGAGGTCTGCCAAACAGCGGTCTGCCCCTAGGAGGTCTGCCCCTAGGAGGTCTTCCAAACAGAGGTCTGCCAAACAGAGGTCTGCCAAACAGAGGTCTGCCCCTAGGAGGTCTGCCAAACAGAGGTCTGCCAAACAGAGGTCTGCCCCTAGGAGGTCTGCCAAACAGAGGTCTGCCAAACAGAGGTCTGCCCCTAGGAGGTCTGCCAAACAGAGGTCTGTCCCTAGGAGGTCTGCCAAACAGAGGTCTGCCCCTAGGAGGTCTGCCAAACAGAGGTCTGCCCCTAGGAGGTCTGCCAAACAGAGGTCTGCCCCTAGGAGGTCTGCCAAACAGAGGTCTGCCCCTAGGAGGTCTGCCAAACAGAGGTCTGCCAAACAGAGGTCTGCCCCTAGGAGGTCTGCCAAACAGAGGTCTGCCCCTAGGAGGTCTGCCAAACAGAGGTCTGCGAAACAGAGGTCTGCGAAACAGAGGTCTGCCCCTAGCAGGTCTGCCAAACAGAGGTCTGCCCCTAGGAGGTCTGCCAAACAGAGGTCTGCCCCTAGGAGGTCTGCCAAACAGAGGTCTGCCCCTAGGAGGTCTGCCAAACAGAGGTCTGCCCCTAGGAGGTCTGCCCCTAGGAAGTCTGCCAAACAGAGGTCTGCCAAACAGAGGTCTGCCCCTAGGAGGTCTGCCAAACAGAGGTCTGCCCCTAGGAGGTCTGCCCCTAGGAGGTCTGCCCCTAGGAGGTCTGCCAAACAGAGGTCTGCCAAACAGAGGTCTGCCAAACAGAGGTCTGCCCCTAGGAGGTCTGCCAAACAGAGGTCTGCCAAACAGAGGTCTGCCAAACAGAGGTCTGCCCCTAGGAGGTCTGCCAAACAGAGGTCTGCCCCTAGGAGGTCTGCCAAACAGAGGTCTGCCAAACAGAGGTCTGCCAAACAGAGGTCTGCCCCTAGGAGGTCTGCCAAACAGAGGTCTGCCCCTAGGAGGTCTGCCCCTAGGAGGTCTGCCAAACAGAGGTCTGCCAAACAGAGGTCTGCCCCTAGGAGGTCTGCCAAACAGAGGTCTGCCCCTAGGAGGTCTGCCCCTAGG
This sequence comes from Coccyzus lansbergi, assembly GCA_033558105.1. Lineage (NCBI taxonomy): Eukaryota > Metazoa > Chordata > Aves > Cuculiformes > Coccyzidae > Coccyzus > Coccyzus lansbergi. The sequence goes on from JAUMJK010001121.1 coordinate 735,054, forward strand.
AGGTCTGCCAAACAGAGGTCTGCCAAACAGAGGTCTGCCCCTAGGAGGTCTGCCCCTAGGAGGTCTGCCCCTAGGAGGTCTGCCAAACAGAGGTCTGCCAAACAGAGGTCTGCCCCTAGGAGGTCTGCCAAACAGAGGTCTGCCAAACAGAGGTCTGCCAAACAGAGGTCTGCCCCTAGGAGGTCTGCCCCTAGGAGGTCTGCCCCTAGGAGGTCTGCCAAACAGAGGTCTGCCCCTAGGAGGTCTGCCAAACAGAGGTCTGCCAAACAGAGGTCTGCCCCTAGGAGGTCTGCCAAACAGAGGTCTGCCCCTAGGAGGTCTGCCCCTAGGAGGTCTGCCCCTAGGAGGTCTGCCAAACAGAGGTCTGCCCCTAGGAGGTCTGCCCCTAGGAGGTCTGCCAAACAGAGGTCTGCCCCTAGGAGGTCTGCCAAACAGAGGTCTGCCAAACAGAGGTCTGCCAAACAGAGGTCTGCCCCTAGGAGGTCTGCCAAACAGAGGTCTGCCCCTAGGAGGTCTGCCAAACAGAGGTCTGCCAAACAGAGGTCTGCCCCTAGGAGGTCTGCCAAACAGAGGTCTGCCAAACAGAGGTCTGCCCCTAGGAGGTCTGCCAAACAGAGGTCTGCCAAACAGAGGTCTGCCCCTAGGAGGTCTGCCCCTAGGAGGTCTGCCAAACGGAGGTCTGCCAAACGGAGGTCTACCCCTAGGAGGTCTGCCAAACAGAGGTCGGCCAAACAGAGGACTGCCAAACAGAGGTCTGCCCCTAGGAGGTCTGCCCCTAGGAGGTCTGCCAAACAGAGGTCTGCCCCTAGGAGGTCTGCCAAACAGAGGTCTGCCCCTAGGAGGTCTGCCAAACAGAGGTCTGCCCCTAGGAGGTCTGCCAAACAGAGGTCTGCCCCTAGGAGGTCTGCCAAACAGAGGTCTGCCCCTAGGAGGTCTGCCAAACAGAGGTCTGCCCCTAGGAGGTCTGCCAAACAGAGGTCTGCCCCTAGGAGGTCTGCCAAACAGAGGTCTGCCCCTAGGAGGTCTGCCAAACAGAGGTCTGCCCCTAGGAGGTCTGCCAAACAGAGGTCTGCCAAACAGAGGTCTGCCAAACAGAGGTCTGCCCCTAGGAGGTCTGCCAAACAGAGGTCTGCCAAACAGAGGTCTGCCAAACAGAGGTCTGCCCCTAGGAGGTCTGCCCCTAGGAGGTCTGCCAAACAGAGGTCTGCCAAACAGAGGTCTGCCAAACAGAGGTCTGCCCCTAGGAGGTCTGCCCCTAGGAGGTCTGCCAAACAGAGGTCTGCCAAACAGAGGTCTGCCCCTAGGAGGTCTGCCAAACAGAGGTCTGCCAAACAGAGGTCTGCCAAACAGAGGTCTGCCCCTAGGAGGTCTGCCAAACAGAGGTCTGCCCCTAGGAGGTCTGCCAAACAGAGGTCTGCCCCTAGGAGGTCTGCCAAACAGAGGTCTGCCAAACAGAGGTCTGCCAAACAGAGGTCTGCCCCTAGGAGGTCTGCCAAACAGAGGTCTGCCAAATAGAGGTCTGCCAAACAGAGGTCTGCCAAACAGAGGTCTGCCAAGCAGAGGTCTGCCAAACAGAGGTCTGCCCCTAGGAGGTCTGCCCTAGGAGGTCTGCCAAACAGAGGTCTGCCCCTAGGAGGTCTGCCAAACAGAGGTCTGCCAAACAGAGGTCTGCCCCTAAGAGGTCTGCCCCTAGGAGGTCTGCCAACAGAGGTCTGCCAAACAGAGGTCTGCCCCTAGGAGGTCTGCCAAACAGAGGTCTGCCCCTAGGAGGTCTGCCAAACAGAGGTCTGCCAAACAGAGGTCTGCCAAACAGAGGTCTGCCCCTAGGAGGTCTGCCAAACAGAGGTCTGCCAAACAGAGGTCTGCCCCTAGGAGGTCTGCCAAACAGAGGTCTGCCAAGCAGAGGTCTGCCAAACAGAGGTCTGCCAAGCAGAGGTCTGCCAAACAGAGGTCTGCCCCTAGGAGGTCTGCCAAACAGAGGTCTGCCCCTAGGAGGTCTGCCAAACAGAGGTCTGCCAAACAGAGGTCTGCCCCTAGGAGGTCTGCCAAACAGAGGTCTGCCCCTAGGAGGTCTGCCCCTAGGAGGTCTGCCAAACAGAGGTCTGCCCCTAGGAGGTCTGCCCCTAGGAGGTCTGCCAAACAGAGGTCTGCCCCTAGGAGGTCTGCCAAACAGAGGTCTGCCCCTAGGAGGTCTGCCAAACAGAGGTCTGCCCCTAGGAGGTCTGCCAAACAGAGGTCTGCCCCTAGGAGGTCTGCCAAACAGAGGTCTGCCCCTAGGAGGTCTGCCAAACAGAGGTCTGCCCCTAGGAGGTCTGCCAAACAGAGGTCTGCCCCTAGGAGGTCTGCCAAACAGAGGTCTGCCAAACAGAGGTCTGCCAAACAGAGGTCTGCCCCTAGGAGGTCTGCCAAACAGAGGTCTGCCAAATAGAGGTCTGCCAAACAGAGGTCTGCCAAACAGAGGTCTGCCCCTAGGAGGTCTGCCAAACAGAGGTCTGCCCCTAGGAGGTCTGCCAAACAGAGGTCTGCCCCTAGGAGGTCTGCCAAACAGAGGTCTGCCCCTAGGAGGTCTGCCAAACAGAGGTCTGCCCCTAGGAGGTCTGCCAAACAGAGGTCTGCCCCTAGGAGGTCTGCCAAACAGAGGTCTGCCCCTAGGAGGTCTGCCAAACAGAGGTCTGCCAAACAGAGGTCTGCCCCTAGGAGGTCTGCCAAACAGAGGTCTGCCAAACAGAGGTCTGCCCCTAGGAGGTCTGCCAAACAGAGGTCTGCCCCTAGGAGGTCTGCCAAACAGAGGTCTGCCCTAGGAGGTCTGCCAAACAGAGGTCTGCCCCTAGGAGGTCTGCCAAACAGAGGTCTGCCAAACAGAGGTCTGCCAAACAGAGGTCTGCCCCTAGGAGGTCTGCCAAACAGAGGTCTGCCCCTAGGAGGTCTGCCAAACAGAGGTCTGCCCCTAGGAGGTCTGCCAAACAGAGGTCTGCCCGTAGGAGGTCTGCCAAACAGAGGTCTGCCCCTAGGAGGTCTGCCAAACAGAGGTCTGCCAAACAGAGGTCTGCCCCTAGGAGGTCTGCCAAACAGAGGTCTGCCCCTAGGAGGTCTGCCAAACAGAGGTCTGCCAACAGAGGTCTTCCAAACAGAGGTCTGCCAAACAGAGGTCTGCCAAACAGAGGTCTGCCCCTAGGAGGTCTGCCAAACAGAGGTCTGCCCCTAGGAGGTCTGCCAAACAGAGGTCTTCCAGACAGAGGTCTGCCCCTAGGAGGTCTGCCAAACAGAGGTCTGCCAAACAGAGGTCTGCCAAACAGAGGTCTGCCCCTAGGAGGTCTGCCAAACAGAGGTCTGCCCCTAGGAGGTCTGCCAAACAGAGGTCTGCCAAACAGAGGTCTGCCCCTAGGAGGTCTGCCAAACAGAGGTCTGCCCCTAGGAGGTCTGCCAAACAGAGGTCTGCCAAACAGAGGTCTGCCAAACAGAGGTCTGCCCCTAGGAGGTCTGCCAAACAGAGGTCTGCCCCTAGGAGGTCTGCCAAACAGAGGTCTGCCCCTAGGAGGTCTGCCAAACAGAGGTCTGCCCCTAGGAGGTCTGCCAAACAGAGGTCTGCCCCTAGGAGGTCTGCCAAACAGAGGTCTGCCAAACAGAGGTCTGCCCCTAGGAGGTCTGCCAAACAGAGGTCTGCCCCTAGGAGGTCTGCCAAACAGAGGTCTGCCCCTAGGAGGTCTGCCAAACAGAGGTCTGCCCCTAGGAGGTCTGCCAAACAGAGGTCTGCCCCTAGGAGGTCTGCCAAACAGAGGTCTGCCAACAGAGGTCTGCCCTAGGAGGTCTGCCAAACAGAGGTCTGCCAAACAGAGGTCTGCCAAACAGAGGTCTGCCCCTAGGAGGTCTGCCCCTAGGAGGTCTGCCAAACAGAGGTCTGCCCCTAGGAGGTCTGCCAAACAGAGGTCTGCCCCTAGGAGGTCTGCCAAACAGAGGTCTGCCCCTAGGAGGTCTGCCACTAGAGGTCTGCCCCTAGGAGGTCTGCCAAACAGAGGTCTGCCCCTAGGAGGTCTGCCAAACAGAGGTCTGCCCTAGGAGGTCTGCCAAACAGAGGTCTGCCCTAGGTGGTCTGCCAAACAGAGGTCTGCCCCTAGGAGGTCTGCCAAACAGAGGTCTGCCCCTAGGAGGTCTGCCAAACAGAGGTCTGCCCCTAGGAGGTCTGCCAAACAGAGGTCTGCCCCTAGGAGGTCTGCCAAACAGAGGTCTGCCCCTAGGAGGTCTGCCAAACAGAGGTCTGCCCCTAGGAGGTCTGCCCCTAGGAGGTCTGCCAAACAGAGGTCTGCCCCTAGGAGGTCTGCCAAACAGAGGTCTGCCCCTAGGAGGTCTGCCAAACAGAGGTCTGCCCCTAGGAGGTCTGCCAAACAGAGGTCTGCCCCTAGGAGGTCTGCCAAACAGAGGTCTGCCCCTAGGAGGTCTGCCAAACAGAGGTCTGCCCCTAGGAGGTCTGCCAAACAGAGGTCTGCCCCTAGGAGGTCTGCCAAACAGAGGTCTGCCCCTAGGAGGTCTGCCCAACAGAGGTCTGCCCCTAGGAGGTCTGCCAAACAGAGGTCTGCCCCTAGGAGGTCTGCCAAACAGAGGTCTGCCCCTAGGAGGTCTGCCAAACAGAGGTCTGCCAAACAGAGGTCTGCCAAACAGAGGTCTGCCCCTAGGAGGTCTGCCCCTAGGAGGTCTGCCAAACAGAGGTCTGCCAACAGAGGTCTGCCAAACAGAGGTCTGCCAAACAGAGGTCTGCCCCTAGGAGGTCTGCCAAACAGAGGTCTGCCAAACAGAGGTCTGCCAAACAGAGGTCTGCCCCTAGGAGGTCTGCCAAACAGAGGTCTGCCCCTAGGAGGTCTGCCAAACAGAGGTCTGCCAAACAGAGGTCTGCCAAACAGAGGTCTGCCCCTAGGAGGTCTGCCAAACAGAGGTCTGCCAAGCAGAGGTCTGCCAAACAGAGGTCTGCCCCTAGGAGGTCTGCCCCTAGGAGGTCTGCCAAACAGAGGTCTGCCCCTAGGAGGTCTGCCAAACAGAGGTCTGCCAAACAGAGGTCTGCCCCTAGGAGGTCTGCCAAACAGAGGTCTGCCCCTAGGAGGTCTGCCAAACAGAGGTCTGCCCCTAGGAGGTCTGCCCCTAGGAGGTCTGCCCCTAGGAGGTCTGCCAAACAGAGGTCTGCCCCTAGGAGGTCTGCCAAACAGAGGTCTGCCAAACAGAGGTCTGCCCCTAGGAGGTCTGCCAAACAGAGGTCTGCCCCTAGGAGGTCTGCCCCTAGGAGGTCTGCCAAACAGAGGTCTGCCCCTAGGAGGTCTGCCAAACAGAGGTCTGCCCCTAGGAGGTCTACCAAACAGAGGTCTGCCCCTAGGAGGTCTGCCAAACAGAGGTCTGCCCCTAGGAGGTCTGCCAAACAGAGGTCTGCCCCTAGGAGGTCTGCCAAACAGAGGTCTGCCCCTAGGAGGTCTGCCAAACAGAGGTCTGCCAAACAGAGGTCTGCCCCTAGGAGGTCTGCCAAACAGAGGTCTGCCAAATAGAGGTCTGCCAAACAGAGGTCTGCCAAATAGAGGTCTGCCAAACAGAGGTCTGCCAAACAGAGGTCTGCCCCTAGGAGGTCTGCCAAACAGAGGTCTGCCAAACAGAGGTCTGCCCCTAGGAGGTCTGCCAAACAGAGGTCTGCCAAATAGAGGTCTGCCAAACAGAGGTCTGCCCAAACAGAGGTCTGCCCCTAGGAGGTCTGCCCCTAGGAGGTCTGCCAAACAGAGGTCTGCCCCTAGGAGGTCTGCCCCTAGGAGGTCTGCCAAACAGAGGTCTGCCCCTAGGAGGTCTGCCAAACAGAGGTCTGCCCCTAGGAGGTCTGCCCCTAGGAGGTCTGCCAAACAGAGGTCTGCCAAACAGAGGTCTGCCCCTAGGAGGTCTGCCCCTAGGAGGTCTGCCAAACAGAGGTCTGCCCCTAGGAGGTCTGCCAAACAGAGGTCTGCCCCTAGGAGGTCTGCCCCAACAGAGGTCTGCCCTAGGAGGTCTGCCAAACAGAGGTCTGCCAAACAGAGGTCTGCCCCTAGGAGGTCTGCCCCTAGGAAGGTCTGCCAAACAGAGGTCTGCCAAACAGAGGTCTGCCCCTAGGAGGTCTGCCAAACAGAGGTCTGCCAACTAGGAGGTCTGCCCCTAGGAGGTCTGCCAAACAGAGGTCTGCCCCTAGGAGGTCTGCCAAACAGAGGTCTGCCCCTAGGAGGTCTGCCAAACAGAGGTCTGCCCCTAGGAGGTCTGCCAAACAGAGGTCTGCCCCTAGGAGGTCTGCCAAACAGAGGTCTGCCCCTAGGAGGTCTGCCAAACAGAGGTCTGCCCCTAGGAGGTCTGCCAAACAGAGGTCTGCCAAACAGAGGTCTGCCAAACAGAGGTCTGCCCCTAGGAGGTCTGCCAAACAGAGGTCTGCCAAACAGAGGTCTGCCAAACAGAGGTC